>OY728134.1:72597300-73211316 GCA_963277665.1 Viscum album | reverse complement strand
TAGCGTCTCGAGGACACATCTCGGTGGGGAAAGTGTCCTTATATCTTATAGAGTCCATAGTTACATCAATGAATGTTTCATCACTGATCCTTAAAGTCAATAGGTCGGGCCTCAAGGTTGAGGACCCATGTCTATCTAGACAGGGGGTTCTACTCTGGTTTCATCGAGGTCACGTGCCCATCCTGTCTATAGGGTTCCACATGGAATCGGTCAAGGACCCATTCCCAACCTGGCTACAGGGTTCCACTCTAGTGTAATCGAGGACCCATGCCTTGCCCAACTAGAGGATTCCACTCAGAATAGGTAGAGGAACCATGACCAACCCAGCTAGAGTTATACACTCTGTTGTCATTGAGGACACATGCTCATCCCAGCTAGAGGTATCCACATTAGTGTAATAGAAGACCCATGCCTATCGCAGATGGAGGTTCCCAATCAGAATTGGTCTAAGAAACTACACTGTCCATCCCTATAAGATGATATATCTCAGAATCCATTGAGGAATGATGCTGCCTAACCCATCTGGGGGGTATGCTCAATAGTATTTGATATTCTAGTTCATGGTAACCACTATAATCAGGAGTCTCTTGGGATAGTAATCACTCTCATAACATCTCGCACCATATCTCAAAATTCCCTATGAAGGGTACCATCATATTATATGAAGAAAAAAAACTCTAAATAGGCTACTCGCCTGAAAACATCTGAGTCCAAAAGAAATATATTCGAGATATAGAAGATTCATAATGTCGTACATGGTTTTGTGGGACCCAAAAAACTTGTGACCCCACCTCATCAGCAGAACGCGTACCTAGCCATACTCAGGTACTAAATTGTGAACTTGTACTCCTAGAAATGCTACTACACACCCAGAGTACATTGCACATCTTAAGAAAAGGGTAAAGAGAACATGATGCATGTCACTTGTCTGGAAGGGAGAAAATGAAAGATTACTAACATGGCTCCTCATAAGGTCTCAAATAACCAAATAGATCACAATGTTGTGATCCTTATGGAAAAGCATACAAGTTCAACTATTCATTCACCAGAAACAGACTCATAGTGACGAAGTTGAATCTCTCAGCATCGTACTTAAACTACGCTTCGTGGGGCCCATTCCTCGACCCTAGAACACATCATACAGATCACACCATTTTAATCCTCATTGAAAACACATGGGATCAGTTATTCATTCATCTACAATGGACACCTGGTGAAAAATCACATTTCATTGCAAACCCCCAAACCACAACTTGTGGGGCCCACACATCAATTTTTGATTTAAGAACACCTAATTTGTCTTGAATATTACTCCTAAAATTTATGGCCTTGATGTTGATCATGGCGTATTGATCCGATGTCATATAGAGAAGTCATGGAAGGTCAATGTTGTTATAATAATAACAACATATTATTATTATTTGAATGTCTTGGGGGCCTGAGGCACTATCCAAAGATATAAAATTCTCCAACTAGCCTCAAGACTTCTGACTCAAAGGTAGGATCATCTTTCCGTAGTAGCACGTAAAACAGACACCCAATTTAGATGTTATAGGGGGTTAAAGTTATCTTGTCCTAAAGTCCTGCATGGCCCAGCCCTTTCTGGATAGTCCATCTAGCACTAAATGGGTCGTCCGACTCTGGTCAACCCATCCCATATCATTGTCCCGCATCATGACTGCAAACTCTATAGCCCTGCCATCTACATTTTTTGGAATTCTGTGACACCGCCTGTGCACCCCGTGTGCCCCGCACCACCCGGTTGTCCCCACCGGCACTGATGGCCACCAAAACCTCGCAGAAGATGTTGTTGTGTGGCCCACCGTCAGACTACTATACGCTGGTGGTCCCTTCTATATACATTCGGGACAAATTTGGTTCTATGAAAATTGTTTCTATATCATATCCCAAATCCTCAAGACCTGATGATCACAGATTTATGCTTCAGTCAAAGATCCATCGATAATTCGATGCGATTAAAAGTTTGTGTCACATTCGGTTGCTGTTGCACCTCCTCCAGTTCCTAAAACTCAAAAACTGTCATAGATCTCAAATCATTAGATCCCAAATTTCATTGAAACCTGCTTCGCTCATGGATCATTTTTCGTTTTGATGGGGAAAAATTTTAACTAAAAATAATAGTGAAGAACGGTGAATAATGAGTGGTATAAATACAAATCAGTCTATTTCCATGTTAGTTTGTCCATCGAAAAACATAGAAAATGTAGTGAAAATGATAGAGTAATTCATACAACTAAAACATCAATCGGGGAATGTAGATTCCAAAAGAATAATAATACCTATATTTCGGATATGTCATCACATTTATTATGTTTTGGTCTTCTTAGATCTGATGTTTCATTGAAATCCATCAAGGATTCAGTGTCGATTATCGGATCGAAAGGTTATAAAGGGAGCTCGCACTAACATGGGTGAAATGATCCAACCGTAGATAATTGCCCTATACTATTATTTATAGGATTTGGAGCACGATCAAAAAATCTGATCCTCCTGCGTCAGCTCACATGAGGTAACACCTACGGTAAACACCACGCTAGAAACTCAACAGTTTTTCTCGATTTCCAATCCGAGTCCCCATTGAAAATTTATTTGAATTAACATCCATGGTATAATAATTTTGTTTAATAATTTATTTATGGTTTCACACTATTTGGATTTTTCTAAAGAAGACCCGTGTAGACCAAAATTTTATCATGCTTAGGGTAAACACTATGCTCTGGACTCAACCATGGCCTATGATTTCTAATCCATGTTATGTTTGAGAGATATCGCATTTCCTCCACATGCATAGTATAAAAATAAATAATAATTTTATAAAATAAATCATTGGAACAACAAGACAAGGAATCACATATACATCTTGTCACCTAACTTTGGATATATATATAAATATTTTAAATGTATATAAGGAAAAAATAGGTTTTTAAAAGATGGATTCTTTAACTATTAAGAGACAGAACACCAGAAAATAGTATTACATGATATGTTTTTTTCATAAATATAATTTCACACTTTGGTTTTGCTTCATTCACTTTCCACATTACCTCTTACTCCAATAAAAAAAATCCAATATTATGTTTAACTTGAAGTGCTAAAATTAACATTAAGAGGACCATAAGATCAATAAAAGAGTAACAAGCTATTCTACTCAGCGCTATTGAAACAAAAATGGATAGAAAAATATATTATGATTTCCAAAATGAATATGAATTTTCCAATCTCAATAATTTAATAACAAAATCAAAAGTTTAACATGGATTATTCATTAAATAAATATCCTTATATCCCAAATAACATCAATAACCTCAACTTAGAATAAGGTTGTAGCCTTAAAGGTTATGTCATAACCTTAAATGTAAATCTAAAAAGACATAATAGTATTCATCCCAAATAATACATTAGGTTTAATCATATGATGAACTATGGGTTATATATATACCTAAACATAGTGAAACATTTTCCAAAAAACTAATAATGAAAAAAAAAATCCAAAACATTCAAGAAGATTTAGTCCTAAAATATATTTCCAAACAATATCCTAATATATATCCATCAAATCTATTATATAAATTTTTTTTACAATATCCAGTACATAAATTAAGCCAACGGTAAGAGTAGCACACTTATCGTCGTTCGGTTGTGGGTCCAAGCCCCATAGATTTACCGAATGTAATGATTTGTCACTCAATATACTGATTTTATTTTTTCAAAATAAAAAATTTTCTAATTCCATGAATATTCCAAAAAAATATTATCAAAATACTCAAAAAAATATTAATATAAAAATCAATTTTTAATCACTAACAAACTATATACGCCTTATTTTTTCCCTACAAAATCAAATAATATAAATTAACTATAATGACCTCAACATCGTGTAATAATAAATGAATATAGTTTCCTCAATATTGAGTTTACCATAAAATATAACTTTACCATTAAATAACATTTATAGTTCATTAGTAATATTAATCGATTTATTAAAAATATATTGAGAAAAACTTTTGCATTAAAATATTTAAAAGTGTAATAATTATTTTAACCAGAATACCATTGATAAAAACGCCTCAACAACATGATTCTCAAATTGCAACATCGAAAAACCTCAATAATTAATATTCAAATATTTTTTTTAATATAAGACCTTGGTAATTAATCCTTGTATTAGGGAAATGATTCATATTGTGACTAAGATCCCCAAAAATATTCCATTAAAAAATTAATGGTTCATTATGTGTAACATTATATCCCTGTTTATTGTTAATCAGAATCAATATTTTTCCTCAAAAATTACATTATTTTTGCCCTCCTTTACCACACAGAAAACATTGTCTAGTTACATAAAGTCATTATTAATGGTTCCTTGTCCGATATTATTGACCATTAGGAAATTTAATCCTCTTTTATTTGTCATCTTTAACACTTGAAATTCCATGATACGCCTTGATTTTTTTTGAAAATTGACTACACATTTTTATAAATAAAAATTTCAGATAGTAATTTTCAATTGATCAAAATATGTTCAAATTCCATTCCTGTTATGTTAGGAATATCATTAAGAAAAATAATTACATCTCTTATCACACTGGTTGTCAAAATTATTTCACCCATTTACCACTATTAACTAAAAATAATAATATAAACAATATGAGTGTGAATTAACATACAAAAGGGAAACATATAAACCTATAAATAATAAATTATAAATGATAATTTTATCTTAACTTATGTGTCTCTTCATTTCAATTTAGGTTATCCATGATAACTATTTTTATTAGGGTTTTAACCTAACTAATTATTCAAATCTTTTATAATGGTTTGTTAATAGATTGTAAATTTCCAAACCATGTCCCCTATGAGTGTCAATCGAGGTACAGAGCAAGGTCGATTTTCATTCACCATGTGATGATCATGTCATTCTTAATTTTCTATTTTTGATGTTATTACTACTAATTATAATTATTCATATAGACACATCCACTTGAATAATCTAGAGATGGATATATTTTCTAGGAACCAAATCATGGTATACTTAAACTAAAAATAAATAAACCATATCTGAACACCAACTATAGATACCCAATTGTTTTTAAACATATTATTAATGATTCTTAACAAAAATATCTATTAACACATAACAATAATTGAAAAGGACTTTTGTCTATCGAAAGACTAGGATAATAATATATAAAAATTAAACTAAAACATGAAATCATCATTTTATTTTCTATAATGAGATCGAAAATAAATTTGAGTTCCCTAAAATGAATTAGATAACCCAAGGAATACATACAAGAAAGCGGTGAGCTAAAAATAATTGTAATGGAATAAACATAATAAGGATGTACAACATGTGAGTCTGTGGTATAAAATCAAATAATAAATGATAAAGATAAAGAGAAATATCATGGGATAATAACTAAAAGAATGTGTTCTAATATGATCATGGAATAATATGATAATTGGTACAAATATATAAAACTACACAAAAATGATTCAAGTGTAACTTTATAGAAAGTATCACATTGTGGACAATATACCATAATGGATTAGGTTTACTCCTTAACCCTATACATGCCACCTCAAAAGACTAGATCTGTACTCAATGAATTGGATAAATATATGGGTACACCAATCATCACATTTTCATAATTTATTTATTCAATATAAAGGAAATAAATCAAATTGAATAACATATGAATTACCTATGGTAATAAATTTGGATACATAATTTTCCCTCATAACATAATTGAAAGAAATTTTATAATCAAACCATTTAAGAAATGAAAATATGTAATGTATTATTCCATCAATATAGGGGAGAATAAAAAATGTATATATGTCATTGAAATATATAAAATATTTAGAATAATTACATAACATAAAGGTTGTCGTTAATGATGAAAATTATTTTAAAAGATTACATGGAAAATCTCTGGAGGAAAATACATGTTTCATAGTCTCATAACTTATTAAAGATAAAATATAATTATTATAATAGAAAAAATTGTCTCTAAAAATAACCATGTTTAAATATAACGGAAGCTCCAAATAATTGATTGGTTATAATGGTAGGTAATTTCATACATGCCGTATAAGATAAAAAAACATTCCCTTGACACTATTGAAAGATGGATAAAACAATATCATTATAAAATGGTAAAAATTTATTTTAAAATCATTATATTAAAATGAAAAAATGGGTAAGAAAGTACTTAATATATAATTTTCCGAATTTTAAAATTCTAATATAAAATATTTGTAGAAAACATGGATGTGGAAGAAAAATTATTTTTGACTAAAGAGATAAATGAAGTTAGCTTTTCATAAAAACATTTTCAAATTCATTTTAAGTAATAAACAGAGAAAAATGGTACTGTTACTTATAAAATTGATGAATAAATGTATGAGAAGAAAACTAAATGGGTTTATTGTAAAATTATCATATAATATCTTACAATGGAAATTCAATCATAAAAAATTCCGATTAAAATGAGATTGAAATAGAAACCCTTATCGCTTTGGTAAATTTTGAATCATAACTCCAATAAATTAATTTAATAATTTGAAATATATAATATCATGAATTGTTTAGTATTCCTAAAAATATATTTAAAAGGTATGAATATACACCATTCAAAATAAATATTTCCCATAAAGACCATTCTTTTCAAATAAGGAATTTTGGAGGCAAAATCTATATCTCTGGTCTAGAATTTTTTATCTATGTATTTTACCTCATATATAATAAATTTATATAAATTATTCATTTTCTTAAGAAAATTTTAATTGATTAATAACTTATAACTAAAAAATTTATTTAATTTATTTTAATGATGTATTTAATTACTTAATTAGTTATGTCCATGTCGGGTGTTCTAAGGACACTCAGTTAATAATTTTAAAAAGTCATTGGTGTAATGAACATGGTCAAAGGTGTCATTGTTACATACTATTAATAACAATAATCATGATTTTTTTTGATTTTTTAAAATAATATATATATTAAAAAAATAACAATTAATTATGGTTATGAAAAATGAATTATGTTACAATCAAGGAGACAATATGATGTACGTAAGAATGTATAACATTTCCATTTTTCAATTATTATGATGGAAAGAATGTAAGTGTTGTGTTATATTTTCATAGTGAAAATAATATAATAAATATAATATTATTTCTTTAAAAAACAATAATATCTAATCCTATTGATGAGGTATAAAAAATGTTTCACATCGCTTCGTGATTCGGTAGTTCTACTTACACGGGGTTGACGTTATCATTTTTCTGTGGATAGTAAGGAATGAAAAATAATGATATATGAAATTTAAATAATGATTTATATATATTTAAAAAATATATAAATAATAAATCCTTCATCATAAATATCCATGACAAGTGATTACAAATTCCATCAGTTTTTGAGGTGGTTGTTCAACAAACACACTAAAATGGTTTCTTTTCCAACTTGATGAAAGAGGATATGAATTTAAATTAATAAATTAACATAAGAAAATTAAAAAAATATTATGTAATTATTTTATTATATCATAATTATTTATTAACATTTTACAGAGGTGGAACTAGAAATAAAAAATGATTTTTAATTAATAATGATACATGTTCTTCAGACCACCTCTTTGGGATTATATATATAGTCACCTTATATTTCATTTTAGATCAAAAAAAACTCTATGACATGGGTATGGAAGTAAGGGTGGTATTTGGGAAGGTATAAGATGAAGTAAATGGAATTATAAGTCTAAATAGTATAAGAGATATTGTTTCCTTTTGTGGGTGAGAGGACACACCTGGAATGTTTGAAAAGAAGAAGTTGTACCCATGTTTTAAACACGCCATAAGGCTCCAAAATAGATCATTATAGAACATTATATTATATAACGTAAAATTATGGATGTAAATTTATATTTTAAAAAGTTTTAATTATATTTTTATCATTATAATTTTTTAAACCCCCGGAAAACCCATTTGAACCATAACTAAAATAATGGATTTATACTATTTTTACTATTCATTATAAAAAAAATTATTTTAAAATTTTTATATAAAATTAATTACACTGATTAAAAATATGTAATCCTTTTTTTAAATAAAATTCATAAAAGTATCTGAATTTACTTTTAATGTAACACATATTCATGAATTAAAAATGGGGTTTCTTAAAAAAAATGTTTTCATAAATATAAATTGTTCTTATAATAAAATAAATCATGATTATTGTTATTAATAGTATGTAAAAATGACACCTTTGACCGTGTTCATTACACCAATGAATTTTTAAAATTATTAACTGAGTGTCCTTAGAACACCCGACATGGACATAACTAATTAAGTAATTAAATACATCATTAAAATAAATTAAATATATTTTTTAGTTATAAGTTATTAATCAATTAAAATTTTCTTAAGAAAATGAATAATTTATATAATTTATTATATATGAGGTAAAATACATAGATAAAATAATATATATATTAAAAAAATAACCATTAATTATGGTTCTGAAAAATGAATTATGTTACAATCAAGGAGACAATATGATGTACGTAAGAATGTATAACATTTCCATTTTTCAATTATTATGATGGAAAGAATGTAAGTGTTGTGTTATATTTTCATAGTGAAAATAATATAATAAATATAACATTATTTCTTTAAAAAACAATAATATCTAATCCTAGTGATGATGTATAAAAAATGCTTCACATCGCTTCGTGATTCGGTAGTTCTCCTTACATAGGGTTGACATTATCATTTTTCCGTGGATAGTAAGGAATGAAAGAGAATGATATATGAAATTTAAATAATTATTAATATATATTTAGAAAATATATAAATAATAAATCCTTCATCATAAATATCCATGACAAGTGATTACAAATTCCATCAGTTTTTGAGGTGGTAGTTCAACAAACACACTAAAATGGTTTCTTTTCCAACTTGATGAAAGAGGATATGAATTTAAATTAATAAATTAACATAAGAAAATTAAAAAAATATTATGTAATTATTTTATTATATCATAATTATTTATTAACATTTTACAGAGGTGGAACTTGAAATAAAAAATGATTTTTAATTAATAATGATATATGTTCTTCAGACCACCTCTTTGGGATTATATATATAGTCACCTTATATTTCATTTTAGATCAAAAAACAAACTCTATGACATGGGTATGGAAGTAAGGGTGGTATTTGGGAAGGTATAAGATGACGTAAATGGAATTATAAGTCTAAATAGTATAAGAGATACTGTTTCCTTTTGTGGGTGAGAGGACACACCTGGAATGTTTGAAAAGAAGAAGTTGTACCCATGTTTTAAACACGCCATAAGGCTCCAAAATAGATCACTATAGAACCTTATATTATATAAAGGAAAATTATGGATGTAAATTTATATTTTAAAAAGTCTTAATGATATTTTTATCATTATAATTTTTTAAACCCCCAGAAAACCCATTTGAACCATAACTAAAATAAAGGAGTTATACTATTTTTACTATTCATTATAACAAAAATTATTTTCAAATTGTTATATAATATTAATTACACTGATTATAAATATGTAATCCTTTTTTTAAAATAAAATTCATAAAAGTATCTGAATTTAATTTTAATGTAACACATATTCATGAATGAAAAATGGGGTTTCTTAAGAAAATGGTTTCATAAATATAAATTATTTTTATAATAAAAGAAATCATGTAATTTATTCAAATTACTTATTTTTTTTACTTTTTACATAATTTTTATAATTTTACATGTAAATAAATTTGAATCAAAATATGTATTTATAAATTAATTAAACAAAAAGTATGTTTTCAATAAAAACTCATTTTTTCACTTTTTATTAAAAAAATAAATATTTTAGGAACACCCCAAAAGTTCATAAATAGATAATTTTGACATGTTGATCCCAAATATATTTTTCATTCTTTAAAAATAATCTTCTTAAAATGGAAAAACAATTTTATTATTTGTTCCCAAAATGAAATATATTTTTTTGAGAAAATATATTTTGAAATCCTATTAAGACTTAACCAATATATTTAATTTATGATTCATAATTAATTTCCAAAAAATATTTATTCCATTTCATACCAATAAATATGACCTCTAGGTTATTATGGACATGTTTAAAAATAGAATTTTAATAGTATATCACGGTCCATTTAAAATCATTCTTTGATGTTATACGCTGTCAAAAATTGTTTTTTGTAATATATCAGGGTGTTATTGAAATCATCCTGATACAACCTAAACCTAGGCTTTATGGGATACCCTTTTAAATTAGGTTGTTTCACCATTATATTGTTATGTCACCATTCCTGACCTAAACATAAAATACCTCGAATCAGTGTGAAAGAGAAGGATAAAGAAAACGATGACATCGGGGGACCCATACATCATATCATCATAAAATATCCAAAGGAACACCCCCAAAACACAGGGCTAAGTAGGGGAGAAGGGGGAGGGCACCCACTTTCCATGTCTGAAAATAGAGAGGGAGAAAATGGTTTTCCCCGTAAAACTTGATGGATAATTACATTCATTTTGACCCAAAAAATTATTCAACCAACTTATCAAAATAGACCACATTGGATCCAGTGGTGACAACATCCCACTGGAAAGTTGTCTCAAGCCATCAGATAGATGATGAACTGCTACAAAATAGGCTACAATAACAACCCAATCCACTCTCGGGGCCACCTAGAGCCCCCATGACTTCTCCTGAATCACCATCTATGTTCTAAACACCTCTTTTTTATTCTCCAGTTCTCATAATCTGATTTAAAATAAAATTCCTAAAATTTACCCAAAACCAATCCTAAAATTTAATCATTTATTGAATTTAAAAAAACCCATATAGATATGATATTTTATAGTATGTTCAACTGAATTTAATCATGTAGTATACAAATGATTAACTACATTTCTGACCAGTTCAACTAACCATAACTTATGTGAACTTCCATAAAATGACTGTGAAATTCTATAAATAGTATATTGAGCCATGTATGATAAAAGGTAAAACTAACCATGTATTTCAAAATTAGTTGTTCAAGAAAAACAATTCATTGTAAGTGGAACTTGTGGAAATGGAAGATTAAAATGATCGTGAACTTAGATAAAGTGGGAGTTAAAATAAAAATTACTATTATATAAATTTAAAATAAAATAAAAATAAAATATAACAGTAGATAAGATCCAATTTCCACATGGAATACATGCACATGGGGAACTATTTTTATGTGATTTGTTTTATTATATCATAAAATCTATAAATCATTATATAGGTAGAACATGAAATGATGTACATTGATAGAAAATTATACTTATTATAGGATCATAGAAACATTGGTTTATCCGAATAAGTCTGTTTCCTCACGGAATCCGGGGATGACCTCCTGGACGGGAGATTCAAACGTTCTGATCGGTTTCTAACGGGTTTGTTCGTAGAACCGGAAACATCCAATGATTCCACATCTGTTTGGACCTACTTTCCAAAGGTAGGCGCTCATTTGCTTGTGGACTAATGAGGCTTAGGAATTTGCATTTGTCGAGAGGATGGGAGGTCGGACTCATCACACCTTTTTTAGGGGAATTATTGTCTACTCCGGGACTCTCTTTATAGATTTAAGTTATGTTCGTGAATCCTTATTACATTACCAAGTATAAAATGTGCTTTCCTTTAGTTTTAACAATCAATGATTAAATATGAAAGAAATTTAGAGAATCTTATATATGTATTCGAGGTTCTTCATCAATAGAGAATCATCTATATCTGTTTAGAGATTCTTGGTCAATGGTATCCTTCAAAACATTTATATAAAATTCTCTTGGTCATTATGATGACCAGGCTGGTTTTAATGCAACTCAGTGGGGCACATGAAGTTTATCGTCATTCAGAAGGACAGAGATTATTTTAAAATTGGGATCAAACCCATAAATGGGCTACCTACGTATCCTTTGTTTTGGAAAAGGAATCAGAACCCACATAGTTCGAGTAATGGAGTATGATGTTTATGATTGATGGATCAAAGAATAATGTCATAATTACTTTTACACTCTAATCTCACGTGAGTCATGCTCGGTGTGAGAAACAAGAGGTATTGGTAAAAATTAGAGAATTGTGCCATGAAAGATGCAATCATAAGAATTTTTTGGGGGCTTATGTATGTATGACTGCCCAGATAGATGAAGGTTTAGGATTTACTTTTAGGGAGAAAATCCATGAACATGGTCCATAAAGTTATATGTGCTTCATGGAGATTTGAATACTCTAATCTTGGGGCTTACTCCTAAGGAGGATGCCCAAGTTAGGAGGGGACTTATGATTGAGTTTTACTCCTAAAAAGGAAACCCAAATCAAAGGTAAATTATGACTAGTTAAGAGAAATTTAAGGGGGGCTTGAGGTTTACTCTTAAAAAGGAAAACCCAAGATTATGATTGGGGCTTACTCCTGAAGAGGATGCCCAAGATTATGACTGAGTCTTATTCCTGAAAAGGAGACCCAGGTTAGGGATTAAGGTTTTGGGCTTACTCCTGAGGAGGATGCCCAAGACTATGACTGAGTCTTATTCCTGAAAAGGAGACCCAGGTTAGGGATTAAGGTTTTGGGGCTTACTCTTGAGGAGGATGCCCAAGACTATGACTGAGTCTTATTCCTGAAAAGAAGACCCAGGTTAGGGATTAAGGTTTTGGGGCTTACTCCTGAGGAGGATTCCCAAGATTTGAGGTTGGGGCTTATTCCTAATAAGGATGCCCATATTTTAAGAACTTTAAGAATTTGGGGCTTACTCCTGAGGAAGATGCCCAAGATTAAAGGATTTATAACTGGGGATTATTCCTGAAAAGGAGACCCAGGTTAGGATTCTCTCATCTTAAAGGATGAGGTTGAATGAATGAACTCTCCATATTTAGTGACATAAGGATATTTAAATCACTAGACTTTGAGAGATATTCCACAGAATTCCTTTTAGATAAGGAAGTCAAATCAAGAAATCATGCCATAAATGGCTTTGAAGAGTGTCTTGAAGACTGAATCTTGAAAAGGAAAGGTGTAATGGCTTAAGAGGGGTAAAATGGGCAAGATGGGCACCCAAAAAGATAGGGGCGCGCAAGTCTTGAAAGGCGCGCAAGTATTGTGGCGGCACGCAAGTATTGGTCGCGCAAGTATACTTGCGCGACCTGAGTGGTACTTGCGCGATTCTCAAATATCATTAGAATATTTGAGCAACTCTTTATAAATCCATTTAGAATCCTCTTGAGGCTCTTCCAGAAAAGGGATGCGCAAGTTATATTGAAGGAAATAAGTCGGTGCGCAAGTGTTTGATAAGTTTCAACACTTAGGCCTTCCTTCTTCTCTTTAGATCTTCCGTTATAGGTAAGAAATTACCTTAGAAGTGTTCCGGAAGCTTTGGGAAGAGACTTGGGTGTCGGGAGCTTCAATCCGAGTTTCCGGAAAAAGATCCTCTCGAATGGGGGGCCCATAGGGTCTATTTATAGGCAAAAGAAGACCCCGGGCAGTTACCGGGCGGTTACCATTTAGGTCGCGCAAGTCACTTGCACGACCATAAGGCGTCGCGCAAATAGACTTGCACGACCACTAGGTAGCACGCAAGTACTTGCACGACCACTAGACGGCGCGCAAGTGTATTTGCGCGACCATGAGGGAATCCTTCAAAACATTTATATAAAAGTCTCTTGGTCATTATGATGACCAGGCTGGTTTTAAAGCCACTCAGTGGGGCACTTGAAGTTTATCGTCATTCAGATGGACAGAGATTATTTCAAAATTGGGATCGAACCCATAAATGGGCTACCTACGTATCCTTTGTTTTGGAAAAGGAATCAGAACCCACGTAGTTCGAGTAATGGAGTATGATGTTTATGATTGATGGCTCAAAGAAGAATGTCATAATTACTTTTACACTCTAAGCTCACGTGAGTAATGCTCGGTGTGAGAAACAAGAGGTATTGGTAAAAATTAGACAATTGTGCCATGAAAGATGCAATCATAAGAATTTGTTTGGGGCTTATGTATGTATGACTGCCCAGATAAATGAAGGTTTAGGATTTACTTTTAGGGAGAAAATCCATGAACAGGGTCCACAAAGTTATATGTGCTTCATGGAGATTTGAATACTCTAATCTTGGGGCTTACTCCTAAGGAGGATGCCCAAGTTAGGAGGGGACTTATGATTGAGTTTTACTCCTAAAAAGGAAACCCAAATCAAAGGTAAATTATGACTAGTTAAGAGAAATTTAAGGGGGGATTGAGGTTTACTCTTAAAAAGGAAAACCCAAGATTATGATTGGGGCTTACTCCTGAAGAGGATGCCCAAGATTATGACTGAGTCTTATTCCTGAAAAGGAGACCCAGGTTAGCGATTAAGGTCTTGGGCTTACTCCTGAGGAGGATGCCCAAGACTATGACTGAGTCTTATTCCTGAAAAGGAGACCCAGGTTAGGGATTAAGGTTTTGGGGCTTACTCCTGAGGAGGATGCCCAAGACTATGACTGAGTCTTATTCCTGAAAAGAAGACCCAGGTTAGGTATTAAGGTTTTGGGGCTTACTCCTGAGGAGGATGCCCAAGATTTGAGGTTGGGGCTTATTCCTAATAAGGATGCCCATATTTTAAGAACTTTAAGAATTTGGGGCTTACTCCTGAGGAAGATGCCCAAGATTAAAGGATTTATAACTGGGGATTATTCCTGAAAAGGAGACCCAGGTTAGGATTCTCTCATATTAAAGGATGAGGTTGAATGAATGAACTCTCCATATTTAGTGACATAAGGATATTTAAATCACTAGACTTTGAGAGATATTCCACAGAATTCCTTTTAGATAAGGAAGTCAAATCAAGAAATCATGCCATAAATGGCTTTGAAGAGTGTCTTGAAGACTGAATCTTGAAAAGGAAAGGTGAAATGGCTTAAGAGGGGTAAAATGGGAAAGATGGGCACCCAAAAAGATAGGGGCGCACAAGTCTTGAATGGCGCGCAAGTATTGTGGCGGCACGCAAGTATTGGTCGTGCAAGTATACTTGCGCGACATGAGTGGTACTTGCGCGATTCTCAAATATCATTAGAATATTTGAGCAACTCTTTATAAATCCATTTATAATCCTCTTGAGGCTCTTCCAGAAAAGGGACGCGCAAGTTATATTGAAGGAAATAAGTCGGCGCGCAAGTGTTTGATAAGTTTCAACACTTAGGCCTTCCTTCTTCTCTTTAGATCTTCCGTTCTAGGTAAGAAATTACCTTAGAAGTGTTCCGGAAGCTTTGAGAAGAGACTTGGGTGTCGGGAGCTTCAATCCGAGTTTCTGGAAAAAGATCCTCTCGAATGGGGGGCCCATAGGGTCTATTTATATGCAAAAGAAGACCCCGGGCAGTTACCGGGCGGTTACCACTTAGGTCGCGCAAGTCACTTGCACGACCATAAGGCGTCGCGCAAATAGACTTGCCCGACCACTAGGTAGCGCGCAAGTACTTGCACGACCACTAGACGGCGCGCAAGTGTACTTGCGCGACCATGAGGGAATCCTTCAAAAAATTTATATAAAAGTCTCTTGGTCATTATGATGACCAGGCTGGTTTTAAAGCCACTCAGTGGGGCACTTGAAGTTTATCGTCATTCAGATGGACAGAGATTATTTCAAAATTGGGATCGAACCCATAAATGGGATACCTGCGTATCCTTTGTTTTGGAAAAGGAATCATAACCCACGTAGTTCGAGTAATGGAGTATGATGTTTATGATTGATGGATCAAAGAAGAATGTCATAATTACTTTTACACTCTAAGCTCACGTGAGTCATGCTCGGTGTGAGAAACAAGAGGTATTGGTAAAAATTAGACAAGTGTGCCATGAAAGATGCAATCATAAGAATTTGTTTGGGGCTTATGTATGTATGACTTCCCAGATAGATGAAGGTTTAGGTTTTACTTTTAGGGTGAAAATCCATGAAAAGGGTCCATAAAGTTATATGTCCTTAACCAAGTTAAAGCGATGTTCTTCTTATTTGTTAGGTCCCTTGGGCCAACAAAGCAATCATTGACATATGCTCATCCAAAAGATGCAGTGGCCAGATTCATCTTGATTATGTCTATTATATGGAACATGCACTCTTTTCTCAAGATCTTCTGCAAAATGGATTTCCTTAAATTCACCCCTGTGAATGATGCTGCTGTGAACACCTCTACTGTGAGGTCTGCTGCTGTGAAAACCAATGCTGCTACTCCTGCTGGAACGTCGTCCGCTCTGAGGATGACATCACCAACTCAGCGTCTTCAACACTGGGTTTCTAATGTACTGGTTAAAGAGTACCGTCGCAATGGTACTATCCCAACTCTGGAGGCCGCTCGTCAATACCTCCAAGTTAACAACTCTACCTGGTCGTCCGGACAACGGCGGCAAGCGATCAAAAAGCAGGCGGTGCTGACTACCGTCTCCAACCGTTTCGGGTCGTTATCCCCGGAACGCAATTTCCATTCACTCCCTTACTCTAAGGATGTGAATGAGCAGGTCCCGTAGGACCTTAATTCAAAAAGACAAGAGTCCTTCCCAAGGGCTCCCATCAACAATCGCCGCTAGACTCGTGCGGTAGTGCGCCCTCAACATGATGAGGGTACCGACTCCAGACATTCAGCTCAGGTTCCTCGAACCCGAGCAGGCAAGATGAACCGCCAGAGACGGAATCCGGTTAACAATAGGCAGGTTGTCATCCCTGCCATCTCCGGAGAAGTCCACCAACCTAACTTGGTGGCAAACAACGAGCATGCATACACATCTGTCCGTTTTCATTCTGTTGTCCAGCAGACTCGTCTGGCAGCATCACGCCAATCCCGCCAGGCAATTCCGGCGGAGTACCATAGGCAGGAACATACACCTGCTTATACATCACCAGTTAGTCAGCAGGCTCGTCTGACTTCATATGATGGATCTCGTCAACCGCGTTTGGCGAAGTGTAATCGGCAGGCATATACACCTGCTAATAATAATCAAGCCTACCAACAGTCTCGCTTGGTAGTGCACGGAGAAGTCAGTCGGAAAACCCCGACGACAAACAGGTGGCAGACTCAACTCTCTGCCTCCACACTTGAGTACTGTCAGGATTCAATGACAGGAAAAGGAGGACAAGAGCAGGCACATACACCTACTCCAAGCCCGGAATGGACGTATATCCCTGTTCTGGCGGCTGAAGTCACCAAACATATTTTGTCAATGGTGAAAGAGAAGAAGCAAATTCCTACTCATATTCTGGATGCTTGCCAGGATATCATAACAGCTTCAGCATCATCTCAGGGACAGACACATAAATCTATCCCTAGCAGTGGAGTGACACATCAACGATTCACTCCGGAACAGACACACACATCTGTTCCAGTCCAAGAGGGTTATGGGGCATACTCCCCCATATCAAACGAACAACCAAGTCAGGCACATACACCTGATTTGAGTGGAGATCGTCAGCCTAACCTGACCATCTTTCCTGATCAGGCACATACACCTGCTCAAAGTAACCACATTCGTCAACAAGTGGTTTCTAAAGTGAGTAAGAAGGCATTTAAGAAAAAGTTCCGCCCAGCACAGTCAGGAGATCAAAGGCCAATCTGCAACAAGGCCTTGCTCGATGCTGGAGTTCTTGAAGCCCTCAGACATTTATCTATCGGAATTCAAGATTCTACTCCCTCAGTTCTCAATAACAGGAACATTAATTTTGAAGGTCTTCAAAAGAAACTTCCTCATGAAGGCTTGCTTCATGAAATTTCGGTCAATCTTGAAGTTTCTTCTTCAAATGAGAGCCACAGGAACCCTCTGTGTGGTCAGAAGACCAAGGAGCAAGAGATTTCATCTTTTGTTGTAACCCATCATGACGGTCCTCCTCATGGTGATGAACCTCACTGCGAAAGTCCTCTCCGCAGTAGTGATTCACGTTGTCTCGAAAATTCTTTAGAAGGCAATGTAGTGACGAGAAAGCCCTCCTATCTCGAGGCACTTGAAAACGTAAATCCAGTCATGTCTGATGCTTTACTATCGGCAGGTGAAACTCTTTCTCCATCAGAAGATAGCCTGGGGTTCAGGTTATTCTCCGAACCATCCCTGGGTCATTCATCTTCCAGCATGAATAGTTATTTCTCTACCAATCTTGTTGAATCCGATGAAGCAACAAGGAAACACCAACTCTGGTCCAAACAGGTAGAAGAATCTTCATTTAATGATAATGAGGAAATTCTGAACATGAGAAAAAAACTGGCAAAAGGTGAAGTACTAGTCATGTTTTGGCCTTTGGCTGACTCCCAGTACGACATTCCAAAGATGTTGACGGATGATGGAATCCATGATATTCGTCTCAACCTATGGAAGACTCTTTGTCAATTGAAGAAGAAAGTATTATCTTACGGTGATTATGAAAATCATATTAAGATAATAGAAGGGTTACAACGCCAGATTGATTTGGCATCTTTATCAGTCTCTCGGTATCCGAAAGCTGAAAAGCAACAAAGAACACTTCAACGTTCATGCCTTGGCGCACTAAGAAAATTGCGTCAGTTAATTGCCAATGCTCCATTTGATGTTCATATTAGAGGATGGGGTGTTCACGGAGCACTACATTTCACAGTGCTTTCCAGTCAGCAAAGCCCACCGAAAATGGTCTCATGCAATGTTATTGCCCATGGCCGGCCAGAGTCAATGGGCTTTGTTCATAATCAAAAGCTTTCTCAAGAATAGGCTTCAACTAGTTCCTCTCAAAATCAAGTATATAGAGAACAAGTTGTTGAATTTATCCTGCATCGAGCAGGCTAGAATATTGCACAAGCCTCTTGTCTGGACCAAACACGTCATCAAATGACAGAAGTTTCGGAAATCATCCAACGGTCTGTTGAACCAGGTGATAAAAGTGGATACAGGTTAATGCATCCAGCTAATTTTTGAACTAAGATTCGCAAGATCAAGAGAGATTTTAAGAAGATCTCAGACATAGCATGTCAAGAGACACCCCAACTTGTCAGACTGGGTACTTCTCTAACCCAACCCTTAGAGTCAACAAATGGGATTCTAGGAGTTGAGCAGAAGCAGCAGGAACATCCCCAGTCCACCGGACTGGGGACTTTTTCAAATCCTCAATCCCTCCCTCAGAGAAAGTCAGTATTCTCTCGATTAGGGAATAAGCCTCAAGAGGAACGAAGAGCTAAGCTATCAGGAGATTCTCTCCAAGTGACGGTTCTCTAAGAAGTTCCTGAGGGATCAAGTCAACGGAATTCCATGTCTCATCATGGACATGGAAGAAGACAATATCACAGAAATGCTAATAGAAAGGATTCCATGCAGTATGCATCCATTAATGTCATCAATGTCGTTGCTGCTGATTCACCAGATGAGGCTCAACCAGAGGGATCAGACGAAGAGGTTCCCGCTCAAGAAGTTGCACACACAGACCTAAATGAAGAAGGTGTGCGCACACGTAATCAAAGGCTTACCCAAAATCTGAGTATTCCTTCAAGTAACCCACTTCCCCCTCTCCGAAAAGAATCCAATAAGGGGAAAGGAAAGAATCAGGTTACTTCTCACCCTTCCTCTGAAAGAGGTCAATCGCTCTCATTAGAGCAATGGTTTGCACAACAGGAGGAAGAAATGAAAGAACTAAGAAGGTTGAATGCAGAACTACTTCAGAGTAGTCTTCTTCTTAAGGATGCTGAAGTCCGACAACCGAAGGAATTTGTTGTAACTACTGAGATGGATCAGGAATATCCTCCTTTATCAGTACACCCTCAGAGGTCTAATCCTACGGGTCAAACACAAAAACGGTTGGCAGCACTACCATCAGTTGCAGCACCAACCACCACGTCCGTCCAAGGTCCATTCATCGCACCTACCCAAAACCAAGTTCAACCTGATGTTTCTCAAAAGTTAATAACTACTATTGAGTCATTAACAGCTCGGTTAGAAACTATGGAAGGGAAACAGGCACAAGTTCAACCTGAAAAGAAAGTTTACCCTGAATGGGTAGATTCAATTTCTCCTCCATCTAGTTTTGGAAACCCTGTTTTCTCTACTTTCAATGGATCAGGTGACCCCGAACAACATTTGACGCATTACGTGTCTTGTTGTGATACTATGATGGGAACTCCAGAGCAGCAAGAAGCAGTGAAACTCAGATGCTTCGTGCGAACCTTGCAAGGACCAGCTTTTGTCTGGTATACAAGCTTGCAATCCCGGTCAGTCATCGGATGGGAGGATCTTCGTCAAAAATTCCTTCTTCAGTTTAGCTCAACTTTGCCAAAAACGACAGTTTTCGATCTTACAAACTCCAAGAAAAGGGAGAATGAAAGAGTCTCTGATTTCATTGCTCGTTGGAAGGGATTAACGTATTCCCTGAGTATAGCACTCCCTCAGGAGGAATTGTTGCCAATCTGTGTGGCAAATTTGCGTGACGAATTACGCACGCCATTGATCCTTGTGAAATACACAGGAGGGTTTCGAGACCTTACTTCAATCGCTCAACAGATTGAAGATTCCCTTATACAGGCTAAGGTTAAATCTCGTATAATTCCATCAGCTCCAAGAAGGAGAATGGGTAAAGCAGAAACTGCTACAGTTATGCTTAAACAAGCACCTGTACCTATTTCTACTTCAAAACCTTCATCTTCTCGAAGAGCTCCACCTCCTGAACGCCAACAACAAAGGTTGTTTTATCCAAATGATCAAAAAGATCAACGACGAAAACAATTTGAGGATATGAAGAGTAAAACATACTCTTTCCGAAGTGAGCAAGTTCCTGGTTACTTCATTTCAGCTCTGGAAAATAATTTGGTTCAATTACCAGTGCCCAAGAGGCCAAACAAGGAAGGAGATGAAGACCGTCCCAATTATTGTCCCTTTCATCAAATGTTGGGGCATCCCATCCAGGAGTGTTTTTTCTTTAAAGACCTCCTGCAAAAGATGGTCGACTTGGGACAAGTCAAATTGAAGGGTTCTTCAGCTCATGTAGCGTGTATTACTGCTACAGATCCCGAGGAAGGAGGCGAGTGGCAGGAAGTCAAAAGCAAAACTGCGAAAAAATATGATGATTGGTTGGTCAGAAATACAATCAATCGGACCCATTCCATTTTGTGAACACAATTGAAGAAGCCAATTGTGTCTCTTACAAAAGCTGCAGTAAAGCCTCCATCAAAAGATAAATCCTCAAAAGGGCAGCGCAATTCAAAGAAGAAAGAGGAATCAGGAGAAGATGAGTATGTATCAAAGCCTAAATTGTCTTTGACTCTAGAATATTTCATTCCATCTACATCAAAGCAACGGGCACCGCCCCATCAAACGACACAGCCTAAACAGGATAATCAGGCGAGTCTTTATCAGACGAAGAGTTAATCTTTGGTTCTGTTTAATATCAATGGATGGAGAACTCATCACGACTCCAACTAATGCCAGATTTCTGAAGAAGTATTTTGTATAAACACAAAATATTGTTCCCAGATCCAAAACAATCACATTGGTTCATGATTTTTTCCTACATGACATTAAACTGTATTATGTCTTATCTACATGACATTAAACTGTACAGAAGTTCCTTGTTTGTCCTACATGACATTAAACTGTATTATGTCCTATCTACATGACATTATACTGTACAGAAGTTCCTTGTTTGTTCTACATGACACTAAACTGTATTATGTCCTATCTACATGACATTAAACTGTACAGAAGTTTCTTGTTTGTCCGAGATGACATTAAACTATATTGTGTCCTAGCAACATGACATTAAACTGTGTGGCACTTCCAATGTCCAGCATGACGTTAAACTGTAAAAAAGTCCCCAGAACTGATATCCTCATATTGGTTCACCTTAGTCCTAGCTATATGACGTTAAACTGTACAACACCAGTTCGTCCTTGCTATATGACATTAAACTATACAGCAATGGTCCAGTATGACTTTAAACTGCAACTTCGTCCCACAAGACATTAAACTGTGAAAAAGTTCCCTAAACCGTCCATCATGACCTTAAAATGCATCATCCCTGGTCCATGTATATGACCATAAAATATTTATGTCCAGCAAGACGTTAAACTATGACGTCCTAACTACATGATGCTAAACTGTATAAAAGTCCCTCACGTCCGGAAAGACGTTAAACTATATAATCATCAAAGGTCCAGCATGTCATTAAACTACACCATCCACGGTCCATGAATATGACCTTAAACTATTCTCACTTTCGTCCAACATGACATAAATGGTGTGTTATTTTGTCCTTACTGCATGACATTAAACTGCACAATCCCCCTTTCGTCCAATATGACGTTAAACTATATTGTCCCCATCGTCCTAACTACATGACGCTAAACTATACAGAAAGTCCTTGATATGTCCTACATGACATTAAACTGTTATTTTGTCCCTGCTACATGACACTAAACTGTGCAGCACCAATAGTCCTAACTGCAAGACTTTAAACTGCATAGTCCCTTTTTTATGTCCTACATCACATTAAACTGTGCATCGTTAAGGTTGTTATTACCTCTTGTTTCTCACACCGAGTATGACTCACGTGATCTTAGAGCAAATATCAACCATAATACTCCCTTTGGGCCACTAACCATGTGTAAGTCCCAACAACATTTTTTATTAGATCATTGTCCCCAAGAACAACTTGATCATTAATTCATTCTTTAATTGAACTACACGGACTTTGATCCTTGCCCTCTGGGCTGGGTATGTAGGCAACCTCCTAGGGTTCAAGCCCAAAAACAATCTCTTCACATTGGTTCACCACCATCTCATATGATGTTGATTCGTGAAACCGCCCCTGGAATCAATATCTTTACATTGATTCACTTTCGTCCTTGTTATATGACGTTAAACAATACAACACTTTTTTCCGGTACGACAATAAACTACAATATTCTTTGTTTTCCTCACTTGAGAGAGAACTATTATTGACATTGATTTTTCAATCATGGTTTTCATTTTCAAAAGACTACATGCATACATGGTAATGCCTAAACTTTTTATCTTAGGTTAAACCATCATTGCACTAAAGTCCCCTTTCACCCTTCACATGTACAAACCAAATTTTTACAATGGGTAGTTCTAGAACTACGTGGGCTTGATTCCCATCCTTATGGGATACGTAGGAACGTTCGAGTATCCCTCGAATCCAACCCCAAGTCTTTTGGGCCTAACCCCAAATTTCACTTTCAGTCCCTTGGCTGAAAATTCCTCATAAAAACACACACTGTGTATTCATTATTATGGTCCGAATTCTATGACCCTAAACTAAGATCACTCATACTTTCGTCCTGCACGACGTTAAAACTGCATTTCAAGAACTACGTATGGCTTGATTCTCATTCTTATGAGATACGTAGTGAAGTCCAAAATTTCAATTCAGGACCCAGCCACAACATGATTATGGTTTTCATTGACCTATGTATCTCTATATACATTGGACAATACCCATCATTATGTGTTATAATCCTAACCTTAAATATTTTCAGATCTTCATAACCCTTTTCATGACTTCTAGTCACAAAAATGTCAAACTTCTGAGAATTCTTTTGCCTGACTATGCAGCACGTTCCCATAGGTGGCCTTGCATAAACAGTCCACATAACAGACTTGTCATCCGAAAGATGCTATTTATTTGACCATGCAACCAATGCCCTTAGGTGGCCCTGCATATTTCAACCCCCTAATGGGTTTGTTAAATAATGGTAACTTCATTCTTGGGAAGGATGCCTCTTTTGTCCTTATTTGTCTTAAACGACAGTATGTAAGGATCCGAAAAAAATATCCATCCTTAACATATTTGTCCCAAATCCTTTTTCATGATCTGAAAGTATTCAAGTCTATGGTTTATTCTTCTTCCCTACGTTTGGGTCAGACCTTCGTAGGAGTGATATTCATCCAGTTCTTCGATATTCTTGTTCGGAAATATCTTCTCCATATTCAAGTACCTCTTTCCATACAACAAACTCTATACTTTAGAAAATTTGAATCTCCATAAACATTCACTGGCTTTTAGCACTAAGAAAGTAAATTTCTTGGAGTTCTTTTGCCTGACTATGCAGCATGTGCCCATAGGTGGCCATGCATAAACAGTCCACATAACAGACTTGTCAGCCGAAAGATGCAATTTATTTGACCATGCAGCCAATGCCCATAGGTGGCCCTGCATATTTCAATGCCCTAACGGGTTTTGTTAAATAATAGTAACTTCATTCTTGGAAACTACTTCTTCTAATGCCTTTTAGCTATTTTTCATATCATTCCTCAGATTCAAATATTCTTAAGCCATAGTTTACATATTTTCTCTCATACATGAGTATGGTAATATGTTTTCAGATAAATTTTCAAGGAATTGAATCAATTTTAATCCATTTCGTTCAAAGCTATTTCGACCTTAAACATTAGCCCCTTTATGTCCGGCATTCATGACTTTAAACTGCCCACAAAAGACAAAGGAACTCTGAATAAAAGTCAAGTTCCAGCACACTTGCGCACTGCCCTCTGTGCCCTAAAGTCTTGCGCGCCCCCTTTTCCTTTGGATGGATTCAATTTCCTCAGAGTCAAATCCTCATTTCTCTCCGGATCCAACTCTGAGGGGGGACATTTGTTGACGCTCCTTTCATCACAAAATCTAAAAATCGGAAAAGGGGAATATCTGAGTCCAATGTGATTCATCCTTTGAAGAAACATCAAAAACTGACAAAGGGATGAACAAGGAGAACATTGTCCATAGGTCGCGCAAGTTCCCTCATGGTCGCGCAAGTACACTTGCGCGCCGCCTAGTGGTCGTGCAAGTACTTGCGCGACGCCTTATGGTCGTGCAAGTGACTTGCACGACCTAAGTGATAACCACCCGGTAACCACCCAGGGTCTTCTTTTTCCTATAAATAGACCCTGTGGCCCCCCCCCATTTAGGAGGATCTTTTTCCAGAAATTCGGATTGAAGCTCCCGACACCCAAGTCTCTTCTCAAAGCTTCCGGAACAGTTCTAAGGTAATTTCGTACCTAGAAAAGAAGATCTAAAGAGAATAAGGAAGGCCTAAGTGTTGAAACTTTTCAAACACTTGCGCGCCGACTTATTTCCTTCAATATAACTTGCGCGTCCCTTTTCTGGAAGAACCTCAAGAGGATTCTAAAGGGTTTAAAAAAGAGTCTCCCAAGTATTTCAATGCTGGTTGAAAATCGCGCAAGTACACCATGTGTCGCGCAGGTATACCTGCGCGACCAATACTTGTGCGCCCACAGAAGACTTGCGCGCCTTTCAAGACATGTGCGCCCCTATCTTTTTGGGTGCCCATCTTGCCCATTTTACCCCTCTTAAGCCATTTCACCTTTCCTTTTCAAGATTCAGTCTTCAAGACACTCTTCAAAGCCATTTATGGCATGATTTCTTGATTTGACTTCCTTATCTGAAAGGAATTCTGTGGAATATCTCTCAAAACCTAGTGATTTAAATATCCTTATGTCACTAATTATGGAGAGTTCATTCATTTAACCCCACCCTTTAAGATGAGAGAATCCTTAACCTGGGTCTCCTTTTTTTAGGAATAATCCCCAGTTATAAATCCTTTAACTTGGGCATCCTTCTTTAGGAGTAAGCCCCAAATTCTTAATGATCCCAAACTTGGGAATCCTCCTCAGGAGTAAGCCCCAAACCTTAATCCCTAACCTGGGTCTCCTTTTCAAGAATAAGACTCAGTCATAATCTTGGGCTTCCTTTTCAGGAGTAAGCCCCAAGTCCCCTAACCTAGGCCTCCTTTTTAGGAGTAAGTCCCAGTCATAATCTTGGGTTTCCTTTTCAGGAGTAAACCCCAAGCCCCCTTAAATTTCTCTTAACCAGTCCTAATTTACCCTTGATTTGGGTTTCCTTTTCAGGAGTAAAACCCAATCATAAATCCCCTCCTAACTTGGGCATCCTCCTTAGGAGTAAGCCCCAAGATTATAGTATTCAAATCTCCATAAAGAACATATAACATTATGGACCCTGTTCATGGATTTTCTCCCTAAAAGTAAATCCTAAACCTTCATCTATCTGGGAAGTCATACATACATAAGCCCCAAACAAATTCTTATGATTGCATCTTTCATGGAACAATTGTCTAATTTTTACCAATACCTCTTGTTTCTCACACCGAGCATGACTCACGTGAGCTTAGAGTGTAAAAGTAATTATGACATTCATCTTTGAGCCATCAATCATAAACATCATACTCCATTACTCGAACTACGTGGGTTCTTATTCCTTTTCCAAAACAAAGGATACGTAGGTAGCCCATTTTTTGGGTTCGATCCCAACTTTGAAATAATCCCTGTCCTTCTGAATGATGATAAACTTCAAGTGCCCCACTGAGTGGATTTAAAACCAGTCTGGTCATCATAATGACCAAGAGACTTTTATATAAATGTTTTGAAGGATACCATTGACCAAGAATCTCTCAACAGATATAGATGATTCTCTATTGATGAAGAACCTCGAATACATATAAAAGATTCTCTAAATTTCTTGCATATTTAATCATTGATTGTTAAAACTAAAGGAAAGCGCATTTTATACTTGGTAATGTAATAAGGATTCATGAACATAACTTAAATCTATAAAGAGAGTCCTGGAGTAGACAATAATTCCCCTAAAAAAGGTGTGATGAGTCCGACCTCCCATCCTCTTGACCAATGCAAATTCCTAAGCCTCATCAGTCCACAAGCTAATGAGCGCCTAACTTTGGAAAGTAGGTCCAAACGGATGTGGAATCATTGGATGTTTCCGGTTCTACGAACAAACCCGCTAGAAACCGATCGGAATGTTTGAATCTCCCGTCCAGGAGGTCATCCCCGAAATCCATGAGGAAACAAAGTCATTACTTAATGATTATGAAATCCATGAAACACTAGGAAAATTGTGAAATCTGAATAACATTTTCCAGCTATAGATAGTCAATGAAAGTGTAAATACACGTGGAACCATATAAGTCTTCTAGAATTTTCATGGGGGTGTTTATAATTTTTAAGAAATTCATTCTAAAAATGTATTTGAATCTTGAGGGGTGGGGTGAAAGGTGAAGAGGATTTACAGATGGAATATCAAGATTGATCCAACCCATCACCATTAGAGAAGACATATTACTTACTTATTTTAATTTATTTTTTATAAAATTAGTATACTCTGATAATCTATTATTGGGGATATGGTGATGTCGACTTGATGATCATAATGAATAACTCGAACTCTCAAAAGAATGAAATATCTATTTCTTAATCATACAAAATTAATAATATAATATCCTATTAATTATATATAGGGTATTGGGGGAAGAAGTTAAAGTGGAATTTTATATTGATAATGGAAATGATGATTTCAAAATAAATTCTTTTCATATAAGTTAAAAACAATCTTTTTTAACATGCTTTAAAAGATTCAAAAGTGAAACATACAAAAAATGATAAAAATGATTTCTTTTTAAAAGATTAAAAAAAGTAAAAAGTTGTTGAAAATAACTAAAAATATATTTTAATCTTAAATAATAACATTATTGAATTATTTTAATGAACATTTATATGGAGTAAAAATATATGAAAAACTTTATAACTTTAAAAATAATATTTTAATGAAAAACCCCTTACAACATTACTATAGTTTGAATCGTAAGAGAAATTAAGGAGAGAACATGAAAAAGATTTTACCTCTTGAATTTTAGTAAATGAATGATAAAATAAATCCCTATAGAACTATATAATCCTAAAAAAATAAGACATGTGTTAAAAATGGAAGATGTATGAATGAAGATAGATTGAGAAAAGTTATCCTTTAACATAAATACCATCTAGAATCCAATTTTTTAAACTCATCAATAAAAAAATTATTATTAATTTAATTATTTAATAAAAATTTTCAGGTTTATTCCATTATCATTATCAATTTTATTTTATTTATGAAAATATTTTATTTAGTTACTCAATAATTTATGTTTACATCAGACATTTTGATGACTTTCGGTTAATAATCCCAAAAACAATTGGCAAGTTAACCGTGTTCAAATCTGTATTTGTTTCAGAATTTATAAAATTGTGTTCAATTCATTATTACAAATTTTTAACATTAAATCCAATTTTATAACCACCAATGAATTTTAAAAATGAAAAATAAATAACATCGCTTCGTGGAGGTGGTAGTCCACACATATGAATGAGATAAGTTATATTTTTTAATGGATAAAAAGGTAAGTAGGTATATAATATATAATCTTTAAATAATTGTAAATATTACATGAATATAAAATATTTTAATTTAATCCATCGAAATAAACATTTTTGTTATGCGGTGATGAAAACACCAATCACTTAATTGAGATTGTAATCTATATGTATGCATAGGTGATGTTTTAATTTTAGATAGGATGGAAAAGGAGAATAAAAATTGGTGGACCATAATCATAATATAATTTAAATTTATTTAAGATATATATTTTAACATTGTATCATTATTAAAAAATATTTGAATGAGGAAGAGAAATAAATAAACATGAAATAAGTCATTTGTGAATTATACTTTCTCCTGAGATAACCTTTTTGGCTTACTCCTTATGACATCTAGGTTTAGTATTATTGAAATTCTTGGAAATAAATGATGTTTTGAGGTATTTTTAGGAGATTGTTTAAGGAATTCTCTAAAATAGAGTACTAAAAAGTTGTGTTTTAGAGTTGGTGTCCTTAGAACCAACTTTTTGTACCTTGATTATGTGAATGTACACTTACTATATATTGTCCATTGTTCTTCATGACTATAATGTAATAATGTCTTGGAATATTTGTTTCATTAATAAGGTCATAGAAGATCTCTTCTATGATGAGAACCTTGAAATTCTATAACAATATTCTTAAATAAAGTTATGCGGCCGGATGACATACTATGATAGGACACATAGTATATAGACTATCATGTGCATGTACCCGTAAGAAGACAAGAATCTCTCTCATAGAGTTCTCACTTGGAAATCTCCAAGATGGAGATTATGAGAACAGACCCGCCAGTAGTAATTCCTCTTTTCTTAGTGTCAATAGACATTTCTATATACGATCATGTGTAATGGTCCTTAGATTGGATGATTATCATAAAATCATATCACGATCGCACACTTAGATTGGCTGATGAAAACCATCATGAAGACTGTTGGCGGGAAGTATGGTACATTGGGTGCGTCATGATTGACATGTTGTTAATGGATAAGTTGAGGAATGAGGTGTCCCATCCATATTTATAGAAGTAGATATCCCAGACCCTTTTATTGAAATAGAACTGTCTCACAAATTCAATGGCCATGGTGTCACGACGAGTTTATTTCTGGAAGACAAAGAATGACAGAACAAGCCATTAGGTTTATAACAATTCCATGAAACCTTCATGATGAGATATTGAGGTAAAGGTTTTAAATTACACGGTAACTGTTCGTGTGAGGTGAAACATCAATGCGGTGTCAACATCTTTCTCTTGGGTGCCTTGACCTGTTGCTAGACAGTAATCTTGGACTTTAGGCAAGCCCGCCTAATGCCAATTAGAAAGATGCATAGAGGGTCACACACTAAGTGTATCCAAGTATCTCAAGTATAATAAAGATCATTCCCATATATGGTTTAATAATTATTCAAGGAAGCCTAAATCATTTTAATGATGGAGGAAGAATAAAATGAAAACAATAACACACTGTGTATAAATGATTACACGCTGTGTAGTTTTCAATTTTGAAAGGGAATGAAAAGCAAGGATACGCTATGTATTAATGATTACACGTCGTGTAGTTTTCCTTTTGGAAAATAAGTACACACAATGTATTTATGATTACATTCCATTTAGTTTTTACTGTCGGGATTTTGAGGAAATAATATTGCATTATTAAATGATATTTATTATAATCACCGTGGGCGCATGTATAGGAATTAAGGATTCGACATGGGGTATTTCAATAATAGAAAATGAAATAAATAAAATGGGTAACAAATTTATTTATTTTCATAACTCTATAACCACAAAACTGATTATAAAAATCCTCACAACCCCAACAATTTTCCTTATTCATTGTGCAAAACAGTTCTGGAGAATTATCTCAAGAACAAAAGAACTCCTTCCTCCAAGAATGCTCTCAAGACTGAGAGATATCCTCCTCTATTAGATCAAGATGATCTAAGGAAGACAACATAATAAAATGTTTCTCTACGCTAGCACCCAGAGTATCCTTTGGTGATGTCCATAGATTCGTGGTGCACTTGTGGATCACCACTAAAGGAATTATATCCTTGGATTATGTGACGCAATGAAAAATCCCATTAGAACGTGACCAGAAATATCAATGAAGAAATAACACCATAAAAGGTACATATTTTCAATTAATTAAATTAATTATAATCAACCTGTGACGATCCACTTTTGTGGTTCTGGAGCTGTTTTTCTTCTTTGTCTATTTCTGTGATTCGATTCATGGAATCTGGCATTTATCTTTGTATTGATCCCGGATTGATCATTGGAAATTAAAAAAATCGAAGTGGGAATATCTACCCACAAGCTTCCACTATGCTCGAAATCTTCAATTGGTATCAGAGCGAGGTTACAATGTTGATTATAATTATTTAATTTTCATTGATATTTTACACATTTATTATTGATTCAATTTGAGATAAATCATTCTGTAAAACTGAATGAACGAGATCTATTCTTCCTTCTTTGTTTCATGATTCACATCACAGAAATGACCTTTTAATTTTAATTTTGATTAAAATAAAAATGAGGAACTCATCTGGAGGATCCACTCTTTCTGTCTGTAAAACACAAGAATATACGACATGTAGTGAAAAATACACGCCGTGTACATAGGTTCAACGAACTGGTACTGGTCCGCCAAACCATGTCGTGGGAATTGAGCATTCCTCAGTATTTATTATACCATGATGAAGAAAACAGAACGACGCGTGGAAATTGGAATACACAGCATGTATGTTGGATCAACATGCCTTGTAGTATGATCTGGCTTAGCTTAAACCGTGTATAAGGTGAAGCTGCGTACCGCGTACAAGGGATTTCCAGGGACAGTAACCACGTAACAAAGAAATACACGTCGTGTACTCCAAAAATTCCAAAGTACAGACAACACACCATTGCCCTTAGCGTGTACTTTGGATAAAAGGGGGAAAACAAATACATGCCGTTTAAATATATCCTACACACCATGTACTTTCCATAAATATAATTTCACCAGGTTTCCACCAAAATTGAAAAGACACCATATAAGGAATATGGATGAGAAGAATCTCAAGGAAATTCAGAAAGGAATTTAAGGTAATGAATTGATTAATTAAAAGATCATAATTAATTTAATTCAAGTTCGATTTATCTTAAATAATAGAATGATTAAAAGAATTTGAATTCTAAATATGCATAAATGTCGTTCTATTCTATGGATGATCATGATCTAGACCATATAACCTTTGTGTGTCTATGGTATAAATTAAATTTATTTAAATTCTTTGGCCAGTGATCCTTCTTCCAATAAAACGTAGGGACTCCCTGCCCTTGATTTATTTAATGTAAACACCATTTAATGGATGATCACCCAAGCCAGAGCAGATGGTTCAAAATCCAAAGTTGATGTGAAACTAACCCAAGAAGATACAAAGGTGGATAGGTGGGAGCTACAAATCCTGAACCATTAGGTTCAAGGTGTTTTCTCTTAGTCCAGGTTTATCTTATTAAAACCGTCATATAAGATAACCAATATAATCTCATGATCATGCCATCATATTTTGTTTCTGTCAGATTGCATGGTTTATTTATTATGTATGTGTTGTCGTGATCACATAATTAATTAAATAAATAAGCACGCAAAGATGGAATAAAATAAAAACTAGACTATGCGTAAACATTATCAGAACATGGTTAATCACTTAAGCAATCATCACTTAATATTAGCAAGCATGTGAAAATGAAAAACTATACATAAATGATTAAAATCCATCAAATACCATATTAAGTCAGACCAAGCCTTCCGTTACTTTATTAAGGGTTATACTCAATAAAACTATGTGTTTGACCAACCCTTGTTGGGACACTTACTTTTATAATGGAATCCCTTATAAAAAGTATCGGGTTGACTTAACCATATTACATCAGGAGGAGTAGCCCTTGCTAGACTTGAAGTAATATTGGAGGCAAGTGTTGAGGAAATCCAAGTCAGGATTTCAGGATTGGGGAGTCCACTCAACAGATCATGGAACTGTAAGCTCACTGTTGGAAAAGACAAGCCTACCTAAATACCTTTAAATAGCTTGACCCCATGTTGGGTTTATGTGAAGGGGGATATGGATCCATTCTAATAGAATGTCATGGAAACAATACATTTAGAAATCAATGGTGAGGGCCATTGGGGCTTGATAAAATAGTGGGAGACTTTTTAAAATTTATTATTTCTCACAAAAGGTAATCAAAAGGTACTGATAAATCTGCTCTTCTAATTTTTAGAATCAATATGAAAAACTCATCAACCACATTTTCTCTATGATCAATTCTTGATAATGACAATTTCCTCACTGGTAGTAACTTTTAGTAATAGTTTAAGCGACATCGGGTTATCCTACTCCCTGAACTAAGGTTTTATGTACTGGAGTCCTCACTTCCTGATTCACTTGCCCAAGGGGGGAGTGATGAAGATTTCATAGTCTATGATCAACATTTGAATGATACACTCGACATTCAATGTTTGATGCTATCATCAATTTACAGTGAGATCATGAAGTCTCATGAAGATATGGATGCCTATAGACAACTTGAGCACCTCCAAGGTCTACACCTGGAGAGAGCAAGAAAGGAAAGGATTGAGATCTACAAGGCTCTATTCCAGAGAAAGCTTGGAGAGGGTTCCCTAGCTGGGCCTCATGTAGTCATGCTCATTGGCTATATTGAGCGCTTCAAGGATCTAGGGTTTAAACTCCCCGAAGAACTGGGTACCTATGTCATTCTTGTATCACTCCCCCAGAGCTTCTCTATCTTTGTTTTAAATTTAAACATGAACCACATTGAGAAGACTCTATCTGATCTCTTTATCCTCATTCTCCAAGTGGAAAATGATATGAAGTGTGAAAATCCTTCTATCCTGATGGTGAATAAAAGGAAAGGTAACGCGAAGACCATTAATCCAAAATCTTCTTCAAGGCCTTCCAATAAAAGGAAGATCATTGTGGTGGCAAGAGAACATGAGGCTATTTGTTTTGCATGTGGCAATAAGGGCCACTGGAAGAAAAACCGGACCCAGCTAAGGATGCAAGGGGAAGGTTCAGGTGCATTTGTTATCGAATGCAATCTATCTGTTTCTACCAATTGGGAATTAGATATTGCTTCTGTTTCTCACATATGTATCCAAATATAGGAACCAAGTAGAGTAAAAAAGATTGACTGAGGTGAGGTGGATCTGCGAGCAGCCGACAGAGCCAGACTCGCTGCTGTAGCTGTTGGAGACTACGACCTCACATTTCCTACTGGGATGGTCATGGTATTAAAAGGATGTTATTATGTACATTCTATAACCAAAAACATTATTTTAGTAACCAGATTATTTACTAATGGATTCATCTTCTTGTTTTGAACTGAATGTTGCTACTTTTATAAAGATAGCATTTGTTTTGGTAAGGCACATTTATATAACGGCCTTTATGTGTTAGACTACATAAACCAAGTAATGGAAATCAATGAAAAATATAATTCACATGACTCATACCACACCCAACTTTGGAATCACCAGCTAGGTCATGATAATGAGAAACGTATGACAAAATTACATCAAGATGGTTATTTAGATTCTTTTGAACTAAAACCGCTTGGTGTAAGTCATGCGTGTCTACAAGGAAAAATGTCCAAATCCCCATTTAGTGGGAAAGGTGAAAGCGCTAAAGAGTTTCTAGAATTAGTTCACACATATGTGTATAGACCATTGCCAGTTGAAGCAAGGGGTGGGTTCTTCTACGTCATAACTTTTACGGATGATTTAGTAATATGGATATATTTACATAATGAGGTGTAAGTCAGATTCTTTTAATTTCCTCAAAGAATACAAGAATGAAGTTGAGAACCATCTTGGAGAGAAGATTAAGAAACTCCACTCATATAGATAAGTATAATATCTTAATCAAGACTTCATTGATTTCTTATAAGAGTTTGGGATTCTATCTTAATTAAGTCCTCCTTAGACGCCTCAGTGCAATGGTGTAAGTGAAAGGATGAACCACACCCTATTGGACATGGTGAGATCGAAGATGAGTCATGCGAGTGTTCCATTATCCTTTTAAGGATTTTTATTACAAATAGCATCACACACACTAAACCAAGTACCATCTAAAATCGATAAATGGTATTCCATACGAGTTATGGAGTGGACGCAAAGCCATGTTATCAAATTTACATGTGTGGGGTAGCGAATCATTTTTTTTAAGGCCTCTTCAGGTAACAAACTTGAACCCCGAGGATCCAAAGTGTATCTTTATATGATATACCAATGAAATAAGGGCATATTTCCTATAGAACCCCTTATATAAAAAGGTTATAGTGTCAAGACACACCATATTCTTTGAGAGGGAGAACATCTCCAAAAGAGATAGTGGGAGCGAGATAGACTTCGATGAAGTCAAGCCTCAAGAGACACATGAGTTGGTACAAGAACATATTCCAAAAAGCCCCATGGAAGAAAAATCCATTCCAGAGACCTAAGAACTGCATAGGATCACAAGAGAGGTGAGAGAACTAGAATGATATGGTTTCTTGTCACCAATGAGGGTGACTCATTATTGGTTGACAATGATGATCCTCTTACCTACAAGGAAGCATTTTAAGGAACAAACATTGCCAAGTGTCAAGAAGAAATGAATTCTTGAAATGGATTCCATGTACCAAAACCATGTCTGGATTTTGGTAGATCCTGTAGTTGATGTAAATCTTATTGGTAATAAATGGGTATTCAAAATGAAGCTGGACATGTAGGGACTATTCAGCACCTATAAGGCATGACTGGTAGCAAAAGGTTTTAAAAAGTGTCAAGGAATTGACTATGATGAAACTTTTTCACCTGTTGCATTGCTGAAATACATCAGAATCCTATTGGACATTTCCAGTTACCATGAAAATGAAAATTTTCAAATGGATGTCAAAACAGCATTACCAAATGAGAACCTCTAGGAATATGTCTACATGACACAGCCTGAAGGGTTTGTTACTCCAAATGATGCCAAAAACGTATGAAAGTTGCATAAATCCATTTATGGATTAAAGAAAGCATCAAGGTCATGGAACATTAGTTTTGAGGAAGATGTAATGGAATTTGGATTTTTTAAGAATGAATGTGAGCCTTGTGTCTACAAATGGTTTAGTGGAAGTGCAGTCGTTTTCCTAATATTATATGTTGATGACATATTACTAATTGGAAAAAATGTACCTGTCTTACGGTCAGTTAAGGCATGGTTGGATAAATTCTTCTCTATGATAGACTTGGGAAATGTAGAATTTATTTTTGGGATCAAGATCCATCATGATAGATCCAATAGAATGTTGGCCCTGAGTCAAAGTACATATATTGACAAGATACTGAAGAGATTCAGTACGGAACAGTCCAAGAGGGGATTGTTGCCAGTGTCACATTGCATTCATCTTTCTATGAAAATGTGTCCTCAGACAGATGAGGAAAGAATAAAAATGGAACGGATCCCTTATGCATCCGTGATTGGGTCAGTCATGAATGATATTCTATGTACAAGGATAGATGCTACTTACGAATTAAGTGTGGTTGGCAGATATCAAGCTGATCCAAGAGACATCCATTGGATGGCAGTCAAGACATTCCTTAAGTATCTAAGGCGTATTAAGGATTTGTTCCTGGTCTAGGGAGGAGATGAGGAAGTAGTCATCAGATGATATGTAGATGCTAGTTTCCAAAATAGTAAATACAACATGAAGTTGCAGAATGGGTACATCTTCAGTTTGAATTGAGGTGCAGTGAGCTGGAAGAGCACAAAGCAAGGTGTGGTCACAAATTATACATTAGAGTCCGAGTATATCGCAGCTTCTGAGGTAGCTAAAGAAGCAGTATGGATGCAAATCTTTGTCCAAGATCTATATGTAGTACCTAGAATTAAATATCATATCACAATCTATTGTGATAATACTGTAGAAGTGGCACATACAAAATATCCAAGGTCACATCAGTGGACAAAGAACATACCTCATAAGTATCATCTCATGAGGGATTTTTCTCAGAGAGGTGAAGTTTCAGTAAGCAGTATTTCCATAGAAGACAATGTGGAGGACCCCTTGACTAAAGCCTCGACTCAGCAGAAACATTATCATCATGTGAGGTCTAGCGGGCTAAAATTCATAGGCAATTGGCTCTAGTCCATGTGGGAGTTTGTTAGAGTAGGTGTCCTAAGAAACAACTGTTTGTACTTTGATTACGTGAATTTACACTTATTATATATTGTTTATTATGTTGCATGGCTATAATATAATAATGTCCTGGAATATTTGTTGCATTAATATGGTCATGGCAGATCGTTGTTATCATGAGAACCTTGAAATGCTATAAAAATAATCTTAGATAATGTTCTACTGTTTGATTTCATACTATGATTGGACACATATTATACATACCACCACGTGGAAGGACTCATTTGAAGAATAGACTCTCTCTCATGGAGTTTTCACATTCTAATCTCCAAGATGGGATATTATGAGAACAAACCCGCAAGTAGTAATTCCGCATGTTTTGGTGTCATCAGACAATGCTATCTACAAGCCTGTGTAATAGTCCTTATACATGAATATTATAATTAACTCATGTCATGACTTTCACGCATAGATTTGATGATGAAAACCATTACTAAGACAACTGGAAGGAATTAGGGTATGTTGGGTGTGTCATGAATGACATATTGTTAATGGATTAGCCGAGGAAGGATTTGTCCCTTCCATACTTATGTAATTAGATATTTCTGGCCCTTTGATTGAAATAGATCTATCACACAAATTCCATGGACATGGTGTCATGACGAGTTTATTTTTGGAAGTCAGAGAATGACAGATCAAGCATATAGTTTTATGACACTGCCATGAAAGTAGCTAGATGAGATATTGAGACAAAGGGATTAAATTACACAGTAAGTGTTCGTATGAGGTGACACATTAATGCGACATCGACTTCTTTCTCTTGGGTGCCTTGACCCATTGCTAGAAAGTAATCTTGGACTAGGCAAGCCCATCTAATGCCAATGAGAAAGAGGCCTAGAGGGCCACACACTAAGTGTAACCAAGTATCTCAAGTAGAATAATGATTATTCTCATACCTGGTTTTATAATTATTCAAGGAAGCTTAAATAATTTTAATGATAGAGGAAGAATAAAATGAAAACAAGTTCATGCCATGTATCAATGTTTACACGCCGTGTAGTTTTTAATTTTAAAAAGGAATAAAAAAACAAGTACATGCCATTTATTAATGATTACCCACCGTGTAGTTTTCCTTTTGGAAAAATAGTACACATCGTGTATTTATGATTACACGCCTTGTTGTTTTTCCAGTTGGGATTATTAGGAAATAATATTTTTTTTCTTAAATGATATTTATTATAATCAGCGTGGGCACATGTCAAAGAATTAATGATTCGACATCGGGGTTTTCAATAAGAGTTAATGAAATAAATAAAATGAGTAACGCGTTTATTTATTACCATAACTCTATAACCTAGAACCCGATTATAAATATTCTCACAACCTCAACACTTTTCCTTAATCGTTGTGCACAAAAATTCTGGAGAATTTTTTCAAGATCGAAATAACTCCTTCTAAGAACACTCTTAAGATAGAGAGAGATCCTCCTCTATAAGATCAAGATGATCTAGGGCAGACAACACAAGAAATGGTTTCTCTACACTACCACCATGAGTATCCTTTGGTGACGTCCAAAGATACGTGGTGCATGTGTGGATCACCACTAGAGGAAGTCAATCCTTGGATTCTGGGACGCAATGACGAACCACATCAGAACGTGATCAAAAATATCGGCAAAAGAAGGAATGCCACAAAATGTACTTCTTGTCAATTAATTAAATTAATTATAAGAAACCTGTCATGATCCACTATTTTGGTTCTGAGACTATTCTTATTCTTTTTATATTTCGGTGATTCGATCAGTGGAGTCTAGAATTTATCATCATATTAATCATTTCTAATGTCAAAAATCCAAGTGGGAACATCCACCCATGAGTTTCCACTGCGCCCGAAACCTTCATTATGATCATGTGAGTAGAGGAGGTTCCCCTTTATGAAGGGGAGGGGAAAACATGTAATTATTTTAAAGATTAAAGAATATATATATATATATAATAATCCATTAAATTAGCACCATGGATCTAAAAATTATAATATGAGATGTGATTTTATTGAAATAAACTCAACCAATCAAATTTATAAGGTTCTGGATACATTTAATTCCATATGTCATTATTAAACCACATTAAATCCCTTTTAACCATAACCATGAAAATATTAATTTTTATAATGATAACTTAATTACATGACCCAAAATAAAATTATATTTTAATCCAAAATTGAAATGATGATAATAAAATTTAATCCATTTTTTCAATTTCAATTTTATACATGTGATAAAAATTACAGTTAATATATGAACAAATAATCCCTAAAAACCAATTTTATGAAAATACATGATTTAATGATTAAAATAATTTCCCATTAAAAGAATGTAAATATTTTTTTCCAGGATTTATTTATTTAAAAATAAAAGTATGTTTTTTATACTTTTGTATAAATCTCAAACCAAATGGAACAATCTAACAATACATTTAAATAAAAGTCCCAAAATACTTTTTAATTAGAATTAAATATAACTTATCTTCAAAAAATTTAATCATGGGCTAAAAAATTGAAAGAAATGTTTTAAAGTACATTATTACATTCCATAAACATATATTTGGTCAAAACCACTCATATAGTAAGATAAATTCATGTGATAGAGAGATTATATAGTTTTACACCCAGTTTTAACACAATTTGAACTGTTTCATCCTTACTGTGGTGAAACCATTTTTACCAGGGTTACTATTCATAATGGGAAATAATTAAGTTGAAACTATTACATTATATTAATTATTATTATTATGAATATGCCTTTTCAAGGATAATATTAAAATATTTTTTTTAAAAAAATTTACTTTAAATATAAATTCATAAAAAGAAATGAAAAATAGTTTTTAGAAGAATATGTTTTTATGACCAAAACTATTTTTTTACCAAAATATGTTACATTACTGAGTGTTTAGAAATTAAATAGATTACATATAACTAAATTTTTCAAATGAAAATTAAATATTCTATTCAAATAATAATGTAAAATCAATATTAGTCTCTATAATTAGAATAAATGATAGTTTTATAAAAATATGTATTTTATCACAATTCACATAAAAGTATATATTTCCAAAAAAATCCAAAAAATTCTTCCTAAGCCTATTATAAATTTATTATTTATATAAATTTCACTTTTTATATATATAATTTATAAATCTAGTAGAAATAAATTTTAATATTGACAAAAATATAATAATAACTATTGGTGACGAAATTTAATTTATGATGTAAAAATTATATTACTAAAAATTCAGTATATTTTTTTTATTCATTAAAGAATATATTTTTATTAAATGAAACATTTAATTTTTTCCCCAAATATGATTATCCCTATTTATATGACCAATATAATAGGTATGTTATTAAAATCACATTTAAATAATAATTTATTTTATAGTATATCCCAATTCACTTAATGGAAGGTGTTTCTTGTTAAGAAAGATATCAAGCATAATATTATTTTAAACTACATTTTTGGGTTGTTACATTTAACCCCCCATAATGAAATTATATCCCTATAATTTTTTCTAGTTTCTAATAAAAATTGTTAATTTATTTTTTAAAAATAAATTACAAGGAATGGAATCCAATACAAAAAGTCATGAAAATAATGACCATTTTAATATTTAAGAATTTCTATATAGAAAACCCACAACATAAAAATGTATAATGAAACATAATTTAGAAAAGTGTAAAATTGAAATGTGATGATCACTATGAATTACATATAATCAAATTCCCAAAAAATGATATCATTAGTGGGAAGTGAAAATATGGACATGGAGATAAAACATAACATCCGAGAAATAATAGATAATGATTGAGAAAATGGTCATGATAATGATAATGAACATAAAACCATAAATAAGTAGGGGATCAAGAAGTATATAAATTAATTAAAAAGTATGGTATAAGGATATATATTTTTATTTAAATACCCTTTTACTAAATTCGACGGATTCTATTACAATTATGATATAGAGAATAAGAAAATATATATAATTTATTTCATCCTATTTCATAATTGAAATTTCATCCTCTGGTTGTGCATCGAGCAGTTTAATCTTCTTTATCATCTACATCTCCAAGCAATGAATATTCCAGATTATGTTTTTCCATTACTAGAGAAATAAAAAAAAATTATAATGATACACAATCCTCAAAAAAGGATAATAAGTAATTACTCGAATTTTTGGACAATAAACCAAATCCAAATGGTTATAAAAAGTTAACACAACATCCAATATTATTATAAATTAATATAATGAAATATTAATCTCGAATTCCTCAATAATAACAACCAATGATTGACATAAGCCATTCCTTAACTATCTAACCTTAAAAATATTCAAAATACACTATAATATGATTTTAAACCAATATTTAAATGGATTGATATTATATTCTTATAGGATCAATATAACTATTATATATAAATAAATCATAAATTTATATACCAAATATGTATATGACCTAACCATATAATCTCCAAAATATTATAATATTTTCAATAAATAAAATAAATACCCATAAATCATACAAAAAATCTTATTTACTTCTATAAAATAAATCAACATTTATTTCTCAAATAAAACCCCCTATTATCAAAAATTATATCCATTTACCATAGTCATATAATGTTCCAAAAAATATTTTGAAATTATTTAGAAAAATTATTAATAAATTTGTCATGAAATTAGTTATCAACCCCACAGTTATCATTATTATAATACATATATTCCAAAAAAGTGATAACACTTTTATACCAATTATTTATAATTACCTCAACATCAATGTTCATAGTAATCATAATGGTTATTAATATCTTTCAATGTATGTCTTCAAAATATTAGATAATTATTACTTAAATATATTTTTCATTACAACACAAGTTAAACATAAGGGTTACATATACCTCAAACATATATAAAAAATAAATAAATTTCAACCAAGTACACACATCACATAAAACATAAAATGGGTTTTAAATCCATTAATATTATGATAATACTTTAATATTTTCAATCCTTAAATAAAATACCACACTATAGTAACTCGTTAAACCCTATATTAAAATAATTCAATTATTCAACATTTTTTATGGTCTATTAAACCTGATTTTGTATCATATTCCTTAATACTACATTCCCACAATCTAAAATTTGAATCAAGTACTAATATTCATCAATATAAATACATAATAAAAAGCCTAATTCCTAACTTTTATATGTAATTCATAGTTTCATCAACTTTGCCATATATTATTTTTAAATCATTATTAATATGATGTTGATGATATCCTTCAAGAGATTTTAACATCGTGAATCTATTTTTATAATTATTATATATTCTGAATTTAAAAAAAATCGTTTGATACATTATGAATAAGTTCATTCCCCTCAATGTTTTTAAATAAAATGTTCCATTTTCCTATGTATTTTATTTCTATATGACCTTATTTATGACATACAAAACATCTTCCCATTACCATGGGAAATTAACATGGGTGATTATTATAACATTTTTGGCACATAAGATGTTAAATAATTTACCTTCACGATATTTATCACCATAACTTCCAGGAAACTAAATTTTCTCTTATTTATAAAATTAGAAAACTCAAAAATGTTCAATTTTTAATCATAACTCAAGATGGATGGTTACAAATAACCATGATATCATTCACTACATATCCCATACCATTTAGTTGATTATTAAGACAACAACCATGGTATACATAACATCTATTATTAATATTTTTCCAATTAGTTCTAGAAAATTACAAAAACAAAAATAGTTTGTGTGACAATATATTAATAAACCATCTAATGTTGATGATAAATAATATTATATCCTTAAACATGCCATTAAAATAATTCGATTCAACAAAAATGACAATAATTATATATAACATACCATCCTTTGAGCTTATAAAAGAAATTTATATTTTATTCCAATGAATTACAAACATCAAATGTAATATAAAACTTTTATATGATACCTATTAAAAATACGTGTACCTTAATAAACCTTTAATTAGATGTTTAATAACAAGTGGTTCACTTTATTACCTTCCCAATAAGATTATTTTGTTTTAGAAAATTTGGAAAAAAAACTATGTTACATAAGTATTACTGACACACAATGTTTTTTTTTCACAAAAATGGTATTCTTAAATTTAGACTAATGTTTCACACATGGCACACCTTCTTCATTCAAGGAAAATTTAATTTGTTCGTATATGTACATCATAATTTTTCCAAGTCTTCTTTATCCCTTGTTAAAAAAATTAAACACCTGGGATGAGAAAAAAATCATAGTACATGACATAAAAATAAAGTAGTCTTGTTAGTCCAATTAAAAATCACGAAAATAATTAAATTTTTTCCTTTTTCTCATTATTCTTTATGTTAATGAAATAAATAATATCAATATTTAAAACAAATTAGCTCAAAGGAAACATTTAAATATTGATGAGATGATATAGAAAACCATTTGGGCATCTTATAGAATTATATTCATATCCCTTGTTCACTAGTGTAAGAGAAAATGGATTCTGTTATTTTAATCATAGAATCCAACATGATAAATCCCCCCTTAAACACTCTTAAGATATATAACAATACCGATTTCATTAGAGAGATATATCAGGCTCACATGTTTTATTAGCTGTATCAGGATCACCAACTATATAAGATGAATCAGGATAACCTATTATCTCTATCATGATCAAGTATCATATCACGATATTTTTAATATTTTACATTTTCATCATAAATAACTTGATAAACTACTTTAAACTATAAGTAAAGTCACTTTACATTTTCACATTAAATATTGGAGAATTTTCACTTTATTTTAAAAGATATTTAAAATGATAAATTCAAAAAAAACATTGGGAAATTGAATTTACATTTGAAATATATAACAATATTAAAGTATTATTAATAATAATTAAATTAAATTATAGTTTGAAAACAATTTCATTCCATGTATGTTAAAAACATTCATTTAAACATTGGTAAAAAGAGTGAAAAGTTACACGTATGGATAATGATTAAAAATAATCTATTTTTAACCATTTAAAACAAATTATCAAATTAAAATAAAACTAAAATTAAATATATTTTAAGTGTAAATAAAAACATTCTTGAAACATTTTAATGGACATTTATATGGTGGAAAAATAGTATAAATACTTAATAACTTTTAAGCTTTCCAATCGAAAATGAATTAAAGGAGAGAACATAAAAAAAAGATTTTTAATCCTATTTAATTTTATAAAAAGAATTATAAAATAATTCAATAAGTTATAATATAAAATGAAAAAAATTTACTGAAAATGAAATTTATTGTAATGAATGTATATTGAGATGAGAAATCCATCACATTCAATAACATCTACAATCACCTGTTTTTTAACTCCGGAATAAATAAAATATTTTATATTTAATTTCATAAGAAAATTTTTCATGTTAATTTAATTATAATAATTTATTATATTTTATTAATGAAATTTTTTAGGATACTTAATCAGTTCAATTAAAATCATCAGTTTGGAGGATGTTAGTTACATAATCAAAAAATAACTTTTGTAAGTTATCCTTGGTGAAAGAGGTCCTTGGTGCGTAATTTAAATAATATTAATAATGAGAAAAGTATCTTGTTTATAAATTATGAAAAATATTAGAACCATCCATGAATGACGTACATGAAAAAATAATCACATCGCTCCATTGAGGTTGTAGTCCACACATATGCATGAGCGATGTTTTCATTTTCAGTAGATATAAATGTTAGAAAATAAATTAAATATTATCATTAAATATTGATAATTATGCCATAAATATCATTTATATTAAATAATTCCATAATCATTTACATTATTATGAGGTGGGGATGAAAAAAACACATAATTTCATTTTGGTGGTAATTCACACATACACAAATGAAATGTTTCCATTTTCCATTAGATGGGAATGTAGATGAAAAAGGGTTGAACCATAATCATAATAAAATTTAACAATATTTATGATACTTATGATATAATTTCATCATGGCTAAATAATAGTTTATGAAGTAATAATAATAAATAACTTTGAAAAGATTAGTTAAGGATTATATCATCTCCTAAAATATCCTCTTCAGCTCAAACCTCGGGCCTTATAGGTTTTGTATTTTGGTGAGCCCATTAAATATATGAAATATGGAAATATTTTTTATAGATATTTTGGTAGGACCTAGATAAACAATATTACTCCATAAATGTGATGATGATATTATAAGAGGTTCCCTTTGATTATTGCTGGGAGCAGGACACTTGAAATTATTTAAAAGATTAAATAATACAAATATCATAATCAAGTATAGTGGAACCAAGTAACCTGAAATTTGAAGATAATTTTTCTAAGGTAAGATTAAATTCAAAAGTTAATTTATAGTCATGATTTTTATACATTTTCATCCATATCTCCAAGTTAAACAACTTAAATCCCATTTAAAACTTAACAATGATAACTTAATTTTTTACCCTGAGAATTTAATTGTAAAACAAATAATAAAATGGGAATTCAAAACAGATTTGAATTGTTTTTTTAAAATATTAATATATTTTAAAAAACTCTTTTTATAATGGTTGTATAAATTAATTTTATTATAATAACACAAAATAAATGAAAAAACGTTTATAAGAAAATAACTGATTTTTTTGTAAAATCAATTTACATTTTAATAAAGTAAACAATTTGGTTTCTAGAAATATTTTTGGTTAATTAATCAAAAGGAATGTTTTTAGACTTTTGTATCATGAAAAAAAATGTATCCTCCCAAAAATACCATTAAATTAAATGACTTAAAAATTGTTTTGAATGTAAATAAAATTTAAATCATAATAAAAAAAAGTCAATATTGGGTTACCAAATTTAAAAATAATGTTCAAAAAATATTATTAACTCTTTACTAATATTTATGTTAAAAATAAAATAATACAATTTTGTATTTTCATCTGTTATATAGATTTTAATGTTTTACCCCATAGTTTTAACCATTTTTTACATGGTTTACCCTTATCGTGGTGGAATTTTTTTTTCCAAGTTACTATTCAGAATGACAGAAAATTATATTAACCCTATTAAATTACATAAATTATTATAACTAAAAATACGGAATCAATTTTTTAGGATTAAATCCAAATAATTTTATGAAATATGTTTTTATATAAATGCATAATACTCAATAGAATTAACACTTTTTGAAATATGTGTTTTAGGCCTAAAGGTGAACTTATAACAAAATATGGTATAATTATTACTAATTTAAAATTAATTATATTATATCTAATTAAATTATAATTATTTTACTTCAATAATGTAATGGAACTTTTAAATTAATTTTTTTAATTAATGGATATGTATGTTTTATAAAAATATACAGTTTTCACCATTCACTAAAAAATAAATATTTTTATAAAAAAACAAAAAATACGTCCTTAGACTATAATGAAAATGTGATTTCAAAAAAAATTTATATTTTCACAAATTAAAATTCTAAAAGTTTTATAAATTAAATATAAAATCCATAATAAATAAATAAAACCATTTTTGAAGAAAATGTATTTTTAAAACATAAAACGACTATTGAAAATATAGTAAACATTTATAATGAAATAATTAATAAAATTAAATTATATAAAAGATTTAGTTTTTTTCATAATGTGTGTATTCCTATTCAGATGGCTAATTTCATTTTTAGGTTTGAATAGTAACATTTTAATAATAATAATTTTATAGTATATCATATTTGTCTTAATACTCGGTGTTGCATGATAATGAAACTATCAAGAATAGAATTTTTATAAACTAAATATTTAAGGTGATACAAGGACACAATATTTATATGAATTATATATAAATAATTTTATTTGAAAACAATACAAGATTGATTCAGAAATTAATTTATAGATGATTATAATTTTATGGAGTCTATGGTGCCATCTTGGTATAATCAAATAAAACTCAAAGGATGGTTGGACCATACTAGAGTCTAGGGAACCATATTGGTACAAATCTTTATTATTATTAACTAGATTCCCCAACACAAACAAAAATAGGTAGTTTGAAGTGTCATGGAATCTTGGTTAGCACATAATGACTAGATATTATTATTTTAAGGCTATATGTTATTGTATCTTGTTTTATAGTACACAAAGTTACATATAAAATTATGGTATATATTAGAGGCCCCATTGGTGTTTCCATATTGAAATTTTACTTATACCCTTCACATGATCCTTGGTGGATGTGAAACCTTTTTCTCTTGTATGGAGGTTGGAAAATGGGGATAGACAAGTGATCAAGAAAGAGTTTCTTATCGGTTTTAAGATATAAGAATTAAGAAAGTATTGGATATTTGTCACTATATATCCATTTTTTATTTTCATTTATTTAATTATATATATATATATATTAAAATCCAATTAGGTGATATTTATCAGATAATATGCATTTTATATCTTTAAATGAGTTAATGTTTCTATAACAATGTGTGTTTTTTTGTGATGATTAACTTGTCACAAACAAATTTCACATATATTATATGATATTCAATTTATGAATATTGTGTCTTTTATTTATTACTTATTGTATACTTTTGATATTGAGTGTATAATAACCTCACACTTGATCACATAGCCTCACTACTATCCAATAACTACTAGTTTATTAGGAGGTACACTTGAGATATCCCAACATCTATTGCCCTAGCTAGTGTTTGGTTACAAGGTTAAGGAAATTAAAAATGGAATTAGGGCATATTTTTTATTTTTTTACATATTTATGACCTATTAAATAGTGGTATTGATGGTTTTAATTTTGTATAATCAACATACTTTTTCTTATTTAGAACATATATAGATGTATACCATGTTATTGGTGAATTGGGATTGTTTTTAATTCTTTTTATTATTATGGTTGAAGTGACTTCGTAAAGTATATTGTCATATATTATGACTGATTATTATTTATTGGAAGGGATGAATGATGCATTCATTAATTTTTATATATTTTGATATAGTATATAATAAAATATTCATGATTTTTTATTAATGAAAAATGTATTTTCAAAATAAAAATTTAAAAAATATTTTATGAAAATTACTTTTGAATAATTTATTTCATGGGAATTAATCAGTTGGAACTAATGAAGATATTTTTTTCTCATTACTACATGATGTTCATTTATATATACACATTGTATTATGACAACCTAATAGTGTTTGGGTATTAGTATTATATACATTGGATATATATTAAGACCTAAATTATACAGCAAAATTGTTTTTTCCCTAGGAATGGGTTTCCTTGGATGGTCTGTAACCGTTAACTAGGTTGGGTAAGGCATGACAGACCCCTTGGGTTTTTCTTAGAACCGACCACACATAGTTCCTATGAGTTATGTGATTTTGTTTAATTTTTTGGTTAATTTTTTCCAATTCTCTCTATATGTTTGTGCTTTCCTAGGACTCGTAGTTTATTGCTCATTACAGATTGAGTTTAGCTCTAACTAGGTTGTATGGGAGTGTATACATAATTTTGGATGGGTTTTCTAGATATCATTGATGGTCATGAATAATTATGATTGTGATTATACATATTATCACATTCTATATTGAAATTCAGTTAATATTTATGTCACTCCCATGGTGAGGTCGGGAGGGTGAGTGATTGTGCATTTTTTTACTTAAAAGGGATCATTAGGACAAGAGTTATGTTAATTTGTGTTTTTTTCAAATACATTGAAAAATATTTTCATTATAGGTACCCAAGAATTTTTTTTGTGATTGTTATCATGTCCAAGAAACGTTTTTTTACAATAACTTATATCCATGTCGTGGGGATCATGTTTGGTTCAATAAAAAATCACACATTGGGGTGCATGAGAGGGGATATTTGAGTTATTATTATAGTAAGATCAAAGGTTTATAAAGATTGAAGTCACAATTTTTGGGTTCCTAATGTTTATAAAATATAGTCAAGTGGTGGATGAACATTATGAGATAACATAGAATGGAGTCTCATGATATGGTAAGTGGTAAATTGGAATAGATACTCTTATCATAGTGATATTGTTAGTCAATGGGAATTGTTAGAATTATTATTATATGTAACATATGACTCAAAGTGTAGGGGAATAAGTGTCACATGAATGAAATTAAATTAACTAGTGTAGATACATCAACCAGGAATATTCGATTTTATTATAAATAATCCTTCATATTAGACAACAGTAGCATGAAACATCAAAATTTATTTTAATATGCCACATTAGCTATATGATGATTTTTCTTGTGATAAAACAATTGTATGTAATGGGTAACAATACGTATATATATGTTTTAATTGGTTAGGTTAGTACATATGGATTAATGATAAGGAAATTCATACAGTAGGGATAACCCCATTTATTTGTTGAGGTAATGAAATTTTTTAGGAATAATTTTTGTAAGAGTTGGGATTTCCAAGTAAGAAGAACCCAGACTAGTGATAACATAGGTTATTAATCAGTAGTGGATGGAAACCAACATTCACTTAATTTATAAAGAAATATATTATTTACACATTGAGAAGAATAATTCATATTGTTTTAGATCATGTGATAACCCTAAACTGTTATAATTTGATGAATGTTTTGGAGCATATATAGGATTAAGAGGACATAATTGATGCTAATAGAAGGATATTTACACTCAAATATTGAGTTTATATGGTTATCATGATGGATAATTTAAATTCATTATAAGTGACTGTGATAATGATCAGAATGAATTTGGAAACTATCTAGAGGCCCATGTCCCAAACATGTTTTTGGGAATCAGGCGTGGGTAGTTAGAAAAAGTAGTTGGATAACATGAATTTTATAGGGATATTCTGTAAACTAGAACCATCAACTATTGGGGATGGATATTATATAAGATACAATTTTATAATATTACCAATGTTAGTATATCATTTTTATGATTATGGATTTGATGGTATAGTGAATAGTCTTTGATGTTTTAAATAAAGTTTGTATATTAAAGGATCAATCACTTCTTTTAGCATGTGATTGATTATTTTGAGGTGGATTTTATGGTGACTGTTTCATTTGGTAAATTACTGATGGATATTATATATGGGATTTAGTTATTTAATTGAAAAGGTAGATCATATGGATTTGGTATATGGATGTATAATAGTATCTCATAAGAAACAAGAGATTACTGGTTGAATTGGAATTTAGTGGTTAGATTAAAATTTTGAGGTTTTTTATGGATACTTCATAGGGATGGGAATCTATATGGTTTTTGTTTTATAATAAACCATGTTTTATGGTTTATTGGGATCAATAAATATACTATAATATAATATAATTAGAGTTAACAAGAATTTAATCATTAGGTGTAAGATTGGGAAATATTCCATTTAGACATCTTTTGGTTGTCAATGTGATATTTTGGTTTTGGATGAAATGTCAAAAATCATTTGGAATGATTTTAAAGGTAATGGGTATTTCAAATAATTTTTTTTGAGAATAAAAACACTACATTGAATAGATGATAGGGTTCCACCAGATTCTTGGTGGTGTTGGAAGTGGAAATAAAGCCACTTATATGCCATCGAAGACTAGTAAGTATGCCACTAGAAGCCCAATGGGCCACTTTAATTAATTTTGTGGTCCACTTATTGTTTATGTCTATCCATAATCTCTAACTTTATGTTGAGTTAGTTCATTCATTCAAGGAATTCTTTTTATAATTTTTTCCTTCTCCTCCTTCCTCGTTATGTTAGTATCACCCAGTCCTCTTCACCTCTTTTTATATTAAAATACTGGATTATTATCCCTGTAGTAACATAATCACTTATTCAATTAACAAAATGTATATGGTATTGGACTCCATAGTTAACATATAAGGAAATTCTTAAGAACTCGCATGTTATTTCATTTTTTTCTTATTTTCAATATGAAACACCTAATTTGTAATTTTTTTATCAATTCTATGATTCGTCTTCATCAAAAATGAATAAATCAATGAATATAGATAGAATAAATTAAAATTTATTAATGTATGTGGTCTATCACATATTATGAAATGTGTTTCCTAACTTTTACCTGATGTTGTATAAGTGAATGAGTATTTGGGATAAAGATACCTAAAAAGGATCTGAGATTGTGTCAAAAGATGTAATAAAATATGTATAGTATATCAGTGTAAAAAAGTAAATTTCTAAGTCAAATTGAGTCATTTTAGGATTATCAAATAATCATGTAATTAGGAGTATCATAAAAAATTCTATGTGATGGATCGAGGAAGTATTTGAGATAAAATATAAAGAACCAAGAGGGTCTATCATGGGTAGTTCAAGGAGTAAAGTGAGAAATTTCCTTTTGGTGGTTAGTTAGATAATACTTTTTCCTTGGAAATCATTTTTCCAATGGGTTGAATCTAATCTAGAAAATATTACTTTTCTAATAATAGTAGCATACAATGTTTATGGAATGGATATATTATGTTCATATTACTTATTAAATTATTGTAAATTTATTAATGAATTTAATGAGTGGATCAACTTGTGATTTTTTGTTGGGTAAGGGGATATTATTTGTGGATTTTATCACTAACCTTAATGCTTTTTCTTCTATGTGTTGATTTTGGTCTTAATCGTAAAGAAATGTGGTGTTTATTATACCCTAACCAGGAGGTCTTTTTTTAGTAGTCCAATGGGTTGAGTTTGATAATGGGTTTTCCTTATCAATACAATCAAAAAATGGGGGAATATGAAATTAAAAACTATTATTATTTTAAATATGTTGATTAATATAGTGACAGTATCATTCTTAATGTGTAGGAATTAAATGGGTTAATAATATTAGATGATTTTTAGCCTAGAGGTATGGTAATGGGTTGGATTATAGATGGGGTTTCCTAGAAAATTAATATATGGTTTGAAATTGGATAGATCCTAAAATATAGAAATCTCCATCAAATAGATTCTATAATGGTTTGTAAGGAGTGTTAATACCTAGGATATGTTCATGGATACACACTGAGATAGTATGATATGTACATGATGTGATTGCAGATTGATTTTTCTTGGATCAACCTAGGAATCAAAATGTTGTATGATGGGTTTTGGCCTACATGCATGGTTGTTGTTGAGAGATTATTGTAGGAATAGTGGGATATGTCTAGAATTACCTGTATTTGGGGTATGAGTTATGATTTTAATGAACCATCAACGATGGTTATTATCACAATGATACAATTGAGTGTGATATTAATTGAGATCTAGGAATGGGAAGTGTATTTCATGAATTTGTATTTTACTTATCACAACTTTGACATAATTCAACATGATAGTGGGGTGAAAATTCTCTCTTGACATTTTCTGGATGTTATGATATAGTCATGATCCTTGATAATTTTTTAGGTGTTACTCAGAATGATGTGGTCGATGAAGAGATCATGGTTTCATATGGAATATATATTGTTTCATTTGATGGTTTGACCAATATAGAGACTAAGTCTCTATATGGTATCTAATTTTTACTCCCAATTGTCAAACTAGAATAATGACAATGGTGTTATCATGGGATAATTCATGTATTGATCCTTTTATGGTAAAATTTACCTTAATATTGATTTGTTTTCATGGTGTGATTTGGACACTATTCTATAGATGGTCAGACCAATATAGATTCAGATGCACAATTTTGGTATAATAAAATACTCAACCAATGATCATTGTATTGGCCTAAATACTGAGACAACATCTCAGTATGAATAAATATTATGAATTTTTTGATTCATTAAAACAATGTGATATAGGAAGGTTTTGGTGGGGACAACCGTATTCATCCGACAACCTTATTGAAAACTTTTAGTATGGATCCTTTTGGATTGTATTTCTCCCACTCAGATGATGCATTAATCCAATATTTCTTTGGTTTATTCTTTTTTGTTTGACTATCCTATCATTTTATTAAAATTAAGTGTGGTGTTATTTAACATATGACCCTAATTATACACTAATTTTTTCTTTTTTACAAATTGATCATTCTAGAACACATTTTTAGTATGGAGTGACATAATTTGTGGAATATTGGGAGGTTTTGGTGGATAATGTTCTTGGGTGTCATGATGATTGAGTTTTCTAGTTTTGGATTCTTTAGTTACGGTATTATAGTTGGGGATACATAATAATGACAATGTTCACTTATTATATGGTGTTTCGTCCTAATCCTATATACTATTCGCACAATTAGTATTGTTCAGATGATCTCATGATAGCTTTGGATATATTGATTGAGTATCTAAGGGTGGTACAAAAGTCATGAAATTCATTTTTATAGTCCCTTTATTTGGTTTTCTAGATCTCAAATCATGGTGGTCTTTTTAGGCTTTTTCATTCTTTGTTAGGGTTATGGTTTAACTTTTGGGATGTTAGAGCCATGGATAAGTGGTTTATCTATAGGCCTTACATCAAAGAAGATGGGGGGTTTAACTCCTACCTACATCATATTTGGCCCACCAATGTAAGAGATGATATATATTCATTACTATGTTAAGGGAAGTATGGGAAACTTCTAGTGTCCTCAAGGTGATTCTAGAAGGTCGACGGTAGCTTCCCTAGTGCATGACATATATGTGGTCATGATAGATGCATTAGATCATCACAAATAAGAGGGATTGATTTGGGTGGTCCAAGGAAGGAGACATGGTTTGTTGAGCAAGAAGTGCATGTAAAATAAACCAAGGATGGAGGATCAAGATCATCGAATGGGATTACTTATTGGTTTGTGGTAGGCCAACATGATATGATTAGTAAGGTCCTATAGTCTAGTATTTCAATGACATATATGATGGTGATTCAAGTTCCATCATGCCATTTTATGGGGATCCCTTAAACCCATTTAATATGGGGTTCGATGGTCCACATATAAAGGGTATAGTTAGAAAATAGTTGAATTATTTTATGTTATTTAATGGTGTGATAGGAAGAAATGAAATACACTCTAGGTACTCTGGGATATAAAAAGTGACTTCAGGCCACAGATGTGTGCTCATGAAATGATTAATGTGGTTCTCCTAGCTAAAAAACTGTATCGGCCATCAGGGAATTAAAATTACTATTTGAGGGCTGGGTTGAAGGGTAATCTGTAGGTGGATATGAGCTAGACTTCCATCCCTGTGGGTATAGAGTGTATTATTTATTTTATTGTATTATACCCATAATTAAAAATATAATATATCCTATATTTTGATCAAGGGGATAACAAGTTGTGATTGTTGTTATCAAGTCTAGTTTTTATTATTTTTGTGTCCTAATGATACCTTTATGAAAATATTTTTTGTTTTCTCCTTTTTATGGGTTTCAATGATGGGGTTTTAGAGTCACAAACTTAGTGGTATTAATTTTTTTTAATATTAGTTGTGTTTAATTTGGTTTGACTGTCTATTTTCTATGGTTTTTTCTGTATCACCTATCAGTGATTATTGTTGCGTTGGTGGGGAAATGAAAAAGAGGTTCAGAAACACCTATAGTTTAGCCTCAGTTTATAGGTGAATAAAAATGATAACAACATTCAATATATTTTCATAGCGATTTATCCTATATAATGAATGTGTTTATTTGAGAATTTGATTATGGGGATGTTTTTTACCATAATTTGTATTTGTAGTCTTGATAGATTGATATTTATAGATTTATAGTAGTATTGTGGTTTCTAGGAAAAAATTTCATGGAATGTACATTTCATAATCATTTCCATTTATTCTTAGGAAGATGGGGGTTCAGGGCAATTTTTTCGATAATATTTGAAATGAAGGGCAATGGTAGATGACTGTAATTTCCTACCCCCTCATTTCAAGTGACTATATAATTTTAAATTTGGAATTTCGAATTTGAATTTGGATTTGTGCTTATTTTTTATTTCATGCTTTATATATTAGACATTTTTTTTGGTTCTCACTTAACCTAACAATGTGGATTTTATTAACATACAAAAAAGGATTCTGTGGTTGGTTTGGGTGTCATATTGGCCAGTTTTTTCACACGATGATCCCAATTGGTTACAGTAATGTTGTGGGTTTTTACTTTTTTATATTGAATACAATCATGTGGTATATTTTTTATTATATTATCGGCCACATTGGTGGTTATATATTGATGTTTATACTCACACCCTACACATGTGCCTTTGTGGACATAAAACAGTTTTTCTCTGTATGTAGGTCAAGATATGGGTTTGGACTAGTGATTAAGATTAAGTTACATTATAAGGTTAAGATGTGGGATTTATGTGAGGTTGGGATAATTATATAAACATTTATTTTTTATAGTTTTTTTGTTTAATTATACCTATATATGGATGAACTATTAGGTATTTCTTTTCATCTTGAATGAATTTCCTATTATCACATGAGTTAATTTTATTATAGAATGGTTTATTTTTATTTACGATGTTTAACATATCATTATGACAATTCATATATGTTCTGTGATATTATATGTGTGTATTTTTTATCTAATTTTGAATTAATATAGAATACTTGTGATATCAAGGGTATAGTCTTCCTATTATTGATTATATACCCTCACTCATAAGTGACAACCTCTTGGGTATGTGGAGGTACAATTGTTGTCTCATAGAACCTCCAATATGGATAAGTGGTAACTAAATGAGTAAGAGACATTGAAAAAAGAAAATAATACTATGAAAATGTATGTGAATTGGCTAATAATATATATACAATATTTTAATTTTAGGTTTCCAAATGAGATAGATAATATAATTAAATGTATAATATTAGAAGATAAAATAAAAATACAGTTGAATTAATGTTATTTTCAATTGATAGATATATCAACATGAAGGGATAAAAAAATAAAATTTAGTCTTGAAATAAAAATAAAAGAGAAACCTTTATATTTATTATCAATATGAGTTTCATATTCTTTAAATCCCATAGATGAATTAATTTCTTTAACTGATTCTTTTAATTTATTATAAAAAAATGACATAGCTAAAATATGTTATGAGACAATTGTAGAAAGATAAGTAATAATCAAAAAATAATTTTTTTAAAATGTGATGGTTAGGGGATATAAGGTTATATGTGATAAGTCTTAAAAAGTCATTAAATTTATTCACTAAAACAATTTTTTTAAAATAAAATTTAATGTCATAAATTATATGGTTCTAAAACAAATCTATTATTGTAATGATGTTTTACAAAACTTGATCCACCTTTTCTTAATTATTAAACATTTATTTGAAATATGGTTTAAAGTTAGGTATTTTAAATTATTTATAAAGTATATTTTGACAAACCCATTTCATTATTACATAATATATTATATAATTTAAGGGTAATTTATTTTTAAAAACATTTCACAATTAAATCACCATATTTTAAGGAATTTTTCATATATTACATGTTTATTCATCATAGATAAGAGGAAACCAAGTAGAAAATTTTTTGTAAGATATTTTTAGTTCACTTTATTATTACATAGTTAATGTGCATATGTTCCACATGTTTTGGTCCAAATTATGTGATTTATAATGAAAATCATGTGAGTAATTTTGTTCTTGGAGTGGCGGAATATGTTTTACACATGGTTAGGGGAAAAATGCAAGGTAATTGTATTTATTAAAGTAGATTCCTTCTGGATACATCTTCATGATTTTCATATCATTTTATAAAATGTTTACTCTAATCCTAAAATATTATGAGAATGAGTTAAAATAGATTTTTCTAAACTAAACCCATCAATTTAAGGTGTTTTGAAACCCCTATCCAGCATTTCTGTTTAAATGAGCATCGATAATGAAATATGGAGACCCGCATGACTTCATATTCAATTTATAGACACATTAATTTTGATTTATAGAGTATTCATGTGGGAATTACATATTAAACTCTTATTATTTTCTTCTAATCTTCCCTACACCCATTTATCATAAGTCCAGTTGTCTCTTGTGTACCATAGGTTCTCTAAATATTGATATTAGGGATTATGGTGGTTCTGATTATTGGATTTTGTGGGTATGGATCTTGCATAGGATGATCCTTTTCCTGGATGTGAATTCACTAGAGAAGGAGATTCCTTCAAACTTGAATCTTCATTTTTTTTGATGTAGATGTTTTTGTAGACTTACATTAAATGGAATTTCATGAAATTATTGAATGTTCTTAATTCATGGGGTTTTAAAATAAATCTATATGAAATGGTTATTGTGGATTTCATAAATTTTTTATGGGTTGAATCACATTTAAAAAAGGTGTTTAATGGTTTTCTATGTTTTAATAGTGTACATTTGGATTCCAATTTATATCCATAACAAATAATATGATTTTAAAAGTGAATTTGATGATTTAATTAACCAAAATGGATTCCATCTAAAAACACTTTAACTGGTCCTCCACTAGTTTATAGGGTGTTCACAATCCCCAAAGTCTGAAAAAAAAAATTCATAGACATTAATGGAATACAGTTAATGAAAAATTATTCCATTAAATTAGAGGCAAAGGATGACATGACATCCCCAGGAAAATATATAATGTACCGTATAAAAGTCATATGTACACAAAAAAACTAGTAGTCATAAATAATATATAATCAATTTAAATAGGTAATATACTAAATATATTCAAAAATAATCACTCAAATCACCCTCCAATGCACCCATAAAGACAACCCCTTATTATTCTAAAACATTCAAAAATATTTTGAATAAAAAACAACTATAATTGAAAGTAGAAAATTACAACATAGATGATGCAACAAGGAAGGTAAATAATATAGCATGAATATTAAACTCTGTAAGATATGTATTGACCATCCAATCCAAAAAAATCAATGCTCAATGAATAGTTAATAGTATAACCAAAAAATAGAATTAGAATATAATACAACCATGATCATAAAATAGATCAGTAGTCCAAAACCCATGTTTCCAAAATCCATCCTTTTAATTATAAATCCATTTTTTTGAAATATATTTATAAATTATATTTTGTAACCATAAATTTCTAAAACACAAATATCAAATCAATAAATATTATATATTTTTTTACATTTTCATTAAATGGATAAAATAGCTTTAAATACATTTATTCAACAAAATACATTTTAGATAAGTACACAAATATAATGAATAAGAAAAATCATATAATCTATTTTTTTCCTACACATCAATTAAAACCATTTAAAATGGAAGCATTCCAAAAACAAAGGTATGGAGAATGATTAAAACATTAAAAAGAAATAATATCCTTAAAATAATATTACAAATAAATTTTTAATGCAATTAAAATACCAAAAAAAAATAAAAAATCGATAGACAAAACAATTATTGTAAAATAAAACATTAAAAATTAACCAATAAAAAGTGGTACGATGAAATAATGAATAGTTAATATAACGAAGTAATTAATATAACAGGATCTCCAAATTATTATTTAAAGGATCAAATTTTCATGGAAAACATTTAGGGACTAAATTACAATAGTAAAAACTATATACATGATTCCTAGGACAATACATCCAAATCCACACCATCCTTGGTATCATGAGGAATAATAAATCATATTATATCCCTCAGTCTATAAGGCCATAATTAATTTCATTAGCTCAGCCAATCTTGGGTTCATTAATAAATATCACATGATCACTTAGTTTATCAGCCACTCTAGATAGTTGACACAATATCTAATCAATGTATTTCACTTATCTAGACCTCTACATAGTTTTACGTGACTCCCATGATATGTATAAAATGGTGGTGCACAATCATATGAATCAATATATCAATAGAAGTAATATATTCTCACCTCATACATCCTCACAATAAATAAACCCTTCTCACATTTCATTCACATCACATAAAATATAAAACATTCCCTTGGGACCACAATCTATATCATGAAATCAATAATATACCTCTCTATGGTTATAATAAAATAATGTTATCAAGATGTTCGCAAACACACAAACACGGACACCATTTTTAAACTTTTTAATGTTCTAAATGGGTTTTTATTGCATAATTATCAGAATGTCGATTGATGTTTTCCACATTTGAAAACCATTTTAAATATAACATCAAAATTCTCTAAAACCCAGCATTTCAATCATTAATGAATTCAATTAAATGAATACTCCATTTATCAAAAACCATTTACAAAATTACACACTTCTCCCATAACCAAATTTAAATATACATAGGATATAAATGAGGTAAGAATTATTTAAAAATTTCATTAAATAAAAAAAATAATTCTTAGAATCCTTTAAAATTACTATCAATCCAAATAATATTTTAAAAAACATGTATCTTATATTTAATTTTGAAATGAATACTAGAACCATTATGTCATGTTAAAACATCCATTAAAACACTTTATCAAAACTTGTAATTTCTATGAGTCACTTGAACTTCCATATAAATCCTCTAAAAATTAACATTGAAAACCAAACACACATTTTAATGTTTGAATCCACTTATAAAGGCCATTTTGGAAATTTTACAAGAACATGGTCTGAAAATTTAATTAAAAATTTTTAAAACCAATATTTAACGATTGAAAACCCTTTATATTTCCTGAAAATGATGTTGAATCCATGTTTCATTACATGAAGTATAATAAACACATGTGATTATATATTTTAAAAATAAAAAAATAATTTATAACTACATCCATAACTTTTTCTAAAATAAAAAAAAATTGAATGTGGGGAAAACACACCTGAAATCCAAGTTGAAAAGTCTATTACTACTATAAGTGTATAAAAGAGATTGAGAAATGGGAAAAAAATTCTTATCCACTTAATGAAATAAAATAAATAGTTCAATATTATGATCTAGAGTTTTTCCAGTTGTGTAATAATTACAAGGGAGGAGAAAACCATAGTGAATGAAAAAATGGGGGGAAGATGCGTTATTACCTCATTGATTCTATCTTGAAATGTGTATAATTCACGTGGACTCATAAAGAATGTATGGATATTAATGGAGGTGAGTCACTAGATAGAGGGCTCTTAGCTGGAGTTCATGTGATATATATAGGAGTTGGATAATATAATATAGTGGTTTTAGAATTATCATGGTGAAAACACTAAATTTCATAAAACAAAATCATGGAAACTCACTCAATTTGGTGGTACAGTTTTCCAAACCATGTACTAATCATGGGGAAGTTAGTGAAAGACCAAAATCACTTAATAATGTTTACCATGGGGATAAAATGTTTTCACTCTTCATTTTATAACCATCCCAAAAATATATATCCAATTACATAACCATATACATAGTTCTACACAATTACTCTTAACTATGCACAAACCCAGTGACACCTAAAAACAGTCAAAAAAATTTAAATTACAAGATAAAAAATACTAAAACATAATATAATGGAAAAAAATATTAATACAAAAAGATCTCTAAGTTGACATGGATTGTGTCATAGGTCTCCCCGTTATTCCACTTTCTACCTTAGAATGCCTTAGGTTAAATTACAAGATAAAGAATTGAATTCTTAAAAAAATGATTACTCATTAACTTGTATGATGAATCCTAAAACCTCACTAGACATAGTAATTGTATATTTGATCCATGAAAAATAAAATTCTATAATGAAAAAATTGATAACATAGTTGTCCCCGCCATAATGAACTGATAGAAAATGGTGGATAAACTGAAAATTATTTACATATGGTGAGAGGAAGTCAACAAACTAAAATATTCTTAATATATTCAAAGGGTAATCACATGGAACCTCTGACAAGAACCAAACAGAAAAAATTAAAATTAACAAAGATAACACCTACTCGAAGACATCACAAAAATTCACATGGATGGACTATTAAATCCATGGTCTCCCAAAGTCTTGGAGAAAAAAACCCAAAAAATTTCTCAATGTAATGAATGGAATACAAAATCATGGCCACAAGATTTACAAGACATAAATTAGGTCAAACCTGTAGAGTACCATCCCATGGTGATCCTAATAAAATAGCTCAATTTAGTGGAACCCATAGTCTAAGAAGATCCAAACCATTCCATAAATCACTCATGTATATATCCTTGGAATTCCATTTTGAAAACTAACCCACCAAAAACCAACCAATGATTTGTTCCACATAAAAAAATTATCATAAAATAATTCATGAAATTATCTAAAGGTACTAAAAATCAAAAGGAGAAACCAAAAATAGAACTTGATTAATACAAAATGAAAATAATCCCTTTGGAAAAAACTGATCCAAACTCACTAAGAATAAATACAAAAATAGATCATCATCACAAGATTCATGAACAATAATCTTATGGATACATAAAATGATTACCACCTCATAAAACATAAAAATCTCCAAGAATGATGACCCCCACTGGTAAAAATATAAAACCAATGATCACATGTTTAAAACATTCATACTATATAATTCATAGGAGAGACACTAGAAAAAATCATCTTTGTTAGATATAAAAACATTCAATAGGAGGAGAGAACAACGTCTACTAGTATATTCGGAGCATGGAAAGTGTTAAATTGAAAAGGATGGAAAATACATAAAAGAAAGAACCATATATTTTAACTAGTCCTTTAAATGATGGTTACACAAAATTGAATAAGTCATAAAAACATACATGGTCATGTCTACAAAAATCACATCAAGATTTCCCAAAATACAAAAATGGATGAATATAATCCCACCTTTCTATAAAGCATTTAATATTAGTCAAATAATAATTTTTGTATGTCATGGTAACCTTATAATTTAGTCCCACAAATCCTATTTGAAAACAAAGGATCCTTTAAACCTCACAACTTCTTTTAATAAGATCCAGAAATAATAATTTTACAATTTCAACCCCATGATTAAATTTAACTTAACTCTTTTAAAATGTTTCATATACTAATTAGAAAATATTAACTAAATATTTACAAACCAAAAAATATAATGGATTTAATTATAGTAACATGGAATTATTTTTGAATAGTTTCAAAAATAATTTATCCCTACTAAGACACATGTTGGCCTCAACTTAGCACAAAATCTTGGTTTGAAAATCACTATCATCCCTTAAAATAAAAACCCACCTATAAAATTTTCCCATTTGGCTAAAAAACCTAACCAATTTAAAAATTAAAAAACTACTTTAGCTGGTCTATATGAAAAACATTCCTTATTTCATATTAAAATCAATCACTTCAAAATATTTAACGAAGACAAAGATTATTTTTCAAAATTTGAAGTAAGTAATTGTTTAAATAAAAAAATTCTCATTAAATTAACTTTTTACATGAAAAAAATAAAATTTCACATCACATATGAAGTCACTAATGTAAAGGAAAAATACATGCCTAATCCAAATTGAAATCCAATAATTCCCACATATAATAAGACAAACCATTACTCTTTTACCATTTCTATAACAAATCTAGGATGTCAAAGTGTTATAGGGCCTAAATAGAAAATCCAATTATGATGAGAAAATGTGATTGAATTGGAATCATAGTTGATTGCTACACTCCAATTCTGAAATGGCCCCTAAAATGTGTTAAAATTCATGTACATGATTACTATATGTTGTTTCCGTCCCTATAAGATTACTTCATACATTGATTCTCTTTTCTATCTCCATTCATAATACAAAATGACCCCCATGTAAACTCAATATATGTCAACGATGGTAAATAAATGACCCCTATTCGCATAAAATCACAATACAATACAGATGAAAAAGTGAAATCTGAAATCAAAAGAAATCTTTAATACATATGGAAACTCAACAATCAGGGTGATAAGGGGTTCATGAGACACTCCATGTTCCTAAATATGAATATACAATAATAAATTATAACATGATTCTTCCATGAAACTCCAAAATATTAAAATAGATATTAGAAAACCTAGGATCCCACTAATGAAACTATTATTTTATATTATTTATAACAAACATTCATTGGCTTCAATCTGAGCCTACACCCTACCCGGTCTACAACTCACCCGAAGGGTGTTTTTGATCCCCATGAGCAGACAATTTGTTCATAGGCAGCAAATTAACAAACATGGTATATATTGAACAATTAAATTAGAGTTATAGCTCAATTATATTTCCATAAAAAAATCTACAAAACCCTTTTCATAATCCGTAATTACACATAAAATCAAATAATCTGTTTTAAATAAAACATATTCAATTTAAATAGGTCGAATTACATAATATATGAAAAAAATAAACCCTCAAATATTCCTCCAACACAAATTATAGAAATAACCCCTTATTCTAGTAAAACTCCCCAATGATATATTACATCCACTAATTAACAAAATAGAATGTGGTAAAGGATTACATTGACCATGTAGCAATGAAAAAAATTAAACAGCTTGAATATTAATATCCATAAAGGTCCCAAGGGATCAAACACTCCTAAAACAATGAATGATCCTAGAGGGATGAATATAATATCTAAAAATAGTAACTAGAAAATAATAAATGTGTGAGAATAAACAATCCCAGTAGGTTACCACACACGTTGACACATTCCCAAAATAATTATAAATCTAATATTAGATAGTACGAAATATATATTTGAATATAATTTTTTCAAAAATAATTTCATAATAAAAGTATATAAAATCCATATAAATGTTATAATATTCCCTTTTCCCACTAAAATTTAAAAAAATCACTTTAAATAAATTTCCTTATCCTAAATCATTTTTGAAAAAGACCCCCTTTAAACCGCATTGAAAACCTACTTTTAAAACCCTTAATCAAAATATAGTTTTCCACACATCAATAAAAATCATTTAAATGGGTCTGAATCCAAATCCAAAGGGATGGGGAATGATTGGAACATTTAAAAGGAATTTATAACTCCAAATATTTTTTTAATGAATTCGTAAAGTAATCCAAAGACCAACCCATAACTAAATATCGAGACACAAAGAACTAATTAATAAATTAAACATACCAACTGTCCCAATTAATTTGGGGTTATATGGAACAAATAATAAGGGATACATACAATTTCATAAATATTACAAGAACTCGCAATCTATCCAAAATTGATCAATGAATCATGGGAATGTTCTTAGGACTCAAGTGAAATAGTCCTGAATAGTAACAAGATTCCAATGTTGGAACTAATGAACCGATTACATCTCTAGCAGTCCCATACTACTATCAAAATATTAATATCACATGAGTACAATTGTACTAAGGGTCATAAAATATTCCTCTATATGAACCACTTTATGACGTACTAGAAAATGAAAGGGGAATAGTGAATTAGGGTTCTGAAATTATTAACCAGTTATTAATTTTTTACCTTTACAAATTAGAACTATTATGATCTTGACTCTCCAACTCTATGTTCCATATTTAATGGATTCGTATGAAATCATGTAAAATATGGAACATGATATTGTAAAAAGTATCATTTCTCAATAGGTATCTGTAGTACTTATAACATAATGTGATCACGGGTACATAGATTATCCAATATAATGTAATGCCATGTATAATGGTTTGGATAGAAAATTATCCTTAACATATGTCTGCGTCCCCACACTTTATAAGTGGGAATACAAAAATAGTCTTACTTCAAGGGATTGATAATGAAATAATACAGATTACTTTTTCTCACTGTTTATTTATACTACCCATGTATATAGTCTTCACCATATAAATAAGGTACGTTGAATCACTAATAAAGTAATAAACCTATAAAGACTTTGGTTGGATGTCAAATAGCTACGTTGTTTCCCACTTGTTATTTTAATTTTACATATAGAGTATCGACAATAAATATTCATATTTTATTCTTAGTTTATCCCTAAATTGTTCATCCTACCATTTATCCAATCCTTTATTTTTGTTCCTTACTATCTGATGATGTTAATCTAGTGATGGTTTTCCTAGTGATAGTTCTTTTTATCCATTCTTCTTTACCATTTTCATTTAGTTCTCACACTCTGTTTGATCCCTTATGATTCATCTCGTACCTTATTTTTCACCCTATTAATTCAAACACTAATTAATAAGGAAACTCCATCTGGTATATAGACGATCCATTTTCTTTCTTTCGACCAATACAATATTTCTCTATTTGATTCTTCAGATCTGTATAGTGACACATGCTTCATCTGGTTCCTCTTCTATCAAAACATCAACTCAAATGGGAATTTTTCTCATGACTCTTGGATGAAACATTATTACAACGCTTCAACTAATTAAAATAATGAAAATTTATACAAATATCTATATCAACACACAATTATAAACACATTACACCTATTTATATAGGTACACATTCTCCACAATTTCATGGTGATGTCTATACATCAAATTCAAATTTCCTCATCAATATTTCTAGAAACCCTCTATGAATCTTCCTCCAGTTTACCAGATTCAAACATCCAAAAATATATGAGTTAACCAATATTTAATGGAACTTACTTAGATCTCAGTGTTAATTTTCACCGTTATCATTCCTAAAATCTAAACTAGAACAAAAATATTTCATTATTATTATTAAAATGTTGAAAATCTATCCCGGCATCACCATAGTTAATATATTTTTGAAAACAACATTATATATATTTAGACATTCTACCTGGAGTAAATTCAAAACACATCTTTTGTACAATAAAACATAATTTAGTTTTCTTTTATTGATTTATGGAAAAATCTTGAAATCTTCAAAAATACCCATCCTTTGACTGATTATGTGATTCTTAAACTTTAATCCATTTATGTGGTGTGGAAACCATTGACCAATAAACATCAAATGAGATTATTTTTCTGATGGCCCTTTAAATGCTCATTTAGTTGATGCAAACCTTTCTTCTACATTAAAAAACATATATATGATGACACTACTAATAAAATTGTATCCAATGAAACTATTCAGAATCTTCTAACGAATAAAACTATTCATTAACCTCAATTATATAATATTTCATTGGAAACTTCAGTCTGATTAATCATCACTCAATGATATCTGTTTGATGACTTCATACAATAACTTTTTTCTAAATTTATTGATCATAAATATATGTCTGATGCCACTAATAAGAAGATTTATTACATGGAAAACACTTTAATACATCTATCTAATGAAAACATAAAAAATTTAACTGCTACAGCTAATACCTCTATATTTTTCATTATTCTTCATGACATGTAAATTTCATTGCTACAGTTTAATCTATTTTAGACATATGGGTATTTAACTCCCTTTTAGATACTTTTATCTCTCTATAAAATTAAGCTTCAATCGCATCCATAATGAATTATAATCATTTATCAATGAACAAATCTTCTGATATATTTTTCTAAATTGTATCTATCCAATATAACCATGAAGGAAATCAGTCAATAATTTATTTCCACTAGTTGGATGATCAATTCAATCCATTAATATTTTCTTTGATATCATGTGAACCCTTCTTTGGTGGTATCCATAACATTAATTTATCCAATTAGACTTTTCATCTTTTTCCACCAGATGGAGTATGTAATATGACATTGGATATTTTTATTCGATATACTATGAATTAAATATTTTATAAAAGACCAATTATTTGATGCTCCATATGATAACAAAATTTGAAAAACACCATCCAATTATGATACTCGAAATCCTAAATCCAATTACAATACGTAAATAAACATCATCAGATCACCTTATAGTAATCAGATCTTTCTAATCAATATAGTATATTGAAATTCATCTTTTATTTTTAACATAAATATTTTTATCCTTTACGATTTTCAATCTTCGTAAATATACACCTTAAATAAATGATTATCATATTTATGAAAAACTTTATTATATAATAATGAAGATCATGTTTTAGTAATTAATAATAGCTCATTAATCTTTAAATGAAAAATCATTTTTCTACAAATTAATTTTTCATTTATTGATATAGTAAGATATGAACACTTCCACTGAAACATTCCCCAAATTATTCTTTTAAACATGTTCAACATATTGACATCAATGAAATCATTTTGATTTAACTAAAAATGTACAAATAAAAATAAAAATAACTGAAAATGAATACTATATACAAATAAAGTGGGATTATAAATACCCTCATTATATTTATTGGAAACCCCTTCAAGGTAATTTTCTATTTTATAAGTCACTATGTGAATCTTCATATTCATATGATATTCTTCTTAAAACTGTCCCCTTTTAATTTTATAAAATTTCATTTTACTTTCCATCTCTTTTATTTATGTGAAATAAAAAATTCATTTGTAAAGGGTATTATTTCATTTATAAGCGATGTTATATCCACCATTTCACTCTATGTCTACGTGAGACATTATCATTATAGAATACAATGTAATTTTATTTAAATAACAAACTTTTCATTTTTCGACCGATTAAGATACCTCATGATATGAGAACTCATTAACATGTAATGACTGCTTTTCAATATTTATTCTAGGATGAAGAAACAAACTATGATATGAAACAACTTTATAATAGATTATCAAAAGACAAATGCACTAACATTTTTAAATAGATCGATAACATTCTAGTACGATAAGTAGGATGCGTATCTTTGGAGCACTTTCATTGTTCCATTTTTCTTAAGACACTAATTGATTTAATTTCTCCCCATTTATGTTTAATATTTTATCATCAATGAAAAAGGATGGTAGATTGAGGAAACACATACATTTTCAATTAATTTACTTACAAACATCTAATGATGATTCTATTTAATAGATATTGTTTAGGATCATTATGTTTAGAATGAACCCTAATTGATATTTTCTTATGTGGATATATAGATATAAAAATTTAAACATTTTCTCTATGAAGGATTATTTTATAAAATCATTAGTTAAACAACATGGGGAACATTATAGGATGTAAACTTTATTATTTTTTATAACCAAGGTTGGTAGCCCTTAACAATCTCTTGTTCTCACACTAAGATCATATTTCACCATCAATTACCTATATATTAAGCATTATTAAACTTTATAATATCCACATGAAATAGGTGGATCATTCTTTTTTATTATTTTTTAAAAACACCTTTGAGGAAATTTTATCAAACAGGTTTCTCCATTTCCATTAATATTTATTAAACAAAATTGGAACATCAATTTTGATTTGGGCTATGTAGATCTTTTCACTTCAATAATTTCATTGTGTGTGACATTTCTCTTCACTAGATATTTTGAATCGCATGTATCTCCTTGTGAAACATTCATCTTATTAATGAAATATTATTATGATAGATTTATTGTTAAATTTTTTTTGGAGTGTGAATAGCCATGTTTCAACTCACACATTGAACTTATGTTCCTTTATGTGGAATCATTTCATTTACTATTGTGCTAGCCTTTTCCTATGATTCTTCCATTGTTCACAAATTATGTAAATCTTATAGGCAGAAAAATATCATATTTTTAGCAGCATTGGAAACAGGTTTATATTTTCCTCATGGATTATTTTGAGGGACATTATCCTTATTATTTCTTTTTGATGATGAACTTTTTTTATCTTCTTTGATTTTGAATCTAAGGTCTTCTCATGTTTCTCCATTTATATCTTATTTGAACAAAATTACAAAATTTTTTTGCTTACTTCCCAAGGATTCTTCTAACTTCTTAAACAACTTTTGTGGTCTTAGATTCTTATTAGTTTTTTATACATGCTGGACATGGTTCAACCATATGACCACTACCATTTTATACATCAATGATATTTTAATATTTTCCAAATATGTTTTAAGTATAATTATTTTTATTAAAATGTGGATGTTTCCTCTTCCCTTAGTTTGGGATTCCTTTTTGATTAATAATTTTGACTATTGTATAAAAAATATAATAAAAAATTCTTGAATAAGTTATAGCACTAGCATTGACCCACAGACCATGATATGAATATATATTCTTCATTCTGTTTTTTGGGACTTCTTCATAACTTTTTGGTATAGTCATGGGAAACAAACTTCCATGGTCTTTTTTATATCCATCCTAGTCATAGTGGTAGGAATACTATAACCATTATACATCCATACACAAACAATTTTTTCCTACATATACTATTCATGATAATAGATTAAAACACATTAGTACAAGATGGTATGGATACCAATTTCTTCATAGAATTTTTAAATTTATCATTTAATGAAGTAATGATATTATTTTCACATAATAGAGGTATTTTAACCTTAAAATCCTCTAGTTAGAACTGTGTAATACAAACAACATTATCCTTCTTTTCTGAAGTCTCAATATGTGTCTTCTTAAGATTTTCGAACATAAATTCCATTTCTAAAAATCTCATATAAAGGGTGTTTTTATGATCTAAAATAATCAAAATATACTCTTTATAAACCTTAATTATTCATTAAATATCTTCTTCAAGAAACTAATCTCTATTTAGTATCATAGAGACAAGTTCCTAGATCTTATTTGATTTTACATCCAATTATAAATCCATGAAATCGATGGAAATTTTCATTTATTATTCAAGTTCAATGATATTTTATTCAATTATTTTCTTGGTTTAATATTTATCTTAGACTAATATGATTAATTGGTATTCAAACTCCAGGGAACATATTTTAGGAACCACCTTTCTTTCTCTAGTGGCTCCAACATTTTTGGAGTCATTTATAAATTTTATAAATTTTTACTACAAAGGGCTATCTATGGTATCTACTTATTATTCCAATTGGGTGATCTCTTCCTATATACATCAAAAGATTCCACACACAAGAGGAATTATTTCTATTTGAATGTAATATAGAATGTCTCATAATCTATAAACTGATATATCTTCAGAAACTATAGATTGACCATCATCACCACTTGTGCTAAAATATTTATCTTAATGATCGTTTTTACAAATATTTTCACATTCCTGATTACCACTTAACACAAATGATTCATTTGAGGGAGGAATTTTCTTTACTCCCCAGTAGAAACTTGTGCAATATTTCCTTCACATTGAAATAATTTGTTTTCTTATTTCTTATCATGGAATTTTTAAACTAATAATTGTTATTATGTCAGAATGATGGATCTATTTTTTATCATTAATTTACCTTTATTTCTCCTATTTATCATGGACTTTTTAGAAATAGAATTATAATTTAAGATAACTGAATCTTCACTAAAGGTGAACCTCATTGTTAATTTAGTAAAGAATCTAAAATCATAAAACTAGAATAGATTCTACATAGATAATCCAAAAGATATTAACAGGCCCTATGATAAAAATTGAGAAGAATAATTGAGGATATAATCAACAGTAATTGTGGTGTGATTTAGTATTAGGATCTTCTTAACCATTTATAATATTCTTTCCAATTACATGTTAGAACTGTTAGGATCAATATTCTCATATTCACTTTTCAATATTATATAAAAGTATAAGAAATCATGATAATCATGGAACAGGATATTTTTATGTTGATCATAATTCAATATCAGTATCTATTCCCTACTTCATTTTGTGATATGAAGTAAAATTATTCTACAATTTAATGTGATTCCAAGTAAAATGGATTTTTGAGAAAATAGTTCACAGCCTATGTGTTCGTCCTTATACATTAGGATGAGGAAAATAAAAAAATCCTTCATCCCAAGATGGATAATGAACTATTATAAGTTTTAATTACACACTATTTTTTATAATACTAATATAGATTGTCTTCACATTATATTTATTGTACATTGTAACTCCAAAAATGCACTCCACTAGTGGACAAATTTTTTGGATGCCAAATTAATGCTTCGTTCTCTAACTAAATATTCTTATAAGGTTAATTATGGAATAGAAGAAATGAAAATTTCCTTCTTATGATTATTTCATCCAGATCATATATATCTAATCCTACATCAAATCGTGTCTATCTTATTCTTTCTATTAGATGATGTTTTGTTGATGATGGTTCTCCTGGTGATAGTTTATCTAACCCATTCTTCTTTATTGTGTTCAATTGGCGAGTGTTCTCTATATGATCCCTTCCATTCCATCTAATACCATCTTCTTCTTTACAATACTCATTTGATCTCTAATTTTTAATTAACTTCCATCTGGTATATTAATTATACTTATTTCATTCCATTGATATAAAAACTATTTCTCCATATAGTGCATGCAATCTATCTAGTACCCCTTTCTTCAACTAGTACATCTTCTCCCAAAACATCATCATAAATGATAATTTCTCTCATGTTTCGTGGATTAATTTTTCTTATAAAACATAAATTATTAATCATAAATAATATATATACATATATATATCATTAAATATTTATCAATTCATCAATAACCCTTTATATACATAGTGGGTCTATTAAAATTTAGGGTCAGACAGATACTTCAAATTTAATCTTCCTGCTCTATATTTGTAGTGATACAATCACCAACTTCCTCTTGTTGACCGTATTCAAACATCCTAAAATATAAGAGATAACCAATCATTATAATAAATTATATAAATATTGATTTAAAAATTATTCTTCAAAATTCTGGAAATATTTGAAAGAATCGCAATCTTTCTTTTTTATTACTAAAACATAGATCATCCATCTCAACATGACCATAATTAATATATTTTAAAAAAATTTATAAATAACTCGAAATATTCCATCTTCTAAAACTTCTTAAAATTTCATTCATCTAGTGAAACTTCATTTGGTTTTCATTTATTACTCTATAGGAACATCTAGAAATCTAACGCAAGGTACTTCCTCGGATTGATGACATTCTTTAGAACCCTTCAACCATTTTGTTAAATTAGAAACCATTGACTAGTTAACATCATATGAGACTATTTGTACATTGAACCTAAAAATTATCATTTTGTGGATACAACACATTTCTCTTTTCACAAAAACATATTTCTAATTCCACTTTATGGAATCTCTTATCTGATAAAAATCCTTGAAAAATTTTATCTAGTGAAACTATTCAACAACATTATTTCAATAATATAGCATTATAAACCTCAATATGAAGAATTGTCAGACAAATATATACATATTATTTTTTTATACAAAAAATTACATCTGATTAGTTTGTTTCGAATCATTTGTTTGATTCCACTACTCTGAAATGTCAGATCGATAAAGATAACATGTAATCCTATATCTGATGACTTTGTACAAAAACTTCATTCATGGGATGATCCTCACACATTTACTATTTTTTTACTTTTTTGGGAAATATCTGCTTGATCATTTGAAAACATTTATACGGTAGAATATTTCTAATTGACTCACTAGTATACCAAAAAATCCTGAGAGCCAGGTGCATGCCAACTCCCAAAAAATGAAATAAAAAGCTTAAACAGTACAAACCACTCAGGAAGGGGGGCCTTACACAACCTTGTAAACACAGTGCCAATTCTATCATTGTGAACAAAGCCATTACAATATTCATGGAGGAAAAAGGACCAACTAGAACTCACCTCAAGGAGCGCTCTTTTTGATAATGCATCCGCTACTTGACTCGCTTCCTTGTAGACGTCGGAAACCTCCAGAGAAAGTGATTGAACAAGTTTTAAAGATCCGATCCACGCAGGGAGCATCCTCCATGGAACTGTCCTTGATCGCTCTTTAAGAATATTCACAGCAGTAGAGGAGTCCGATTCAATCCAAATCTTCCGCCAGCCATAATGAACAACATACCTTATGGCCTTTATCATTGCCCATAACTCCGCCTCAAGAGCATAGTCGTTGCCAATGTAGTGAAAGAAGAACCCCTTTACAAAACCTCGTCAAGTTCTAAACATGCCACCACATCCAGCAGGGCCCGGCGCGCCAGAAACTGCCCCATCCACATTCACCTTCAAGTAATCATTGATTGGAGTAATCCACTTAATATATTTCAGCATTTTCAGCTTCCTCTCCCTGCCAATCACACCAAGTGTCCTCAATAAGATAAAATCAGACAAGTTATTGTGCATACATCCAGTTTGCTTAACCGAAGCAAGCTTCATACTACGATGAACCGCCATCATTCCCTCCTTGAAGGAGGGCCTGCCACCATTGAACACAATATTATTCCGAGCCTTCCAAACATAGGAAATGACAGACACAGCAGCAATGATAAGCAAGGATTGAACCTGCTCACTATTTTCTTCATGAATAACAGAATTCAGTAAATTACCAACCGATGTTAGGTTCAGATTACAGTGAAATATTTCCATAATAGTCCCCCATAACCGTGCAGAAAGATAGAAATTGATAAAAATATGCTCCATCGACTCATCAGCAGCAAGACAGAGAGGGCATACCGGGGCCAGAATCAAACCTCTTCTTTGAAGAGCGGATTGAATTGGCAATCTGCATTTCCAAATGCGCTATATGAGAAGAGAATCAGTCGGTAGGATAAAGTCCATCCTCACCACCATCACCTAGGTAGGTGTCGGATTTGAGTTACCGCACTGCATATCATATGACAGCTTGCTGGAAAAGACGCCATCCAAGTCAGGCTCCCATATGAAGGTGTCCGTGTCCATGAACACATAAGCAGACAGCTCGGCCTGGAAATTAGCAGGTAACAGTGCTTGAGCCTGTGAATTCTCTTGCAGTTCAGCAATATAAAGGTTCTGCAGATTCAAAGGAATAGAAACAGAATAAGAAATGGGGCATGACATCCACTTTTTCGTCCAACTGTTCAGTTGAGAGCTGGAACAAACAAGCCATTTGGACTGCCGCATGATCTCGAAATAGGTACTCCTAATTGCAGCCCAAACAGAAGATCTAAGGTACACATTCGGCCTTCGGTAAAGCCTATCAACAAAACTGTTGTACAGAAACTCCAGGGAAAAATCAGAACCAGCGAGGAGTCTCCAGGTGAATTTTTGAAGAAAAACATCATTAAAAACCCTTACATCCTTTACTCTCATTCCACCATTTGATATAGGCTTGATACAGTCCGTCCATTTAACAGTAACCATTTTTCTCTGCTGAATTGATCCAGTCTAAATAAAGTTCCTGATCATGCCACCAAGATCCTTGAGCAAAGCAACATGCCATTCATAAAGTGAAAAAGAATACACAAACATTGATGTGACAACTGAATTCAGAAGGCAGATCCTGCCAGCCTGTGACATTGATTTCCCCTTCCAACTGGCCAGTTGGTTAGTGATTCTCAGGGAAATATCCTCCAAATAAGCCCTCTTCACTCTTCCCCAGAACATAGGACATCCAAGATAAGTGAAGGGTAATGAACCACTTTTAACTCCAAGTCTTCTGGCCACTTTATTCTTCTTTACAGTCCGGACACCTTCACCAAAAACAACAAAGGATTTGCTCTAGCTTATGACCTGACCTGAGACTTCCTCATAATGATTAAAAATAGATTTTATAGATGTGATGGTTTTCCTATCAGCATTAGAAAATAGCAGAATATCATCAGCATAAAATAAGTGAGAGGGAGTAAATCAGTTCCTTCCATACACCATTCTCTGATAGATCCCAGAATTAATAAGATCATGGACGCAGGTACTCAAATAGTCCTCAGTCATGGAAAACAATAATCCAGATAAAGGGTCACCCTGCCTTACACCCCTAGAGCATTGGAAGAACCCCCTTGGAGATCCATTAACCAATATGGATAACCTAGCACATTCCAAAATGACTTTAACAAAACCAATAAATTTACATGAGAACCCATGCATATTAAGAACAGAAAAGATAAAGTCCCATCTGATAGTATCAAAAGCCTTTGAAATGTCCACCTTGAGTTCCATATTACCATGCCTGACCTTTGATCTCGTAATGTTGATACATTCTGAAGTAGTGAATAGACAGTTCTGAATATTCCTGCCAGGCACAAAGTAAAACTGATTAAAGGAGATTAGGGACCTAGCAATATCACCAAGTCTTGTTGTAATGATTTTACTAATGACTTTGGGAATGGAATTCCCAATGGCTACTGGTCTGAATTCCTTGATATCAAGAGCATTATCCTTCTTGGGTAATAAGGCAATGAAATTTGAGTTCATTCCAAAAGGCATATAGGAATGATAAAAGAATTCCCAGACTTCTTCTGTCACTTCCTTGTGGAGGATATCCCAGTGAAACATGAAGAATTTGTTGGTGAAGCCATCCGGCCTAGCCACACTATCCATATTCAGAGAGAAAAGGGCATCATGGATTTCCTTTATGCTAGGGATATCAATGAGTTTTTTATTTTGCACCTCAACTAGACTCAGTTCTTTACATCTTATGACTTTGTTTGAGATGTCCTCCTCCGATTCAGAATAATGACCTTTAAAATACTCAATCACATAATTTATAATGTCATCCTCAGAGTTATACAAGTTTTCACCAATTTTCAGGACCTTGAGATTCCTTCTAACTTTCTTCTCCTTATGAAAACAATGGAAGAACCAAGAATTCCCGTCCCCCTCTTTCAACCATCTTGCATTATACTGATTTCTGGCCAGATTCTCCTTAAGATCAAGCAAGTTATCAAGCCTTGAAGATGCTTGTATCTCATGCGATGATATGGAATCTCGAGACATGTTACCTTGCTGACATTCATACAGATGGGAATCTTCCACTTTGATCTCTTGGTCAATTCTGGAGAAAGATTTTTTACTCCACTCCCTTATTCCAGCCTTAACAGCTTTCAGTTTACTTACAAGGATATGCAAAAAACTGCCTTGGATAGGCTCCGCCCATGCCGTCAAAACAATCTCTCTGCATCCAGGAACCGTCAGCCAAGCGTTGTCAAACTTGAAAGGTAGAGGTGCTGACTGTAGAGTACTAACACAAATGTCAATTAAAATCGGATGATGATCAGAGTGCAATCTGGACAGCGCGATGCCATATACTTCCATATCCTCACTTTGCTCACCAATCTGCACTAAGCATCTGTCCAGTTTGCTAGCATGTCTTCCAAGGTGATTATTCCTCTGCCTGGTATAGTCAGCACCTAAGATTGGAGTTTCAATCAGACGACATTGTTCAATACAATTGGAGAAGTCCTTGGCTGCTGCACGACAAAAGTTACTCCCAGTTTTCTCCTCCGCCCTCTACACTGTATTAAAATCACCAATTATGATCCATCTCTTATCCATATTCGCAGAAATACCCACAAGATTATTCCATAAACATCTCCTCCTAATGTACTGATTAAAAGCATAGACAAAAGTAACACAAAACATGCTGTACTGTAAAATACAAGTTAAAGAGACAGATTGAGTGTCTGAATGAACAGATTCAATAGTCACAGTGTTATGATTTAATATCCATAAAGCCTCAACATCATTGTCAGACTGATTCGCCGCAATAAAAGAGTAATCTAAATTCAACCAATTGGAGGCCATCCAATTAGAAAACTTCAGTCTAGGCTCAGCTATGCCAATAAGAATTGGTTTGTTGGTCAAGATAATGTGCTTCAGGGGCTTGACCATAGGGGAGTTTTCCAAACACTGAAAGTTCCAGAAAAGGGCCTTCATTGATGAGAGGCACGCTGCCTAGTGCAGGGGCCAGCATAACCGGGTGTTATGCTTTCATTTGTTTCATTCATAATGTCTTCTCCTTCTTCACTTAGATAGCATCCATCAAGAGCAGTAACATCATCATCATCAGACAGGGATGAATACCTATTTTCGAATTGAGTGGTCGTGTCAAGGTAGCAGGATGTTTCCTCCTTGCAGCCTTTGAGGCCTACACTTGGGAGAATTCCCCAACTGCATCACTGATTTCTTGTACTTCCATAATCCTAGCATTGGCGCTTTCCCCATGCCCATCCTTCCAATCCACAATTTCAGGATTCCCCTTAGAGTTATGAGAGTCCTGCTCACCATGCTGATCATCACCACAAGTCTCCACATTAACAACAGCTGAATCTTTGCAAGCCTCCACATTCATATTATCAACAGGAGCATTTATTAAGCCCTGCTCATCCTTCTCAGCCATCTGATCTTCATTCAGACCAGGGCACACAGAAGCAGCGATTGGGTCAGAAGTCCTCCCATCCTAAGACACCCCAGTAACCTCAACCTCTTGTACCTTCTCACAGACATCAACTCTTTGCCCTTCACCATCTAAAGGATCCTGGATGTCAATCTGCTCATCAGCAGGAGCCTCCACTGTGACCACAGGCTGACCCATCTTGTTCCCCTTTCTTCGACAGTGTGAGTCATCATGACTAGTGATTTTACACATTGAGAAAAATTTATTTCTATTACACTCAGCAAGTAAGTGACCAAAGATATGACAATTTAGACAGTATTTTGGTTTCCTTTCATAACCAATCTCTAGAGTGATACTATCATCCCTAGTGGGGAAGAAAACCTGCTCAACCAAAGTACCCGACATATCAACCTCTACCAATACTCTAGCATAGTGGACAAAATTGGGATTATCGGTTTGTTTATCTAAACTAATAGGATTCCCAACCGAAGAAGAAATGTCCCAAAGAATCTGGGGATTCCAATATAACCAAATAAGATTATGAATTCATATCCATACCTGCGCAAATGAATTCCTGACAGAGCTGGGATCAAAATTCATGTCCCACTCATGAATTCGAAGATAACCAGGATTCAATGGGACTAACCCCAAACTCCAAGCACGCCGCTTGCATTATTCAGTGGGGAAGACAATACGATAGAAACCTTTCCCCATAGCCGTCATCTTCCAGTCGCTGAAACCTGATATTTCTACCAACCTCCTTGTTAATTCGTGAAACTTACATGGCCTTACACCTTTAGAAATAATCACCCGAGCAATGATCGAGAATTTGCATAACCTGACACTCTCCTCAACAGCAGCTTGATTTGCAGATACGTGAGCGATGTGCCCCTTCCTGATAATTCTTCCTGAGCTATCGGCATCACAATCCACAAAGTAGAATCACCAATTTTTCTTGAGCACTTCCACGAAGCTCTTCTCCTGCTTGGAACCATCTGTGCCACTCAATTTTCCAGTATTATGCTTCGCGCAGAGAGAAAGAAGTTCCCGATGCCCAAACAGATCTGTATCCTTCACCACATCATCAATTTTCAAATGAGCAGCATCAACCTGGTTAGGGTTATCACCAATCGCCTCGTCGCCACTCATCCCTTCCCTCCTTAAGACATCTCTCACTGACTAATATAATATGAATGAAATTATACATTATTTAATCAGCTTTAACCTTGTAAATACTTACTTTACATTAATGTTCTAGGAAAAGGGGAATCATGTGATGTGTCATTCCAATTATTATCAATGATTAATTCAAGATTTACATGATGAAAAATTCCATGATTAGAAAATTTGACCCAAAGTATATATAGTGGGGTTAAATTCCCGAACTGAAGCACATGATCATCAACTAATCTTTATAATTAAATTAAGAAATTATTGAATTACCTTGAAAATTATTTTGACTTCATTAATGGATATAGAAAAGTATATACATTATATCATCATTTCATTTTAGGAATCAAGAATATATTCCTTATAGTGGTGATCAACACGTATTTCATAAATCTCTGAAAGTAACCATATGAATGAATAGGTGTTAGCACGGTGGATCTTACAACTTGCAATGTTTTCCCTTGATCACCTTAAGAAAAGATTCTAAATTATTCTCCTTAAACCCTATAGACTCAGGAGTAGAAGGTGTAGGTAGATATCCTTTCTATCCTAAGAGAGTTATTGGATAAGGGAGCTTTTTAGGAATTCATGAGGATTCTCCTGATTTCATTGTTTACAACAAATGTAACGAACTAGATCTCTTGAAAAATAATATAGTCATGTTTATATTCCACAAGGATTAGAAATAAATTGTTTCACTAGTGCCATTTATAATTTATTTTATTTCTACAAAAACTCATTTCGATAATAATAATATACTTACATCAGGACATGCTCTTAACTTGGGAATAAAATTAAATAATATTTAATAAAACAATACTCAATATATATATATATTATTCCTCAACAGACCTATAAACTCAGAACACCACTCCTTCAAAATATTTATCAGGACTTTAATAATGAAAATTCAGTTAATAAATATATATCACTAAATTATTCTCCAATAGTAAAATAAATATCATATTAGTTATATAGATATAAATATTTATTAAATATTCTAATCATAAAATAGTCCCTCAAATAATTGGCGAAGAATATATAAGATCAAGAAAACATGAATAATTTTTAAACCACATGTAGGAATAAAATTTATTCAACTTGTTAAATAATAAAATATAAAATATTTTTTTACTAAGAATCTAGATATATTTGTGTGACCCTATATGTCTGTTTCTTAGAGGGATTTGGATAAGAAACACAAATTCCATGGTCAATGTTTTGAAACATTCCAAATAACCTGTAAAGAATGAAAATAATCCTATAGATACATAGTAACTCAAATGAATGCTTATTGTGTAATAGAATCCCAATATTGTAATATATCTAATTAAATAATATTCCTACTGGTGTAATTAACCTTTGTGATGAATGTATCGTTCATTGAATTTCTGGTAATCAAACCTTCCTATAGAACAAAATGGACAAGGATTTATTTAATCTATATCATTACCCCCAAAATTCCTATGATATCAATTTCTGTTAAAGAAAATAAGAGGAAAATACTTTTTCACATTATTCATTAGTGAAATAATAATCATGATGCACCCAATGTATCCTACCTCACCAAGAAGATATGTTGTCATGGTTCTTTTCAGTACATAAATATTCATGACATATAACAATCATTAATAACAATATTAATGTCCAAAGTCTAATACACATATCACCATATAGTAATATCTAATTAAATATATAAATTTTGATTTCCTACTGGCGTGTCTCATTCTCATAATATCCTATACAAGAAATTACAAAGGGCATACACCATATGAACATACCTTAATGTCCTATTTGAATCCACCCATGTTAGCTTGTATTATTAATGCTCGTCAAATTATTTTAACCTATAATAGAACATATATTTATGAATATTATCATCAAACTTTTAATTTATCATCATAATGTGGAAATGGTATGACTTTTTAGTGCAACAACTACATTTTGGAGATTTTCATATACTATGTTACAAAGAATAACAATCATGATTTAATATAGTGTTTTTTAATATTTAAAACAATGATTACATGCTATCATAAAGTACATGTATGTGTATTCTAGGGAACCAAATTCAGTGGGCTACCACCTGAACTAGATCCAACTTCTATCTATATTTACCTTGTCATCTCTCACATGATAATCATAATTCTACTGAGACAGGCCTTTTGTAATTTCACCATAATTGTTTTCTTCTATTGGAATTCTACATACTTCAACTTCAACCATTTGATAAAAATACCTCAAGAGGTGGTTCTTCATTAGTATCTGCATTATCTATTGGTGTGACCTTGGATCTTTGGAAAGATCCACAATAGAAATATTATCACAATACTAGGTGATGTGGTTTTATATCTAGTTTCCACATCATGATCTCTCAAAAAGTTTCATATCCAAATGGAATCTGTAGATGTATATGAAGATTCTATATAATCAGAAATTTCTGTTGAAAAATTAACAACTGCATTACTTGAATTATTTTATCTCAAAAAACCTATGTTAAGGTTGAAAACCATTCATAATTATGAACTGATGTCATTGTAGTCTATTTGAAAACTAGAATCAATTGAACCCTTGATGACTAGATCCATATCTCCTCAATATACGGGGACCATATACGTTGTTCTTCTCAGATACTTGAGGATAGAATTAAAAATATATAAATTTTTTTCTTATGTTTGTTCTTGATATATTGATACCATGATAAATGGATTGGAAACATTAATTCTAATACATAAAACGACATACATGAGTGATCCTATCACTAAAGAATATGGTATCTTATTCATTCTATATTTCTCCCGGTGTGTCTTACGACACATTTTTGTAGAAATATGTATACCATGTGATATTGTAACCAATCAACTCTTGGAATATTCCATACTAAATTTATTTATTATCTGGTCATTTTTTCTACTTTGAAGTAGTCCAAGAATCCTCTAGGATCTATCATGAATGATCTTAATTCTTGTAATTTAGGTTTCTTCACATCAATAATTCATAGAGAAACACTTGATTAACAAATTATTAACAGACTATAAGACTCGTTTTTTGTTTCCAACAAGTAGTATTTCATAAATATATACAACAAGGATAATGACTACATTCCCACTAATCATCTCATAAATACACAGATCACATTCATTATTAATTAATACAAATTATTTTAAATCTTTATCAAATCAAATGATCCATGACATGTATTCTTACTTAAACCCATAAATGGATCCCTTCAACATTCAAATATTTTTGGCATCACCAGGAGTAACAAACCCTTCTGGTTGTGTAAAATAGAAATATTCTTTAAGGTTCCCATTAAGTAAACAATTATGAAGTCCATTTTTTAAATATCAATGTTATGGATAGCTTTTATAAAATGTTAAATTCTGATATATCTAAACAAGAAAATTGGGGGAAAAGATTTATCATAATCATTTCGTTGACTATATTTACGAAATTTCATCATGTGCATGATTTATTTGTATTTACCTTATATTCAATGTATGGTTTCCCCTTGAATACGCATTTTAACCACATAGGTTTTACATTAATTAGCACATATAATGGAACCCAATCTTATTTTTGATATATGGAATCCATTTCAGAATTCATGGATTCTTTCATTCCTATAGCATATTAGCATTCAACTACTTATTTATAGAAGATAGGTTCATTATTTTCAACCAATAATGAGTCATGATATTCAGTGAAAATAAAACCACATCTCTATGGTTCTATTACCTCTATAGTTATTCTATAAAATACATGTGTTTCAAGAACAACAACATCCATGGGGACATACGAAATCCATTCTTGTACCTAAAACTGTGTGTCCTGAGCATCAACTTCATGAATGTCAATGTTCCAACCACTATCATTTTTGATGATTTTCTCCCTCCCAATAAATATGGATTTTTTGGGCATAATAAATTTCATTTCTGAGGGTTTTTTAGGTAGTATACATTTTTTCCATAGGATACCTAATAAAGATATACTTTGTTCCATGGGGAGGTATGTTTTTCTCAAGAAGTCCTTTGAAAATGCATCACAACCCTATACAAGTGTATGTGAAAAAATGGTTTCTTTATATATGATATCTTGAATGGAATTAAATTTTCCACTTTAGATGAGACTTGATTAAATTTATATATCATAGTTTTTAATGAATATCTACAAAAGGATAATGGATGATTCGTATGAATCATCATCGACCCTAGCATGTTTAACTAGGTATAGTTCTTCCATTCAATAAAACCATTCCAATATGGTGTGTACGGTGGATTGAGTGGAGATAGAATCCCAAACTCTAATTAAAATTTGATAAAAATATGGTAATTATATTCACCACTATGATATGATTGAATCTTATTTATCATATTTCCAATTTCATTCAATAATTTATACTTGAATTTTTTGATTTTCTCGATGTACCCAGACTTGTAGATCATCAGGTATACATACCCATATTTACTATATGAATCATAAAAATTTATGAACTAAGAATACTCACATATAACTTCTATTAGAAATGGGCCACACAAATCATTGTGTACTATTCCCAAAAGATAGGTGGCCCCATCACCCTGACTACTAAATTTTCGTTTGCTCATTTTTCATTGTAAACAATATTGGCATCATTCAAGTGGTTTTATCTCAGACGATTCCAAATAATTGTAATGAAAGAGTTTTGTACAATGATTCTCATTTACATATAAGGATAGTGATTCCATAGATGTGTGTTCTATGAGTCTCATGAACATGATTCATTATATATTCCTAATACCTAGTTTTTGTAATTTAATACATAAATACAATTATTTAAAGGCTCCATACCATAACATGTGTTTCCTCTATAAAAGAAAAAAAATCATCCTTAAAAATTTAAAATAAACAAATTTTCATCATATAATGAAAATTATATTATGTTATTGGTAATAGATGGTTCCTAATAAAAATTAGTTTCATACAATATCATTATAATTGGAAATGAATGGTATTAGTCATCAATAGATAGAGAATACCTCCTCACACCATTAGAAACTCATAAATCCCCTTATCCTCTCACAAAATTTTAAAATCTATATGGTTCATAGATTTGGATATAATGTGAGTAGGAAAAACTGAATCTAATACCCAATGTGTTGATATTGAAAGAATAAACTAAATAAAAAACAAACTTTTAACATCCCCTTATTTATCAGTATAGTTACTCTTCCATTGGCCACACTTTTGACATGAAAAACACACTGCCTACTTTTCCTTTCCCTATATGTGGATCTTCCTCCTCTTGGTAGGATGGTCTTTAGGATCTTTAGAATTTTTCTGAGTCTTGGTCCCCTTATCCATTTTCTTCCTTTTCTTATTCACCATAAGGACTATTGGTTTTTTACACCGTATATCCTTATCTATATGGATAATTAGATTAAGATGTTTTGAAAGACACTTCTCATTGCTTTTCATTTTATAATTAATAATAAAAATAGAGAATGTATTGGGTAGTGATGAATGTATGAGTTCTATGTGCAAGTCATCTAATAATTTAATCCCTAATATGTATATGAATTCAATGTATACAATAATCTTGACTACATGGGGCCTAACTAACACAAAATTTCTAATCTTAGTTGTAAATAGAGCATCAAAGATCTCATATCTCTCATGTCTTACCTTCTTTTGATAATGATCTGGAAGGTGAGACATCATGCTATACACATCCACGTACTCATCTAGTTTCACAAGATCATTTTCGATGGATGATATCTTGAATCACCAAACATCTGATGCATCATTAAAATTTATCTCATAGAGGGTTAACTCTTCCTCACTAGCCTTATTATGAGACACACTATGAATAGGTTCCTCAACACATACATTTACCTCTCATGGTAAATGATAACACAAAACCGCCTTTTCCATTACTGGAATTTGAGGCCAGTGAGAAGGTTATCATTATAATGTTTATATCACAATTATATGTTTGATGTTATTTTATAGATGTTTCTACAAATAAGATGAGAAATGTTGTATTACTTTATCTGAAAAAATTTAGACATGAAAATGATATTATATTTATTAATCTCAAACTATTTATTAATATCAAATACCCATTAAAATTGGATTCCCAATATACTTTTTCTAGATCATTCTAGTAGAGAGGATCCACATTCCTGTTATCATCAAATATAATTTGGCTTTTTATTAAATTTTACGGGTTTGGGAATTTCAACTTCCAAATAAATTAACTTATAGTTCCTTGATATGTTGAGGTGACTCAACAATCATAAAATCCTTAAATTGGATTTCCTTAACCCTTTCCTTTCAGTTACACAAAATACATGTTTGGAAGTAATCCATTGATGTGAACTATATTATGTTAACCCAATAATTCAAGTTAGATTTATCCGATAATTACAAGTACCCCAAATTTTTCTGGTTAAGCACATTGAAATATGATTCTATTTTAAGTAATGTAGAGGAAGGCTATCCCGACTTAATATATATGATTGAGGGATTTTATCATTTATATCTAAAATTAAAATTATTTTCTTTGTTACATGATTATTAATAATAATGGTATTTACTCAAGTGATTAATGATTTATTAGATAATATTTAGGCGTAATAAAATGTATTGTAGTTATTTCTTACATGCTTATTAATTCATTAATTCAGGTGATCAAGAAAAACCATCAATAATGAAATAACCATGGAATCATAGAGAAACATAATTATAAAGTTTTATGATCATGAGATTTTTGTAATGGTTAGTTTATCAAGTATACGATAAACTAACCATAGACCTGAGGAAAAGAAAGCCTCAAACAAATTAGGCTTCATGTTCACATTTACACTTATACACCAATGGATATCTATTAGATTGGTTTCACCATGGCTCAAAAAATGAATATTCTTCACTATCTTGGGAGTTCTATCCATTATGTATTCTTTTAGTCACACACTTGTGAGGGTAACCAAGTTATTTGTTATAAGGGTTACATAAAATAAATCATGGATATTCATGCACATACACAAGGAGATGAGATATGAAACAAACGCCAACAATTTAATTTAATAATAAATTAGACAATACCAATAACATATAATAGCCTATTATAGGGTAATGATCATCTATATACATGAACTGAATTACACTGTTACTAAAATTATCATTCAAGTCTAATCATTAGTATTTACGATAATTTAGACTCGAATTAAATAATTATCAAATTTAATTAATGAATTCTTTTATCTTACTTCTCATCTAAACATACTTGATATTCTCATACATCATTATTGTAAAAAATTAAATCTATTTATTTAATATAAAGTGTGCATAAAAATGTCCCTTGGAGGAAACCCGATGATTACCCATCCGAACTACCCAGCTTGTATTATATAGGTATATAGTTTAATATTGCAAAATATGGAATACATTACATATAAAAAAATATCATGTTTTGTATTATAAAATTAATGATCACATTGTTTAAATGTTCTATTTTTATTCTTCCATAGTGTGTAATTATTCAATACAAAAATATTAATAACTATAATATGAATTGTACATTATATATAGATTTAAACATTATGTAGAAATTAATTAAACATTTATATACATAAAAATCCCATCACATGGTGTGTACTATCAACATAATGACCACAAAACGTACATTCTGATTAGGTTTTCATAGTATAATAAATTAGTTTAAATTATATGTAATTTTATAAAAGTAAATGTTGTGTACATTTAAGATACATTATGTTAATTATTCTATCCACATATTTGTGGTAAATGCCTTGGGATTCATCATGTAACCATGACATGTAAAATTTTGGATTACAAATCATGTACAAGGGATAAATGGTGTGTGGTCTTAGAGTTACATGGACAGTAGCCATGTTGGATATACAGGAAGATACATGGCCTATATATGGATGAAGTACTATACTCCATGAACAAAAGTTACATGGCATATACTCCGATAAACCACATTTCGAGATTTCTCAGTCAACTCATGGTGTATAATTAAATCCACCGTATTTAAAAAATTCACACACCATGAATAACTTTTAGTGTATTAAAAAATATTAAACATCACATACCTTCTGGTTACATGGTTTTTACTATTATTTTATTCATCGAGAATCCTCAGAACCTTTGGATTGGATCATCAATTTTTTTTTTACAAAATTACAAAAAATTATTATATTTACAAGAAAATATTAATAAAAACCTTGATATCTCAATTCATATTAACTAATGATTAAACTACAATATAAAATAAATAATAAATGCATAATTAAATCAACTATAATTAAATAGTTATTAATAATTATTTTACCCACTCTAATACCACATGAATATTCCAAGAATAGTGGAAGTGTGTGATGCTTCATTCCCAATATTTCTTTTTTTTTTTCAGGATCAATGACTAATCGGAGATTTAAACAATGATAAATTCTATGATCAATGAAATTTAATTAAATAATATTTAAAATGGATAAATTCGGAAACCGTACTATGGTATCATCACATATTATTTATAATTAATTTAAGTAAATAAAGACTTATCTTGTAATGAATTCATTCATCATTGATGGATCAGATAATCGATCTATGTCATACCGTCATTTTATTGTAAGAATCAAGAATAGATTCCACCTAGTGGTGATCCACACATGTTATAAAAATCACCGAATGTCACTGTATGAATCTTTGGGTGTTATCATAGTAGATCCAATCGTTTATGTCATAATCATTTGATCTCCCTGAGAATCACGTTCAATGGATTCTTACTGATTTCTATATACTCGAGTGTGGAAAGTGGGGGGAGATCACTTCTTTGATTTGGGAGATTTCTTGAGAGGGGGGATCTCTAGGGACTCAAGAGGATTCTCTAGATTTTGATTTTTATATCTAATTAAACAAATTGGCTATCTTGAAAAATAATATAAATAGGTTTATATACCATTATGGTTAGAACCAATAATAAGGTGAGCTTTATTTTTTTCTATTCCCTACATGAACCCTTGTCTATAATAATAATAATAATTATTATTATTATTATTATTACTATATTTGTCAACATGTTACTAAATTTGAAATAAAATTAAATATTATTTAGTCTAATAGTATTCAATATATATATATATATATATGTACATTATTTCTCACTAGACCAATAAATGTGGTCTTCCATTCCCCCAAAATATTTATCAGGCCTTGGATATTTATTTTTTATTTAATATATAAATATAACTTAATTACTCTCAAATAAATAAATTCATATTATATTTTGTAAATAGAAAATAAATATATATTATGTATTCCTCTAAAAAAATATTTTCTCAAATAATTTGTCCTGAAATATATGTGTTAAATAAAAGATGAATAATTATTAAAACAAAAGAGGGTATAATGTTAATTCCACTTATTAAATAAAATAATAGTATATTTTTTAATAATTATTCTAGATAAACTTAATGTGTAAAATTATAGACCTCTATCCTAGTGGAATTGGATGAAGGATCCTATTGACCATGGTTAGAGTCTAGAAAAACACCAAGGCACCCATAAGGTTAAAATTTAATCTTATAATGAAATAATACCTTCTAAATACAAAAATGTAAATTATAACCTCTTTATCATGATATCTCCACTCAAACAATTTGCATGACGGTGTTATCTACCTATATTCTCGATGTCTCTTTCATTGAATTTTGGAAAATTGATTTCTCTAATGGAACACAATGTAACATCCATGAAATTTTTGGGGATGAATTGGTCTTGTATTTTTGTACATTTGTTCCCTTATTTATGAACATTTAAATTGGGTTTTTCCATGGTATGTGTTTGGCTAATGTTTGAGAAAAATTGAAGGAAATACGGTTGTGCAATGTTTCGCTCATGGTTACAGAAAACCATGCACCCCATCACAAAAATATATTATACAATGGAAAGTGGGGAACTACACTAATGGAACATGGTTTTCCAAACCATTCCCCCTAAAAGAAAGTAGTTTCCACACATAAAATAATACTCAAACGATTGGTCCATGGTTTGATCAAACCAAGCACCCCCTGCCAAGGAAACCATGAATAATTATTAAAGTGGCTTGAGAATTAGTGTTTAATTTCCCCAGACCCCCAAACTCACCCATTTCGACCCAAACTCATACCCTTGTGAATTTGTATTATTTTATAGTTTTTGGAGGTATTCCAAGGTAGTACAACCTCCTTTACTTATGATTCAAAGCCTGGATCAATGATCTTCTCCACTCCCAGTAAGTGGATCTTATCCCATTACATTCTCATTCATTCAACTACCTTCTGTAATTCTTTTTATGGGAATTTATCTTCTATTTTGATATATCACTATATAATTTGATAAATCTAGATGTTGTATTATTTATCTATATATATATATCTAATAGAACATGATTTTTTAATCTTGATTTATATTTATACATCCGGAATCCGTTCTATATCATTGGGCCACTCATATTTAGAGATTTCCATTGACAGATCTCTCATAAAAAAATTGATGTAGGTAGACTAATATTCAATCACCATATTCATGATATTGATGCATGCATGAATATTATATAATTTCTAGCATTCGTTTTCTATTAGAATCACTAAAATTTGGTTAATTTATGTTGAAAATTAATTATTAAAATTATTGTTAAAATAGATGATAAATTGATGAATTACTTATGTGATTAAAGGGATATCCAATTTTATAATTAATTGGGGATTCAATTTTGATATTTAAATATTTTTATTTAAATAATAAATCGGTTGATTAATTATGATATATTTAATTAGATGAATTGAGACAATTAATTATGTGCTTTTGGTATTTTTAATTGAGATAATTAATTGTGGGATCAATTAAGAAGAGTTCATATTTAAAATGATATTCTTAATTATGAAAATTAATTATGGGATCTGAGTTGTGAATATTGATTTTTATTTGATAAGAATTTATAAATGGATTTGATAACTTAATTAAAGGGTGAATTAATTAAGAGTGATTATGTGGTTAACTAATTGTTGAATTGGGAATGAAAATCATGGAAATAATTAATTAATGAACTAATTATGTGTTGATGAATGGGAATATGGTCATTCTAATGTGTGATGTGTGAATGGGAACATGGTCAATCAATTTTGAATTAAATAACGGGAACATGGTCATTATAATATTAAAATGTGAATGTGAACATGGTCATTGAATAATGAATTAAAGAATGTGAACATGGTTATTCTAATGTGTGATGGTTTATTGGTAACATGGTAGTTAATGTATGAATTGAATAATGGGAACATGGGAATTCTATTTTGTATAGTATGAATGGTAACATGCAATTAATGTAGGAATTACTGAATGGTAAGAAAGGAACATTAAGATATGACCTCACTTGAGAATACATTGTGAACCATCATGAGATGAAACTAGTATTCAGATATGGTATCACCATTCAATACTTTGGGTACTTACATAAGAAAAATATGGTATTAAGATAAGTTATTACATAGGAAAACCTATTTCTCTAGCAAGAGCCAAAGATTGAGTTGAAGTACATGTGTCATCTGGAACTCGTGAGTTAATATAGTCAAGTAATGAATAATAAATAATGTGATAAATTTTTATTTATTCATTGAAGTCATTACATTATATAAATGTTTTCCCTATTATCTGATTGGATATTTTTTTTAGACACCATTGGTGGTGGATTACTGAGTTTTACTCACACCCTACTTGGGATATATGATAGGTACCCAAATATACTTTATTGTTGTAGAACAGGCTATGGTAAAAGGACGTGGGTATGATTACTGATATTGGAATAGGGCTTGGATGAGGGAACTAGAAGTCATTTGGGGCTCACATGGAATTTTTTGGTGTATTTATTTTGAATTTTCATTTTTGACACATATCACTTACATTAGTATGACATGTTTTCCACTTTAGTTGGATTTTTTATTTCCTACTTTGTTTATCATGAAATATTATTATTGTTATGGTTATATATGCTTCCACTATTTTTTATTATTTCCCCTATTGTATTAGTTTTATAAAATAGGGTATAGTCTCACCATGATTTACTAATCATACCATTACTACTAAGTAGTAGCCTCTGACGTATGGGGAGGTGCACTTGAGGTCATGTGATCGACAGAAATGGGGAAATATGTCTTGGAAACTAGGTTAGGACGATACAAAGTGGTATTAGAGCATTATTTTCTTTCCTTTTTTCTTTTTTTACTATTTTGGAATATTAGAAATGATGATAGGAGGAGATGAGGGTCAACTATGAGCTCATGAATAGGAGTTTTAAACCCATGTATGTGGGGAAACCCAAGTAAATTGGGTGGGATTTTTGTTATTATTGCTTCTTATTATAATTTAAAATTATTTCACCTTACGTGACACACTTTTATTGTGAAGTTTTTTTAGGATTTACTAGAATTTAATCAATGACCATAATGGTATGAGAGTTGATTATTCATGTATCATTATAGGGACTTTAGAATATTTTGGGTCATGTGTCATTTTAGGCACTCACAAGAAAATGGGTTTTGGGAATATTGTTGAACATAAACTCTTTTTATAAAATTTTTTAAATTAAATTAAAAATGGTGTGTAATACAAAATTAGATGTGATACAATGAAGTAATAGTGTGTTCTGATGTTATAAACTTGATTAATTAGAATACCCTTTAAGAACCAAGACCAAGGTGTTTGATGGTGAAGGGTAGTAATGACGCCTCGATTTTGGCCATGTGGCGAGGCTTTAGAAAAATAATTACAGTGATTATTCCACTTATATATGTGTGATAGTTTTTTTTTGAATCCTAATATGTATGTTTGGAATTGTATGGATAAACACGCATGGTAACACTTGTTGAGAGGATGACCAGAGGACATGGTTGTTAATTATATACTAGTTTTGAAACTTGAGGTACTGATAGTTCTGGGTGGGGAAGCAGGGGAGATGTTCCAGATAAACATTTATAGTTTTATTTAGTTTATTAAAATAGAAATAGGGAGGGTTGTGAAGATAATGTATAACCTTAAAATGGTGTTTTAGTTGTAGCTGCCTTTTAATTTTACTTGATTGGGTGGACATGAGGGAGATGAGTTCTGGGTTGAGACTATCAAAATGATACTTGATCATTTAGAGAATCCTTTTAAAAGGTGGGTCAATTTCTCTATTCATATGATACTTGGATTATAAAATAGATGGTGGGACATTCAGGGATGGACCGGATAGTCTAAATTTACATTATAGAAGTTCTTTATGAATAGATTCTTAGAGCACTCCTACACAGAGACGTTGATGTTGGAGAAAGAACCAAAGTTAATGTGGTTGTCTCAAGGGAGTATATTCATTATGGGCTATGTTGGATGAATTATATACATTTATCACCTTTATCTAGTTTTGGAAGAAGATGATACAGCTATAGAGAACCATTTTTAGGACTAAACTATGTGTGAGATTAAGTCCCATGTTAACCACTTTAGGGTAATGAAGTTTGCTGAGGTTATGGATCAAGCTTTCATAGCTGAGGGGAACCTAAAAGAGAGTTATACTGTTCACATATTGTGTCCACTAGATGATCCAAAGTTGTGAATTCAGATATAACAAAGCATTGGAATGAGAACATTATCCATGGTATGGGAAATTTGAGTGGTAAATTGGAGGGTCAGTTTCACAAAAACTTACAGGAGTTATCTTTCATCACTGTGGTAGGGTAGTGGAATATCGCAGGAACTACCTTCAACAACTAGTATAGTGCTTGTTTTGTAGAAATATGTGACATATATAGAAGTTATATAGGATTAAATGATAGATGGTTAGTGGGGTTGCATCTACACGGATTCATTGTGTGGGAAGGGGATCATCTACAACTTATAAGATTAGTAGGTGGAGTTCTAATGGATGAGGTGGTAGAGTTAGTGGATGTGGTGCTTTTGGGAAAGAAAAACCAAATCCCGAGATTGGTGTAACTCAAGTGAGTTAGATGACCACACAGGTAATAGGGGAAGGACAACTAAATGAGCTACAACCTACAACTATGTATAGAATAGTTAGACCATAGACTGAGATAGTTACTATTCTACTAGGTTAATAATTAGCTATTTATTTATTTGATATTGCTGACTATCATTTATTTATATCTGTAAAAATTGTTAATAGTTTGATCATGGTGGTGGAGTTTGTGAGTGGGGTAACGATTATAGATACACCATTGAGTGTATTATGTAGAGAAATCTATTTGTGCAAAAGATATTCTCTGGATATTGGGGAGTATAGTTTTATGTGGGATCCTTATATTCTATATATGATAGTCTTTAAAATAATTATGGGTATGAACTAGATAGTCACATACCCATCCCACATAGATTTTTACACGAGGATAGTGACCTTTATGTATCCTAAGGGTGAATATTATATTCAATATAGAGTGTTGGATATCAAAGAAATCCAAGTAGGGACAATCACTCTGCAACTAGGACAACTCATAGCATGTTTTCATGTATTTTACTAGATGATGGAGGTGTGAAACTTGTTGTTTTTCCACCAATAGTGGAACTATTTCAGGATATGTTTCCTAAACATTTTATAGTGTTTACACTAGAAAGAGATATGGAATTTAGTATTGAAACCATATAGGGGGTGATCCAGTTTATATTCCACCATACAAAATGAGAGTCATAAAGCTTCAAGATCTCATGACTCAGTTGGATGAGTTCGAGGATAAAGGATTTATCCATCAGAGTATGCTACCTTGGGGTTCTATTGTGTTGTTTTAAAATAAGGATTATGAGACTATTTTCTTATACATTGGCTACTATATGTTAAACCAAATGAATATGATGAACTGGTATCCTATTCAGATATCGATGATCTATTTGACCAGTTTAGAGGATCTTGTGTGTTATCAAAGATTGACTTGAGGCCGGTGTTTCATCTATTGAGAGTTCGAATATATGATAAACTAAGGAAAACTTTCAGAATCATTTACAACATATACGAGTTATTTGTAATGCTATATGGTTTGACTAATTCACCCGTAGTGTTTATGGATGAAATGAATAGAGTCTTCCACCCATACCAAGATCAATTTTTTATAGTATTTGTTGATGAAAACATGGTGTACCCCAAGAATCATGATGATTATTCCCCAAACCATGAGATTTCTTATGTTAAACTAAGATAACATCGAATATATTCTAATCTATCTATGCATCTATTTTGGATTGATTTGGTTCACATCATGGGACACGTCATCTCAGTGAAAGTTGTATCCATGAGACCATAGAAAGTTCAGGAAATGGTTTCCTGGGAAAATCCCAAGACCATATTTGATATATGTAGCTTTCTGGGGTTATATGGATATTATCATAGGCTCATTCATGACTTTTCGTGATTGTCGGCATGACTATTAGGATTTATAATTAACCAAACTATTGAATAATATTTTTTTATTGATTTTGTGTGTTATTTTATACTCAACAAAACTATATCATCTAATTAATGAAGTGAGTATAATTAAAATGAGACCGTTGGGTTTTTACCATTATATGACCATTAGAGACTATACTCTTAACGTTATGATTATTAAATATAAATACAAATGATCATGGTTAATTAATACAGAAATAGGAGTTGACGGCCTCAACTAGTATACTCGGGCAATACGAATCCCATCTGTTAGAGATTTGGAAGGAGGTAGCATCTCTGAGCTTTTCTTGTATACCAAACCCATGCTGAGCTTCAACAAGTTAGTCTTGAACGGAATCACATATGGGAGAAATTCAAGAATATAGAAATCATCCCTAGGGAAATGTTTTCCAAGCCTCCCAAAGATTATATCACCATAGCACACCTTACACTTCAGTCTTATGTAGTTGTTATAAGGGGATGTGTAACGAGACCTTAGTTATGTTGTGTAATCCTTTTGTATAAATAAATTTTTTATTTCTTATTATGTTAAATTTTTGGATTTCAAATGTTAAAATAAATAGAGGATGAATTCATAGAAGTTCAATATTATTGGTAAATTTTTAAAAATTGGTATTTTAATTTTTTTTGTAAACATCAAATCATTAATAATATGAAATTATTTTCAAAAAATTGTTTTCTACAACTACGATAGTAAAAAAAATTAAAGTCTAATAAAATCAACATAATTTTTAGTAAATAGTAAAGTTTGAATAGTAAAATAACCCTTATGAATAATAATGTGACCAACTTAATAGTAAACTCACTTAATAAAATATAAGTATAATTTTGGAATTTTGAATGGTGAAGTGAAATAATAGCATAAGTAAATAACGGTTTCAGAAATTATTAGGTAAATATTAGTATTTTTCAATTAAATAGTTCTTTTACTTTAAAATTAAATATCTCATAATTAGAAAATAATTTTCATAAAATGGAGTTCATTTTTTAATTCAGAGAATCGATATTAGGTTAGGGTGAATTTTTGATATTTTTATAAAATGTTTTGTTTTTTGTTGAATAGTAAAAATACAGTTTTGAGTTTCAGTGTGATTAATGACATCAGTAATGATGTAATAACTCTATTTGAAATTTTAATAGTAATATATGTTATGAGGTGTCCCAAGTGTTCAATACCTTGGGGAAATACCATGGGAATGCCGATGGTTTTTCAAATACCACCGATGAGGTGTCCCTTGAAAATTAATAAATTATTCCCTCACTTTTTCTATAAATACAAACCCATTCCTTTATTAATTTCATTCCAAATTCCTCTTCAATGAATCTATGGTCTTTTTACCTCCCATGGAGTCCACACAGGGTTCCCTCAAGCCACCTAATGTCCCAACCATCGAGATTTAGATGTTACTCTTCAAGGTAAGGGAACATGTCACCCTCTTCATTTAAGTAAAGACTCCCTTTATGTTATTTTTTTCTAGTTTCCATATTATTATATTGTGTTATGTTCTTGAATTTCCTTATTTATTTCCAATTTATGTCTAACTGATGAGATGCCCCTTCCACTCTCATCAACGTATTTTTCTGAATTTTATGAAATGTCATTAGGCTGTTTTATTTTTCATATAATATATCACATCTTCTCTTTTCTTTCAAGTTTCCATTTGATGTGGTATGTAATTCAAATATCCATACCATTTTATTATTTATTTTTATTTTTTAACTATACTATATTATGAGTTATTTATTTTTGGGTGACCCTTTTCCCTTCTCTTGTAAATAGTTTCTACAACCATGTTGTATAGCTGTTATGCTGCAGAATTTTGGTCTCAAAATCAATCTATCTTTTTCCTCAGAAATTCTATTCTTTTATTTATGTGAATACCCAAGCCTATATAATTTCCTGGGGTATTTATCAAGACAAAAAATTGATCTATTTTATTCTTGAATTTATATACATATAACCCTCACACCCTTTCCATGGGTTATAAATGACATAATGATATGTTTTTAAGAACTTTTTAAAACGTCATGATTTTGAAGTGAAACCCATTTATTTTACACTATTTTTGTTATTTATGAAATGTATGATTATGATATATGTGTCTCACCTGAAAATAAATACATATTAAGTGAGTGCCTTGATGTCTCTATAATGCATTAGGTAAAGTATTTAATCTGTATTGATGAAAAGTTTCATGATACCTTGGTGAATAACTATGGTAATTTTTATGACACATTAGGGATGAACCTCAGTGATATGATTATAAATGTATAAGTTAAATGTTGTACCCAAATTTTAAATTTATTATTCATCTCATCATTTCTATGATATGAATCCTTATCATTCATTTATGATATCCCTGATGCTTTATTGATATCGCTCAAGATCACATGTAAATTGTCTCACTTGTTTTTTTACTACGCCTTCTACTCACCATTTCCATTGATGTATGTGTCTAGGTTATGATATACGACAATTTTACATAGGATGAACTTATGATTAATCATTACAAGTGTATTATTTGAATTTTTTATATTTTTTTCATATATATTGTTCTTAGATACCAAGACACTATACTTTAAAGATCATATACTTGTAAAATCTATTCAAAAGTTTTTTTAAAAAGACAGGATGCCATAGTTTTTATCAAATGTTAGTTTAGTTGTTTATAGAAATTAGGCTTTGAAAAAAGTAGTAATAACCCTATAGAAAAGTTTAAATATAGGAAATATTCCTGGTATTTTGGGTAAATATTAAGTAAGTGGTTTTCAAACATATAAATCAATGTCTGGACATGAACAAGTTGATGTGGCTCTGGCACAGATGTACCTAGGAGGGAAAACTATGACCAGAAGTTTCAGGTTTGACCTGGGGTATCCTTGTAGATGACAACGGGCCTGGCTACATTCGTGGTTCGACACTCCTGGGGGATATGTTTGGTTAATCCTATGGTTTTTATGAATCATTATAATGGTTTTGTAGAGAAATGTAATTATTTAAGATTGAAGTTTTAAGGCATAAAATTATTTATAGTTAAATGGTTCATAAATGAAATAAACTTCTCACTAAGGGTTTATTATTTTATAAAATGGTGGGAAATTGGAGGAAATGTTAAAACGGTTAGTGCAATAGACCATGCACTAACGACCCTCTGATTGAATCTGGAATGAAAACCATTAGGAGAATGATGAACCGATTGACTTAGGTTGTGGGAAATAACATGAATCAAGCTGAGAGACTTGTCTCACTATGAAAGGAACAAAATTCTGTTGATTCCATTATCCATAAATGACCACCAACCTTCAATGTATCTACCGACCCATTGATTGTTGAACAATGGATCAACCCTATTGAGATGATATTTTCTAGCTCCACTGTATGGAACCAGAGAAGTTCACCCTGGCTGTTTACCCCTTAGAAGGATAACATGATCAATGGTGGGAACTGATTAAAAAAACGAGTCCAAGAGTGGTGGTTGAATCTATGGAGTGGGAAGAGTTTAGAGGGATTTTCTTTAGTAAGTATTTCCCTCCTTCCATGAGAAAAAGAATGGGGAAGGAGTTTCTCGAGCTGAAGTAGAAGGAGAATGAATCTGTGGAAAGCTACGAGATGAAATTCACAAGTCTTTCATGTTACACCTCTATAATTATCATGGATACAAATGGTAAGAATGATATATTCTTTAGTTGACTGATATGTCATCTGTGGAAGAATCTAGCCAACCGAGACTAAGATAGTTATAAATAGATTGTGTGGAGTGCGATGAAAGTCAAACTGAAGTTTAGTGAGACACAATGGTCTCATAAATCCAATGACAAGAAAAGATCAATGGATCCAAGTTTAGGGCATAATTTTTATCAGGGAAAATGATGCAAGAAAGTGCAATATCCCAAATGAAATAAATGTGGGAAGAAGCAATCAGGGAACTGCCTGCTCAGGAGCAGGAAGTGCTACAAGTGTGGAAAAGATGTCCATTTCGCATGGAATTGTCGTAGTAATGAGAAGAATTAACTTCCAAACATTAATGATAAGGGGAAAATGGTGAAGGCCCTACCTGATTTTTAATGCTATATGTGTGGGAAACTTTGGCACATTTCCAATCACTATCCAAATCTGAGGGTAGTGGAAGGGAATCACCTTCAGCCTCAACAAAGGCCGAGGGAGGAAGGTTGTACTTTTGTAATCACTATAGTTGAAGTTGAAGCACCAAATGATGTGGTGGAAGGTACTCTTGTTGTTCTCTAAAAGCTATAAAGTACTTTTTTTTATTATGGTTCTACGCATTCCATTATTTCCCCCATGTTTAAAAATAATTTAGAATCATCCCCCAATTTTCTAAAAATAGAGTTGTTGGTCAAGAAACACGGTGAGATTATCCAAGCATCATCAGTGTTTAGAAACTCTATTATTTAATTTAGTGAGCACAATAGTATCGTAAATCTAGTAGTCATTCCCATGATAGAATTAGACATTTTACTGGGGATGGACTAACCCTCAAATTATAATGCTAAGATCAAATGTAGAAGCAAGGAAATCTATGTATTCTGGAGTGACAAATGTATAGTTATATTCCAAGGAGAGATATCTAAACTTGATATTTGTCTAGTATAACCTCCTATATCCTTCATTATGGATTTGATCAATGAATAAAAAGAATAAGAAAATAAGAGTATAAGGATAGAGAATGTCCCCATCATCCAATAATACATTGATGTATTCCTAAGGAGTTACCTAGACATCCACCAGAAAAAGAGGTAGATTTCTCCATTGAACTCGTACCTGGATCTCATCCAATATCAAAGACCCCATATAGGATGGAAAATTTAGAGCTGGAGTGATTAAAGAAATAGCTCCAAAATCTTTTGGATAATGGGTTTATCCGACCGAGTGTGTCTCCTTTGGGTGCACCTCTTCTCTTTGTGAAGAAGAAGGATGGATCCATGCACCTATGTATTGATTATAGTGAACTGAATGGGGTCCCAGTGAAGAACAAATAACCTCTTCCAAGAATTGATGACTTATTTGACCAAGATCATGGTGTTTAATTCTTCTCTAAGATTGATCTATGTTCCGGTTATCATCAATTGAGGGTGAGGAAAGAAGATAATCGAACAAAATGCCTTCTGATCAAGATATGAGCATTATGAGTTTGTTGTTATTCCCTCTGGACTGACTAATGCACCTGATATTTTCATTTATTTGATGTATAGAGTCTTTAAAGACTACCTTGAAAACATTATGGTAGTTTTTATTGATGATATTCAAAAATATTTCAAAATTCATGAGAAGCATCAGGATCGTCTAAGGGTTATTTCAAAAAATCTATAGAAGGACTGGATTTTCGGAAAGGTCAGCAAATGAGAATTCTAGTTAAAACAATTATTCTTTCACGGGGAGCATTATTACCAATGAAGGAATCACTGTTGAACATGCAAAGAAAAAAGATGTAGAGGAGTGGCCTCAGACTACAACAATAACTGGGATTCGTATTTTCATTTTATTTTCACGATATTATAGGATGTTTGTGATAAAATTTTCATGAATTTATAATCCATTAACCAAGTTAACTCGAAAAGGGGTCAAGATCATCTAGACAAAGGAGTGTGAGGATAGTTTCCAAGAGCTATTGAAGATATTGGTTCCTACACCTATGTTAAATCTACCCTCATGTGGTGAAGGATTGGTTATTTTTAGTGATGCATCATGAAATGGACTTAGGAGAGTCCTAATGAAAAATGACAATGTCATGCATAAGCATACTAATATTTGAAGACTCATGAGAAGAACTATCCTACGCGTGATATGGTGCTGGCTGCAGTTGTTTTTTTCTCTAATGATATAGAGGAATTATCTTTATGGGGAGAAATGTGATATATACACAGACCATGAATGTTTGAAGTATAATATCACACAAATGGAATTGAACATGAGAAAAAAGAGATGGTTGGAACTTCTTAAAGACTATGATTGATCAATTCATTATCATCCCAGAAGAGAAAACAATGTCATTGATGCATTAATAAGGAAAGACTCAAGTGTTCTATCCATGAAGAGGATTCGAAGAGATCCTTTGATCAATGACCTAGTAATGCTGGACATGGGAATTATAAGAGAAGGGACATAATCAACCCTAACTCAAATTATTTCTCAACCATAATTAATAGATAATATCAAGAAAAATCAGGAAGAAGATCCTCTATTACAGAAGAAGTTTGAGGTAGTAAAAGATGAGAATTTTTCTAAGTTCAATATTGATCAAGAAGGTGTACTAAAATTTTGTACAAGACTATGTGTTCCATCTATACTGGAACTAAAGAAGGAGCTGATGGATAAATCTCATAGCTCTACATTTTCTATACATCCTGGATGTACAAAAAATGTATAGAGACCTTTGTGATTATTATTGGTGGGATAATTTAAAAATGGAGATTGCTGACTACACATCAAGGTACCTGGTATGTCAGAAAGTGAATCCAGAGTGACAACTTCCAATAGGGGTATTGCAACCACAACCCATACCCACAATGAAGTGGGACAATATCACTATGGACTTCATCACTAGTCTCTTGAGAACATCCAATGTAAACAACGAGATATGGGTTATTGTGGGCTGTCTCACCAAGACTAACCATTTTATCTCTATTTGGGATGATTTATATCTTGACCTACATACCTGGATTTATGTGAAGGAAGTGGTAAGGCTGTATGGAGTTCCACATTATATCATATCTAATCATAATCCAAGGTTTACATCAATATTTTGGATAATTCTTCAACATGCTATGAGCACTAAATAGAAATTTTGTACATCCTATCACCCCCAAAATTATGGCCAATCTAAAAGGTCTATTCAAAAAAATGAACACATGTTGAGAATATGCTTAATGGAATTTAATGGTGGAAGGGATCAACATCTCTCATTAGTTGAGTTCTCTGACAAAAACAACTTCCACTCATGCATTCAAATGTTACCTTATGAAGCTCTATATGGGAAGAGATGTAGAACTCATACGTGTTGGGATAAAGATGGTGAGAGAATGCTCCATGGGCCTGATATTGTGCAATAGATGACAGGAAAATTCCATGCCAACTAATAACACATTAAGGCTGCTCAAAGTTGGAAAATGATCTATGACGAAAACCATAGAAGAGATTTAGAGAATGATTTTTTGACATATTATTTCTTCTAATTTAAACTTGGAAGAGATTCGTGAGGTTTGAGAAGAAAGGGAAGCTCATCCCTAGGTGCATTGGACCCTATAAAATTCTTTATCACGTAGGATCAGTGGCCTATAATCTTAGAATTCCTCCAAACCAAGGAAAAGTTCATGATTTAATCCATGAACCTCTATTGAGGAAATACATACCTAACCCATCACATGTACTAAATCAAGAGGTGGTACAGTTGGAACATGACCTCTAATAGGTGGAGCAGCCAGTGGATATCTTTTATGGTAGAGACAAGGTTCTATACAACAAGACTACCCACCTTGTTAAGGTGTATTAGAGAAACCAAAAACATGAAGAAGCCATGTGGGGAAAGAGGAGTCTATGAGGAAGAAGTACCCACAGCTTTTCCCTTCTGAGGGTTCGAGTAAAAATTTAAGGTATGAAATTTTTAAGGGGGGAAGAATGTAATGACCCAAACTTTTGAATAATATTTTTTCCCTAATTTTGTGTATTATTTTATACTCAACAAAACTATATCATCTAATTAATGAAGAATATATAATTAAAATGAGATATTTGGGTTTTAACCATTATACGACTTTTGGAAACTATACTCTTAACGTTATGATTATTGCTCATAAATATGAATGATCATGGTTAATTAAAATTGAAAGAGGAGTTGATGGCCTCATCCAGTAGACTCAGGCCATACGAAGCTCATCTATTGGAGCTTGTAAAGGAGGTCACATAACTAGGCTTTTCTCTAGACCATGCCCAATCTGAGCATAAACATGTGAAGGTTTAACAAAATCACCTACAAGAGAAGTTCAAGATGATAAAAATCACCAATCAGGAAATCTTTTCTGAGCCGCCCAAATATTATATCACCAAATCACACATTACACATTGGTCATATGCAGTTGTTATAAGGGGATATGTAATGAGTCCTTAGTAATGTTGTGCAATCATTTTGTAAAAAATAAAATTGTTTTTTATATTATGTTAAATTTGTGGATTTCAAATGTTAAAATAAATATTGGATGAATTTATAGAAGTTCCATATTATTGGTGAATTTTTTAAATAGGCTATTTAAAAATATTTAATTATATATTAAATATTTAATAACGTTAAATGATTTTCAAAAAATGGTCTTATACAGTTCTGATCAGTATGAAATTAAGAGTCTAATAAGATAAACATAATTTTTAGTGAATAGTAAGTATGAATAGTAATATTACCCTTATGAATAGTAATGTGACGAATGGAATAGTGACCTCACTTAATAAAGTATAAATATAATTTATGTATCTTGAATGGTGAAGTGATATAATAGAATAAGTAAATAATTTTTTCCGAAATTATTAGTTAAGTATTATTTTTTTTGGTAAATAGTGGTTTTATTTAAAAACTAAATATCTAAAAGTTAGAAAATTATTTTCATAAAATGGAGTTCATTTTTCTATTCAGAGCATCGATATTAGGTAAGTGTGAATTTATGATATTATTATAAAATGTTTTGTTTTTCGGTGAATAGTAAAAATATTGTTTTGGGTTTTATTGTGATTAATGACATCATTAATGATGTAATAATTCTGGTCAACATTTGAATAGTAATATATCTTATGAGGAGTCCTAAGTGGACAATACCATGGGAAAATACCATGGGAATGCCCATGGATATGCAAATACCACCAATGAGGTGTCCCTTGGAAATTAATAAATTATTCCCTCACTTTTTCTGTAAATATAAACCCATTCCTTCATTAATATCATTCTAAATTACTTTTCAATGATGATCCGGTATTTTTGCATCCCAATGAGTCCTCCCAATGTTCCCTCAAGACCCCCAAGGTCCCAACCTTTGAGATTTAAAAGTTACTCATCAAGGTAGAGGAACCTTTCACCCTCCTCTTTTAAGTCATGACTTTTTTTATGTTATGTCTCCTAATTTCCATCTTATTATGTTGGGGAATGTTGTATATTTCTTTATTTCTGTCCATTTTATGTCTATATGATTAGATACCATTTCCAATCTCATCAAATTATCTTCTGAATTTTAAGCAACTCCATTAGACTACTGAATTTTTCATAAATGAAATTGCATCTTCTATTTTATTTCATGTTTTCTTTTCATGTGGTATGTAATTAAAATATCAATACCATGTTATTGTTTATTTTTAATCTATAACCATAATTTCTTATGATTTATTTATGAGTGTGTGATCCGTGTCCCCTCTTTTGTCAATATTTTCTAAAACCATGTTGCAAAACCATTATGCTGCATAATTTTCGTCTCAAAATCTCTCTCTTTTTCTCAAGAAAATCGATTATTTTATTTATGTGAATACCAAAACCTATTTAATTTCTAGGGGTATTCATAATAACATAAAATTTATCTATTTTATTCTATATTTCTTACACATATAACCCTCACTCCCTTTCCATGGGTTATAAATGACATAGTGATATTGTTTTAAGCACTTCTTAATATGTCATGATTTTGAAGTGAAACCCATTTCATTTACTCTATTTGGGTTATTTATGAATTTTATTATTATTATAGATGTTTCTCACATGAAATTAAATACATATTAAGTGTGTTCCCTTATATTGATTCAATTCATTTGGTAATGAATTTAATCTCTAGATATGGAATGTTTCATGATACCTTAGTGAATATGACTGGTAATTTCTATGACACTGTGGGGATGAACAATGGTGATATGTTTATGAATGTATAAATAAAATGGTTTATCCACATTTTCAATTTATGATTCATGTTATTATTTCTATGATATACATCTTTATAATTCACTTATGATATCCCTCATGTTCTTATTGATATATCTCAAAATCACATGTAAATTGTTTCACTTGTGTTCCTTACCAGGCCTTCTGTTAACCCATTCCTTTTATGTACGTCTATAGGTTATGAGATGAAGTAATTTTACATAGGATGAAGTTATGAAAAATCCTTCTATGTGGATTATAATAATTTTTTATGTTTTTCATGTATATTGTTTCTGGATTCCAAGACACTAGACTTTAAAGATCCTCTGTTTGTAAAATGTATTGAAAAGTTATGTAATAAAATGTTGGGATGCCATAGTATTTACCAAAATGAAGAGAAATTTTGATTGGTAAGAAGAATGTGATTATTCCTTCCAGTTGTTGAAGAAGAATTCATCATCAGCACCGATTGTGTTCCTACCCATGATAGTTGAAGATTTCATGGTGTATTGTTATGATTATGGGATCAAAATCAGAGTAGTATTGAGTAGGAAGAATGATTCATAGCGTACGAATATAAGAATTTATGTCCACATGAATGAAACTATCCTATGGATGAACTCGAGATAATAGTAGTAGTTTAATCTATGAAGTGTTGGCATCAATATCTATTGGGTTAGAAGTTCACTTTATATATGGATCACAAGTTCTTGAAGTATATATTTTCTCTGTGTGATTTGAATGTTCAGTAGCAGAGATGGAATTATTATTTTTAGTCATTATATTTTTTGGTAGAATATACATCCGAGAAGGAAAATAGTGTGTAATACACATTGAGTATGAAAACACAGATTTAGGTAGTTCATGATTCTTGTTCTGAGTGTCTGACGATTAGTTTTGTAGTTGAAATTCATGTAGTGGTTCAAGAGAGTTTGGAGAAGATAACTCTATTTTCAGTTTATGTGGAGCCTAATATTTTGAGATGAATAAATGATATTACGTATGAGGAAACAGAGTGTTTTAACATGAGGGAAATTCCTAAGAGTGGGGAGTAACCTTCAGATTGGAGCATAGATGAAGATGATATCATATATGTCAAGAATAGGGTTGTTGTGCCTACAAGCATGAAATAAGAGATCATGTAGGAATTTAATTCCTCAATGTGGGTGGTACATCCAGGTGTAACCAAAATATACCTTGACCTATGATGATAGTTTTGGTGGCCAGGAAGGAAAAAATAGATAGCAGGGTTCGTGACACGATGCTACAACTATCATTAGGTGAAGTTATAGCATCAATGACCAGGAGGTTTGTTTCACTAGTTTCCCATTCTATATTTGTAGTGGTATGACATGAAAACTGATTTTTTAGTGGGTATTTCAAAGATATCAATAAATAATGACGCTATTTTTGATTTTCTAGATCAACTGATGAAGGTAACCCATTTCTTGAATATATTGGAAAACATTATCACTGTAGTAGCTAAGAGTTATATATATTTGGGAGATAGTTCATATTTATGTGTTTCCAGAAAATTTAGTTTCATATTGTTACCCATGATTTACTTGATGCTTCTGGAATGCATTAAAGAAGGCACTTGACACACTGTTATTGTAGAGTATGAAATTTCACCCATTGATATAGGGTAGCCAAAATGTATTATCCAGGAGCTTGAAGATATGTGGAATGTGTATGTTCTTGGTTTTGGTGGATCCTGGGAGAAGTACATTGATTAATTCAATATTCTCTATGACAATAGTTTTCATGAAATTGTACAAATGGACCCATATGATGATCTTTATGGTAGCCCATGCATATCACCACTATGATGGATTGAGGATGGTGGGTTAGAGTTGTTGGGACAGAGTCTCACATAGGAGACATTAAAACAGTTGTAGCTAATTCAAAAACGTGTGGCTACGACTCAGAGTAGACATACGTTGTAAGTTAAAATATTTTAATGAACCCAAGAGGTTATATAGGGTGATTGGGTATTCCTTAAGGTGTCTCTTAGGTTTTTTCACTGTAGGATATCGATACTGTGAATGTTGGCACCGAGGTTTGTTGGACCTATTGAGGTTGAGAATAGGACTAAGCCAGTGGCATACCAATTAGATCCTCAATAGAATTACATTACTATGTATGACGTTTTCCATGTGTCAGAAAAAAAATAGTTTCAAGTTTACCCTTTTCATGTGGTTGATTTGCATGATGTTGAGCTTGAGATAGATCATCCTTTGAGGAGCATATGATACATGTGTTGGATCAAAGTGAGAAAATTTTGTGGGAAAATATAGTGTTGATAGTTCATGTGTCGTGGAAACATGGATGTGTGTAGAAGGAAACATGAGAGAGAGAAGTAGATATCAGGGATTAGAGACCCAATATTTTTTGTCTTGGAATCATAGATATGCATGGTAGTGCAACTCGAGGACGAGCAATTATAACATGGAGAGGTTATAAAATCTAAACATTTTTTTGGGTTGACTCGAGTTTGATTTTGGGTACACCTTTTTACTTATTTATGTACCTTCATGTTGGGTTTTAAATTGGGGTGTGTTTGGGTGATTTTTGAGAAAACATGAAGGAAATAGGGCTTTGTACAATTGATGAATTATTAGAGAAAACTATGCGCCCTAGCCCAAAAAACCATTATACCCTGGAGAGTAGGGAATTCCATGGCTAGCTTATGGTTTTCCAAACCATGCATCCAAAAAGGAGAAGTTCTGATGCCCTAAAATAATAGTCTCATAGTTGATGAATAGATAGATCAAACCATGTATCCATTCCTATGAATCCATGACTGATTTTAATGTGGCTCAAAAATTAGTTTTGAATTTCCCTGAACCCTCGAATTTCACCCATTTCAACCCATAATCAGGCCCTTATGATTTTGGATGACTTCAGAGCATTCCTAAGGGATTCTATGGCATAATATCTTCTCTCCCAGAAATTGGATCTTATCAAGTTTCTTTACCATTCATCCTCCTTCATTATCTCATTTTATTGGTGGGAATTAATCAACTATTTTGATATAGATAGATCAAGATTTGATGTATCTTGATCTAGTATTGCGGATCTATGTCCATATCTAATAGTTATATTTTTTATAATAATTATTTTAGGTTATGTATCTTGATTCCATTCTACATCGTTGTGACTCTCGATTTTGGGGATTTCAACTGGCTGATCATTGATAAATAAATTGAGGTAGGTGGTCTAATATTTAATTCCCATAGTCATGATTTTGATACATGTATGAAAATTTTAGAATTAATAGCTTTATTTAGAAAATTGAAGTCATAAAATTGGGTTAATTGATGTGTCCAATTGGTAAATTAATGTATTTTTTAAATAGATGATTAATTGGGGAATTATTTATGAGATTAAAGGGATTTCCAATTAGACAATTAATTGTGGAATTAATTATGAGATTTAGAAATTGTGATTTATAAAATTAATCAGGGGAGTAATTATGATATATTGAATTGGTTTAATTGAGATAAATAAGTATGGAATTAATTATGTGAATTTTATATAATGAGTTGATAAAATTAATTGTGGGATTAATTATGAATATTTGAGATTGAGAATGATATAATTAAATATAGAAATTAATTATCAAATCTATCTTGTGAACATTGATTAATTAGATGTTAAAAATTAATCAATTGGTTGGATAACTTAATTAAATTGTGATTTAACTAAGAGAGATTATGTTATTATCTAATTATTAAATTAGGAATGAAAACTGTATGGATAATTAATTTCTGAATTAATTATTTTTTGATGATTGTAAACATGTTTATTCTAATTTCTGATGTGTGAATGGGAACATGTTCATTCAAGCATGAATTAAATAATGAAAACAAGGTTATTCAAATGTGTGAAGTGTGAATGGGAACATGCTCATTGAAGCATGAATTAAAGAATGATAACATGGTCATTTTAATGTCTTATAGATGAATGGTGACATGGTCATTTATGTATGAATTAAAGAATAAGAAAATTTTCATTCTATTATTTGTAGTATCAATGGTAAAATGGCATTTTAGTATGAATTAATGAATGGTAACAAAGGTAATATGTGATATTTACTCACTTCTAAATACATCGGGCTACGACACGATCTAAAATAGGTATTGAGATATGATATCACCTTTGAATAATTCAGGCCCTAGAATTAGATAATGTAGGTATTAAGATATGATATTACCTAGGAAAACTTCAGTCCCCGACATGGGATGAAGCTAGCATTGAAGTACGGGTGTCCAAAAAACCCTATATTTAATGTATTTAATTAAAGAATAAATGATAATGTGATATCTATTTACGTAATAATTCCAATTATTAATTTATATTGTGGTATGGACTATTTTCTAACTAGATATTGATTTAAACACCATTGGGGGAGGCCTACCGAGTTGTAATGATGCACTACTTGAGTCTCCTGATTAGTACCTAAATAGTTTTTTTGTTACTGGACAAGAAAAGGGAAGAGGGAATGAGTTAGATAACTGATTTGTGAATGGAGAAAGAATTAAGGAACTAGATGTGGTTTGGGACCAACTTGGGATTTTTTTTGTCTTTATTTTCAATTTTATTTCTAGACACATGTTACTTACATTAAAATTTAATTATGTCCTCATTAGTTGGATACTGTATTTCCTACTATGATTATCATGAATATTGGTATTTTTATTGTTATATATTCTTCATATATTGTTTATTATTTACAATTCTGTATTACTCAAATAAAAGAGGGTATAGTCTCTCTATGATTGGCTTATCTAAACCTAACTGATAATAGGTAGCCTTTGGAATATGTGGATTTGTGATTGAAGTCATGTTACCGACCAGATCAGGGAATAAGTCCCTAGAACCTAGGCTGGGATATTATACACAATGACCATGGATCAATTTAGGATATTTCTTTTCTATAAAAGGGCCTGAGGTATTAGCATCCATTAAATAATGGAAGGGGTAATATCCTTTATCTCATTATTCTTTAATGAAATATTTCTTGCGACCCAAAAAACATACCTTACCTCACTACAAGAATATGTCATCATAGTTTCCATCAATACATCAAATTATGTGACTTATAAAACTCATTAATAATAATTTTAATTTCTATGAACCAATACACATGTCCATATAAATGAATATCTAATGAAACATATAAATGTATAATTCCTAATAGAGTGCATCATTCTCATAATATCCTATACTAGACATTACTATGGGAGTACACTAAGAAAAGTTTCATCAATGTCCTATGAGTCTACACCCAAAATAACATATACCATTTTTCCCCTAAAATGATTTCATATGTCTATATATATTATATTTAATAAAACTATCATGGAATTTATAGGTTCACATAATATTAGGGACTACTTTTACCTTCCATTGAAATAGATTATCTTAAAACATTATTACATACTACGTTACATAGAAGAAAAAAAATGAAGTGATGAGGAGTTAATTAATATCAAAAAAATGAATAAAAGTTTTTATAATGTACACATAATTTGGATATAGGGAACTAATCCTAGAGGATTCATTCTCTTCATTGTAATATCTTTATTTTATGACTTTGTCTTTCTATAAGTCCATATTATGGGATTTGTATATATATTTGAAAAAATTTCATAATCACATCAAAATATCTGAGCACCATATTTCCATTTTGATATCTTCATTACATGAATATTTTACTACCATTCCTCATTCTTATTTGGACATAGCCTATTTGAATTAAATTTTAGAGACTTTTTTCTCCTTCTAAAATTTTGCTTCAGTCCAATCCATAATGCATTGTGATGTTTTATCAATATATAAAAAAATCGAAAAGAAAAATATAATATTTTTCAAATCATTATTTATTTGATGTAACCATTAATGTAACTTGTCAAACATTTACATCAATGAGGAAGATGATTGACTAATCCCATTCACATCATTTCGAGGTCTATATCAACAATTATTTAGTGGTCTCACAAACATTCCACTATTTGATTGGAATTTTAATCTTTTAATAATTGATTTACTATGTTAAATCACATTTTAAATATAAATTTGATGGACTTCTCTATGAATAATTCATAAAATTATTTCCATTAAATACTTCAATGGGTAAAAAAATTCCGAAACATCAATCTGATAGAGCCACTCAGTAACAACCATTTGATTACCACAGTCCAAATGACTTCATCTGATCGCCTCAGTATGAATGCTTACTTCTAATAAACATGGAATGTTGGACTATATTTTCATTAGTTTGGAACATTATTATCAATATTTTTATCTTTTAATACTTTTTTATAATGAATCGAGCTCGCACTTCTAAATCTGGTGCTAAAACATGTTGTGTAATTTAGTTTTATTGGAAGAAACTGAATAATTTCACAAAGTATTACACAAAAAATGTCCTTTACTGGTCTTGATTTGGGAGAGTGGAAAAAATTACATCATTATCATAGATAAACAAACATAATATAATGTGAACAAAATACATGGTGTGTGCTAACTTCGTAAGCGAAGAGAATGCCTTTGGGAAACAATACTAGACTTATGAAAAATTGTTTAAAACAAGGGGTGAGAATTAAATATTCCTAGTAAGGGGTTTTGAAACCATTGATAAATCCTTTTAGAGATATTATTTTTAAAAAAATTGAAAATACATTTAGAAATATACATTGAAAACATCATTTGAAATTGCTTACGGCTTACACATTAGAAAATAATTACATTCAAAATTCAATTTAAACCTAATCCAGTGTTTTCCTAAATAAAATATGAAATACTATGAAAAAAACACAATTCTATGGCCACTTGAAATGGAGAAGTATATCTTGGGTCTTCCCACTTATAGAAGTATGGGTTCACTCCCCAATAACCTTCCATATCTACTATGTTCAAGTACTATATTTCCTGAAAACGTTATAAGATTTCTTTACATGTATATATATTCATTAGATTTTATAATTTTTAAAACATGTCACTTCATTGAGGTACATAGTCAAATTTATATATATATATAAGTATGTACATACAAAAATATATGAACTTTAAATGCATATCACTTACGAGTTTGGATAAAACAAAAACTCATTCAATAATCCCTTGTATGTACTCTCTATGTATGAAAACATTATTTAATGGGATACATTTTATATTCATATAGATAATTATTAAGAATAGATATTAATGCTTCAGTAATAAGATTATAAAATAAACAAAAAAATAAAAACTTTCAAATGTAGAATAAATCCATGTGTTTAATAACCTCAAAGGAAAACCATAAAATTGAAATTGAAAAAATCGATTTATTACGAATGTAAGGTATATTGATGTTATACAAAAACAGAATAACCATGATTGAACAAAATTTCAATAAATGAGATTATCCTATGGAATAATTATTATGGAATCGAATTAAAACATAATAATTTCTATATAGTAATATCTGTTGTGTAATATTTACCAAGAATTTATAACATAATTTTTATAATTATAATATATTAATTTAATGTGGAAAATCAAAACATAATAAAATAATAAAACTAACAACATGTCCATGAATTAAAACATGAATTTATAATTACAAATATTTATTTACTAATATAATCTAAATAATAAATTTATTTATTCTATCTTTCTTTATATGTTATGAAAACAATTAATGTTATGTATATATATTAAAAGAGTACAATTAAAACCCTTGGAATACAAATAAAAATTTCCATATATTATTAATTTTAAAAATAAAATAATTATATTTATTTAAATGCATTGTTTCATAAATTTTTGTAAATTAAAACTTGAATAGATAAAATAAAATTAAAACCCTTAAAAACATTCAACTTAAGATGTAAAAATAATCCCTTACATGAATTAATGGAACCAATGGTGTTGCATTATACTCCCCTAATTCTAGTCTCTAAATTGGCCTTCCCCAAATTATCATTAAACACTGGTTTATATGGATTTTATAGACATAAAACTCATTGTATACATACCACTACAAATTGGATTATAGAGCATTCTAGGCATACAGCCCCAAGAAAAAAAAAATTGACATGTAAAATTAAATTGTATCCACACATTCGCATCAACTGTAAACCAAGAAAATTGAAAAATATCTAGTGTATAACAAAGACATCAACAATATATAATTCTAATGAGACATAAATTTATGAATCAAATATAAAACATATTCAGTTCCTAATACTAGAAAAACATAAATTGGAAAATCCACCTTGATGCATAAAATAACTATACCTTGAAAAATAGGACCGGATTGAAAAAAATTTAGAAAATAACCTAAATGGAAAACAAAAAGCTTACCTCACACTAGATTTGGAAAACCCAAAACGAAACCCTAACTATGACAAAGCTGTCAACGTCACCCGGACTCAGTACTCTATTTAGTCTATGGTCAGACCCCTTGCACTTCCAGATATGAATGGACATCGACATCTCAGTTCACCCTGTTCAAGCCCCCATCACCATCTCAACCTCCATCTTGGACTACCTCACTTGAACTGAGATCCCTCATGTTCAATGGAACCCACGCTAGTGGTCGATCTCCTAGGTGACACCCAGATTGACTCCCCCAGGTAGCTCACCCTAATCTCTCCCGCGAAGAATCTCATTTGATCTTGGTGTCATCTTGCATAACTCCCTCTCTAATACCCATTAAACCCTATGGTCAATGCCCATAGACCTTAAAAGTGACCTGAAAACCATAATCATATCATCCCAATTTTCTTCCTAACTATTTAACAATTTTATAATAAAATATAATTTTCATTGAATTTAATTTAATAATAATGTTAAATTTTTAATAATTATATTATAAAAATTAATTTTAATATATATGGTTATTCAAATTCTATATTTTTACAACAAACATATATTCAATAAGAATATTAATTTAATAATACCACATCAATTAAAAAAAATTCGGGGAAACAAAAGTGATACTTTATAATTTCATTCAAATCATAATTTTATTATACAAAAAATATTAGTATTATAAATTTTTTAATTAAAATTATTTTTTTATTTTAATTTATAATCAAAATATTTAATAAATACTTAATTATTGTCCCCTTTTACGTTGGATGTTACTTTATTCCCCTCTCAACTGAATTGCGTACCCGCAATTCATTTCTTCAGAACAATAAAAATTATGAATTTCTTTTTAATGACTCAAGAAATACTAGGACTAATAAAATTCATAGACTCAACAACATGTAGTCTCCAATGTTCTGTAGATCATTCCAATGATGTCAATTATAATGACTCGAGCCTGTGCTTCTGGATCTAGTGCTGAAACCTGACGTGTAATTATTTTTCATAAGAATAAGCTATATAATTGCAAAACATATTTCTCAAATAGGTACATTTATCATTATTTATTTTGGTTATTGGAAAACAATAAATATTTATTAGAGATTTAAAAAATTAAAATAAAGATAAAAAAATATGTGGTGTGTGCTAACTATGTAAGTGAAGTGAACACCATCAGAAAACTCCACTGGACCTGTTAAAAATTATTCAAAACAAGGGTGAGCATTAAATATTCCCAGTAAAGGGTTTTAAAACCTTCGGTAAATCCTTTTAAAAATATTCTTATGAAAATAATTTTTAAAATAGATTTATAAATATCATTTAAAAACATCATTTGAAATTAGGTACGAGTTAAGAATTCCATCACTTTAAAAAATACCTCTAATCAAAAATTTCATTAAACATAATTCAGTGTATTCATAAAAACAATATGAATGATTTTGATAATAAAACACCATTCTATGGCAACTTGATAGGACGAAGGATGTATTGGGCCTACCCACATAGTCATGGATGGGTTCACACCCCAAAAACCATCCATATTTACAATGTTGAAGTGCCATTTTTTATAATATCATTTAAGGTTTTCTTTACTTATATATATTTTCATTGGAGTTTTTAAATTTGAGAACATGTCACTTCATTAGGAAACACATGCACACATATAGACACACACACAGAAAAACACACACACACGTCCATACTATGGCCCGAAGGCCTTCATTTTTTACATACATAACTATATGAATATTAATTGCAAATCACTTGTGAGTTTGGTTACAACCAAAACTCATTCCATAAACTGTTGCATGTACTGTCCATGTATTCAAACATTCTTTAATTGGATTCCTTTTATATTGATATAAAAAATTGGTCATAATAGATATTTATGCTTCAGTTATATGAAAATAAAAGAATCATGTTAAATAAAACATTTCAAACCCTAAATAAATCCATCTGTTAAATAAACATGAAATTAAACAATAAAATTTAAACTGAAAACATGGATTAATTTTGAACGCAAGGTATGTAGATGTTATGCCTAAATGCCTGACCATGATTTCATGTAGATGTGATAACATTAATTTTATTATAACATGATGAAAAAAGATTCACATTTTTTTATAAACATGGTGATAAAATTATAAGCATCACAATAACCATTTAACCCCTATATATATGACATGAAATTTATAATACTCAACATAACGGAATAAATTCATGTTAAAAAATCCTCGATAAATGTGGTTATCCTTTTGCATAATTATTAAAGAGTCAAATTAAAATATAAACTTTTATAAATATTAATATTAATTGTGAAAGATTTATCATGAATTTATAACATAATATTTATAAATATCACATATTAATTTCATTTGGAAATTTGAAACATAAGAAAATAATTAAACACACTGAACATCCATGAATTAAAACATGAGTTGATAATTAAAAATAATTCTTTACAATTATAATCTCAAAACTAATATTATTTAATCTCTTATTCATTATAGGATCCCAAAAAACATATGACAGGAATACATATATATGTATTAAACAAATAAAATCCAAACCCTTTGCATGAAAAATTTCCACATGTTGTTTATTATAAAAAAAATAAGTGGATGTATTAAAATTAATATATATATATATCTCTCTCATTGAAAATTAAAACATGAACATATAGAATAAAATTATATCCCCAAAAACAACACAAAACATAATATGCAAAAATAATTCCGTACATGAATCAACTGTACAAATGGTGTTGTAGAAAACTCCCCTAATACCAGACTCCAAATTTCCCTGCCACCGAATTATCTTTAAAAACTATTTTAAATGGGTTGTATAGCCATAAAACTCACTATATACATTGTTCCAAAAATAGGCTTGCAATCCAATCTGGATATATATCCTCAAGAATATAACTCGATATTTAATATTTTATTGTATCAACACATCCGTAATAATTATTCATCCACGAAAATTAGTAAATATCCATATCATAACAAGGATAGATAAAATATATAATTTCAACGATACAAATTTTTTTGAATCAAATACAAAGCAGATTTCGTTCTTAATTAGAGAAAAACATAAATTGACAAAGACAACTTGATGCATAAAATAAAAATACCATGAAAAACATTTTTGGATCGACAAACGATTCAAAAAAACACCTAATAGGAAAACAAGAAAACTACCTCACAATGGATCTAGAAAACCATAATAAATACCTAACTATGACAAACCAATCTATGCCACCAAGACTTGGTTTTATTCCCCTTTCACAGCCAAACTCCTTGCACCACACGAGTTGAACAAGCTGCAGTAGCTCGGTTCACCCTAGTCAAAGCCCCCATCACCGGCTTGACCTTCGACTCGGACTCCCTTTCTAAAACCGAGCTCTCTCAAGTTTGATTGAACCCTCTCCACTGGTGGATCTCTATGGTCATTCTCGAATCGACTCCCCTAGGATGATCACCCTTGGCTCCCACGTGAAGTATCCAATTCGACGACCATAAACCTTAAAAGGGACCCGAACCCCTTGATCCCATCATCATGATTTTTTTATTTTTCCAAATTCATCACATTTTTTTCCTCTAAAATATAGATATATGTGATATAAAATTCATTTTAAACATATACATATAAAATAAAATAAAACTATAAAAAATAAAAATTTTAAATCTTAATACTTTAATAAATTTACAATAAATTATAATTTTCATTGAATTTCATTTAAAAATAAAGCTAACATTTTAATTAAAATATTAGATAAATTGATTTTAATATATTAAATTATTAATATTTTATATTTTTAAAAATCCAAATATTTAAATAAAAATATTATTTTAATAATACCATATCAATAAAATAATATTTTCTTAAAATCTAAAGCGATAATTTATAATTTCATTCAATTCATAATTATAATATAAAAAATATCTTTGTATTACATTTTTTATTATTAAAACATTTTTTTATATTTAATATACAATCAAAATATTAAATAAATACATGATTACAATTAAATTTTACATGGGATGATACATTATTAATTAATCTTCAGAATGAAACTTTCATAATAATAGTAACAAAAACACTTCTTTAAATATCAATCACCTGCTTGGTACATTGAAAAAAACTCATCAATCATCAGATGTAATCCCTAAGTCGTCAAAAGAACCTTTTCCTTAATTAACATAATAAGACTTGAGAACATCAATAGAGAATTCAAAAAACGTCATATTTCTGAATTATTCATCATTTTGATATCAATAAAATATTTTTTTTATTTTATTGAAGACCATTTACGACAAATAATAACTATTAAAAAATAAAACATACACATTAGGTGTGATCTTAATCCTCTATCTCACATATTCAATTGTGCCTTAATTTTTTATCTAATTCACATGGTCTATTGAGTGATAATAAATTTAACAATAACACTTAATATAATAAACAACCTCCATACATGAAACACTATCTACAAATAGGGTTTTCATTTATCCATATCATCACATAGTCACCTAGGACTCCCATTAATTTTACCAGATAATTTTGATCAATAAAAATACTCAATATATCAAATTTAGTAAATCTCATCTCACCACATACACCCTTATAAGAATTAGGCCCTTCAAAAATATCATGCAAATCACACGAAATATAAAACTTCCCCCTCTATATAAAATATATATCAATAAATCAACAATAGTCCCATATAGTGTATATAATACAACAAGGTTCATGATAGGTTAACACACACACACCATCTCGAAACTATTCAAAGTGAAAATTAAGCCCTAAAACATAACTCCTCGAATCAGAACCAATTTTATTTAAAACATCAAACCATTTGATATCTCTTTTCAAACATCCCTTAAAACTAAAAATTTTAAATGAACTAGAATTAATTAAAAACTCACTCTCTTTATCAAAAACAATATGGGAAATCAGAAACATATCATAAATCCGCATTTTGACCAAATCATCACCCAAATTCGGTAGAACACACTTTAAAAACTACTTTAAGAAAAAAAATTATTTTCCTCTATCAAAATAACTTGGAATACATTCAATATTTTTTAAAAATGATATTTAAATTTTCATTTGAAATGATATCTAAAAAAAATGCTAAGTGATAAATTCTTTTAAAAAAACTTTTAAAACACCTGACATTTACAAGAGTCACTTAAAATGCCAAGTGAAACCTCTATGAATTCACTTTGAAAATTAAATACCCATTGAATTTTATGAATCCACTCATAAAGTCCCATAACTAAATTAATTAAACACTTGTTTTTCAAGATTTATATAAAAAGATTAAATCCTTCGTTTTAAGAAGGAAAAAACATTTCTTTCCTTGAAAATGTTGATAAAAATAAATTTCTATGCTTGAAATTTCATAAACACGTGAAATAAAATAATTTAGAGAAAATAATTTATAATTAAAGATATTAATAACTCTATAATTAATATTTAGGGCATGGGATAATACTACCTCAAACCCAAGGTGAAAGGTTTAGGACTTTCATAATTGGATAGAGGAGACCCAAAAAATGTGATTGAAACCCTTTTTCACAAGAAATACACAAAAATCCGGATAATATAATACCCATAAGTTTCTTATAAAATGGATGAAATTTTGTGGTCGGAAAAACCATGAGTAAAAGAATTAGGGAGTAACGAGGAGTTCCTACCATAGAGTTTTTATCCCAAATCATGAATAAAACTCTTAAAATCATCCTGAATAGAAATAGATTAGAGGAATGGAGGTGTGCCATTGAGGGATCTCGATTGGGGGTGACATGAAAAACAATGGAGGTGGAGAAAAAGGAATAATGGTTTTTGAATTATTAAGGGTAAACCATAAATTTCACAAAAAGACATCAATGTGACATGCATGGTTTAGCCGCATGTTTTACAAAACTATCCTCTAACAAAGAAGAGGCTATTGCATCCCACAAAACAAATCACATATTTCTTATATGGAATCAATTTGGTTTAATATCCTATTTCAAAACATTAAAAACCACACTAACCAATTATATACCAAAACAAATGGGTACAAAAAAGTTACTCTTAATAACTTACAACCTATGAGAAACCCAAAAATATTCAAAAAATATTAAACTTTAATAATAAAATTACCTAAACATAAAATAAATAAAATTAAAATATTTTAATAAATAATAAGATCCATAATGGCTTGGTGGGTACCAAAAATGATTAATAGATATTTAACCCATTTGGATCATGAAAAATAGATAAGTGTGATTTTATATGTAATTTATTGAATGAATGAAATTTGTTTAATTTCATAAATTGTTTTAAATGTAGGGGTAATCATTTCTAAATAGTTTCATGATTGGATTCTAATGATTTGGATTTAAATTCATTTTAATGTTATGTTTTTATAAGGCGTAAAATGTGTTGGAATCCTGATCGAGTTTTGAAAGAAAGATCTGATTTGAATCATTATAAAACATAGTTTTTGGAATTTATACACCCCTATTTTGAGCCCAAGTTGTTCTATTTATATTATTTCGATTCTTTTTTGGAAAATAAATAATTTTTTTATTTATTAATATTAATGTGGGTAGGGTGAGAAGTGTTTGGGAAAAAGATCATCAGGGGGAGCTGCGATGTTTGCTTCCTCTCTTTGATGACATTGGCATCTGTGTCAGTCCCTCTCCTCCCGATGGGGAAGGGACCTTCGACATTAAGCAAGGTTGCAAGCTCCTCTTTCTCCCCCCTTTCAAACCATTACCTTCTTCCCCCATTTCCTCAAGATACATTGTATCCAAAAGTCCCGACTCTATATGAAGGCCGCCCCAATCTTCCGCTCTCGCTCTTGGAGTTGTATGGAACCTCTGCTCTTCTAAATCTCACCCTGATTTCTCAGTTCAAGAAGTGCCACCCCTCTGTTGATTCATTCAATTCGCATGTCTTCGCGTCGTGGGATTTGTAGGAGCGAGTGACAGTGGGTTTGATTGACAACAAACATATCATGATACGATTTGTGTTGGAGGAAGATTTAATTAGGGCCTATTCTGGGGAACCTCATAGCTTCAACAACCCCTGATTATACCTATTTTCTAGTCTTATGACATTCATATGCAGTGCGATTATCCAACAATGGCGCTATGGGTGATTTTCTTTAATCTTACCCTTCCATTTCAAAATCCCTCAGTGATTCAAATGCTTTCTAATTTAGTGGGTAGATACCATTGTTCCGATAGCCGTATAGAGTCCCTTTTTTATCCCCTTAACCCACATGTCTATGTGGAAGTGGATGTGTCTAGGTAGCCTTTAGAGTATGTCTGGATTACAGTGGGTGAAGAGTTTAGGTGAAGACAGCCGGTGGTCTATGAATCTTGTTATGAGTTCTATTCCAGATGTAACTGCTTGGGCTATTCACAGGTAACCTGTCAATGGGGGGATACGACTCTCTCCAAGGAGATATATACGGATTGAGGTAAGTGAACACATGACCATGCTGAGTCAGTCGTGCTTGAGTAGAATCTGTTGGGTGAGGCTTCTGAGTGTACCGCTGCAAGGGGAATGCCGAGTGGGTAGCGGGAGGTGAATCCTTTGGTGTCTGAAGTGTTTAATCGCTTGCAGGTTGAATCGAGTGCACCTCATCTCTCTCTGCGTACTGTTTTGGGGAATGAGGGAACTGGTGGGGAGGAGTAATGGTCTGTAAGTTCCATCAACCTAGTGGTTGCACAGCTGGTGAATGAGGGAGTATCCAAGCCTCATGAGACGACTTCTGATACTGAGGCAGTGAGTTTAGGTGGCGGTAAGACTGCCAAAGGTCAGGGTCATCGTTCCAATTATAGTTGGCTAGGGAAGGAAATTGGTGGCACTCACCCTTCTAAGAAGACTTCACAGATGAACAGGCTTTTGGATGAGGCATCACCTGCAAGGGATATGGATCCAATCTCTTCTAAGGGTCTCCAGGGGCTCAATCATGATGGGGTTCCGAAAAATGTGGATGAGGGTGTACTTATGCTTTCCACAAATTTCACACTTCCTATAGGTGCTAAGGTCTTGGAACATGCTGGAGGGAGTGCATATACAGTCAGGGGAAGCTCTAGAGAGGCTGAAGGTATTGAGCTGGGAAATCAGTTTGATGTTATGTTATATGAGGATCCCATCCAAAATGATGGAATTGACCTGGTCAGAACTTCCACAGATGTGGAGACAACTACTGAGAGAGAGTACATTTATGAACTCTCATGTCCCTTTATAGGCAATATAGAGGACGAGGCTCAGGGGAGCAGGAACCCAAGTTCAAGGTGTAGTAAGAACAAGAGGGGTAACTAGAAATAGAAAAAGGACTACTCATATTTACATTTACCAATGGAGACCAGATTGGAAAAGAATTCAAATAGAAAGCATAAAGATTACGGACCCCACCTTTCCATGGTGGCCTGACAGTAGTGGGAGGTGCCCGATAACCCATTGGAGCTGATTTTGATCCTGGAAGAGGTTATACTAGAAACTGTCTTGAAAATCAAATCCCCCAATGATGAGGTAGAAATAACGATGGGAGTGGGTCTTAAGGTGGCCACAAATGATGAGCAGGGTGCCTGGATCGATAAGTAGGACTTGATTCTAGTTCAGGGTATCAACAATGGAAATATCAATATAGAGGAGTACATTTAGTCTTGGGACAAGATGGAATTATTGTTTAAATAGCTTCTGATAGAGTAACCAAACATCTAGTTAAACAATTTCTCATGGAATCTTTTTAGAGGGCTTAAAATTGGTAGACTGCAATTTCACATTAATGGCTTTGTAATCTTATTTAGTTCTTGACTTGGTTTCTAACATTTTTTCTTAAAAGTGTTCGATAATAAAAAATTTAATTTTGAGTGGGTAGGGTTACTTCATGTGATGGTCTGGGATGTGATATGTTGGATTTATTTATTTATTGTGATTCATCATTGGTCTATGTAACAATGATGTGACTACATTGATTATTTTATAACCATGAAATGAGTTTTATCATGTGAAACTTATGATTTATGTTTATTACATGGATGATTAACCCCATAGAATATTTTTAAAACGTGATAGTTTTGTGGTTTTTATTGTGCTATTGAATGAGGATTTTGCCCTATGGAAGATGGTGTCTCTGGGGATGGATAGTGTCTTGTGATAGTATAGTTATCCTTAGATAGATTATGTGTTTCATGTAGTCTAAATAGACTTCTATGAATATATATTGTTTCTTTTAGTACATCCTAGTGATTTTATTTTCCAATTTTAGGTTTTTGTTACTCAATTTCAAGGGAGTTTCTAGTGATTCATACTTACTATTAAGGATTAATTACAAGATCATAGTAAATAAAATGTTTTTATTCCCAAGATTTTTAATGGTTTTAATGTATCCATTAATTTAGTTTCTTACCATTTAACACTTAATTAAAATATTGCTTCCTATATGCATTGAGTTTCATTTTAAGTGCTACATTTTTTTCCTTGATTTAAATTTATAAAATGAGTTTTTATTAGTATTTTAAGGGAAAACTGATTTTTATTTCATAATTAATAATGGGTTTGATAAATATTTTTTAAAATATGAAACTAGTTTGGCCTTGTTTTCATATATTAAATAATGTATAATCTTTCTATGGTTTAATTTTGTTTTATAAAAATAAATTCGTTATGGAATTTTTTTCAAATAAGGGGGTGTTTTTATAAATGTTATTACAACTTTTTATTTGGTTTCATTACACTCACATTTGATAAAAATAATTTTGTTTTACATTTTAAACTCTAATTAGTGAAATGTATTTTCAATAGAATTGAAAAGAATCATTTCTGAAATCCTATTGGGAATGTTTAGATCACACCCTACATAAACCACTGGGTGGTGGAATATCTTATGTTTTGTTTTAGGTTTTTATTCTAGGGTCCCTTATGGTGTTGGTTATTGGGTTATCCATTGTTGGATAATGATGGGTTATAGTGGGTGGTCATGGGTTATATAGATATGGATGATTTAAATTCGAGATTGATTTTATTTTCTTATGTGGATATTATGTATTGAACTTTTCTTATATACAAATATTTTTTATTAATTATTATGCGATTATATACTTATGTTAAATTTGTTCATTGATGTGGTTTATGAATTTTTTTATTATTATTTCATTGTCACTATGTCTAATAATTTCATTTCTATTGAAAATGTTTATTATATTCATGTTAATCCAATGCATTGATGGGTCATTTAAAATTCCTTATAAACATTCTATTTCTTATTTTTTTATTATCATGATGGTGAAGCCATTGATAAGTGTGAATTCATGATACACATGCACTATTTTAAATGTTAATTCATGATACACATGATAAAAGTGCACTATTTTTAATGAAGTTCAATGTTTCATATAATGGGTGTTATTTTGTGATATAAGTTTTGAATTCTTTCATATTGTTTTTATTTTAAATAAAATGATTTTTTTATATTCTAATAGAACTGAAGAGTTTCTGAAGGGGATTTATTTGATTTCAAGGTGTGTATTCTTTTAAAAAATTTATTTCAGAATCATTTTGATAAGGTGTATGATTTATGGATAAAACTGATTTTTAAAATATTTTTTATGCCTTATTGTTGTGATATGCATATTTGGGTTTGTACCTTAGTGCAAATTGTTTCCATTTGGTTTTTGTTTTGAAAATTAAATGGGTTGGATTTATATTTTATATTACTTATTTGTTCCTCATATAAAGTCCTAGAGATAATATGGATTTTTTTCTCTGAGGTTAACTCATGAGGTGAAGCATCTTGTTTTTTGGGTGTATCTATTTTGGATTTAAAAATTACCAAACCCTAAAGAGAATGGGGGATCTATGATATTCATTTATCTTGGATGATTTGAGTCACCATATAACCTTTTATGGTGATCAAAATCCACAGGACTTTACGATGTAGATAGACGGTTTTCAGAGACCATATAATTTTTTTAATATATAATAGTATTGGGTGATTATTTATTTTTGGTTTTATTATCATTGAATTTAGTGTAAATTATGGATATTTTGGTCAACTTCATTGGATACATGTCATTAATAGTTTTACGGTTCATCATTTATGAGTTTATGATAAAGGTGGTTGTGTTATTCCTTTGTGTTTGACCATTTCTGTCAATTATTGGGTTTGGTTCTCTCTATGGTTAGCTTTAGATGGATTCGCTAGGGGAAGCCCTTGGGGTAGTGTTATGGGTAACAAGGATGGACATGAAAAAGGTTGAAATTATAAACTGGCTAGTGTTTATTTGTATCTTTTTGGGTTTAATGAGAATTTTTAATCTTGGTATGAGGTCCTAGATCTTCCCTGTCTCTTTGTTTTGTGACTGAAGGTTACGGAAATTTATATTTCCAGTTGAGTTATGTCTTCAATTTATGTATATTTTCTTTTTTAGAGATATGGTATATGATGGCTTTTTTGTTGTTTCATTTGTGGTAATTTTTTGTTCTTCAATTGGTGCTTTACACGGGGATATGATTATTCTAGTTTATGTGGGATTTTATCCCACTATGATCTTGGTAGTAGTTTTATTTTCTACAATGGTGTTTCTCCCGTGAGAGTGTTAATTCAACATCTTTCCACATTAGAGGAATTAAAAAATATTTAGATACCCATAACATGTATTAATATTCTTATATCTCATATTCCATTAATTGTGATATGGTTTTATATGGTTATTTTGTCTAATTTTAGAGGATATGATTCATTATTTTGAAGAGTAATGCATTCATCTCACGTTTCAATCACACTGGACATTAATAAATTTTTTCCCACACCTCTCACCTCTTAGAGAAAAGATGTGGTATTAAGTTATCTGTTTCTTTGATAATTTCCAGTGACTTTCCACTAAAACAAGAGTTGTGGTGCTGAGATTTATGACACCTCTATGTCACTGTTAAATTTTATTTTATTTTATTTTTAGGTAATTTTAATTTTTTAAAGTTTTTGATCGTGGAATATTTTATCTTAGGGAATGTTTTAATTGTTTCATGGTTAGCGAAAAAGGATAAGGTAAACTATAAATATTATAATGTAAAGGATATTTTATGTTCATTTTATTAGCATGTTGTTAATAACCAAGGGTGATGAATTGTTTGGTGAAAACCATGTGATTTATAGTGAAAGACACATGATATATTTTTTCCTTTTATTGTCAGTATATGGATTGTGCATTATTAGGATATACCATTCAAGGAATACATGAATAGTGTCATAAGTGCCTTCTAGTGGACCCTACATGGGTTTATTTCATAAATGGTTTAAAATTAAGGTTATTTTGATTTCTAAATGGCTTAATGAATGGATTCCTATGATTTGGATTCAAATATAATTTTAAATTTTTTTTATATGTAAGAAATTGAATGGAGTCCCAATTCGGTTTTTGAAGGAAATTACCAACTGATTTCATTATAGAACATGATTTATTTGTAATTTTATACTCATAAATTGATCCCCTATAGCTACTTTTATAGTATTTTGAACATTTTAAAAACTATTGATTGAATTATTATTATTATTTTATTTTCTATGTGATTGAGTCTATTTTATGTGAGGGTTTTATAGGTGGGGTGTTGGATATATAAATTTATAGTGTTTCATTATTGGAACATGTAATGATTATATGATTTTATTCAGTTTTTGGTAACATCCACTTGATATTTATCATGGGATCCCTAGTATGATAATGGATTATTTGAATTATTTCACCACTAGTTTTGTTTTGCGAATGTATAGTGTCACAATATAGATTATGCGTGGGCTAAGGGGTTATAGACATTATATGTTTTATCATTCAAAGGATAGAATATTTATCGTGTGATATTAGTGCTCCTATGATGTATTATGTATCCCAGATAAGATAATTAATATACTAATTTTATAGATGGGTTATTTTATCTGACCTGGGGTTCATATTTTCCATATTTAGGCTAAGGTCACTGATGTCCTGGGGAGTATCCCATTATTCTTAATTCCTATTGAATATTGTTTATGAGATCCCATTATATAACATTTGGGTCTCACCTAGATTTTTATTTGTTTTAATTTCACCAATACATTGGCTATTTACCTTCTTATGCTTTACTTATTTCATTATTTCAATGTTTTTTACTGTTAATTATATTTTTGGTTTATGTTTACTACCAAATAAATTTATTAAATTGTTTGGAAAGTGTGATTTCAAAGGAAAAGTGATCTTTATTTCATAAATAAATATTTTCATGTAACTTTTAATGTAAATAGGAAAATGATTTGGTCTCATTTTTATAAGTTTATTAATAGATCTTATTTATTTATTTTATAAGTTTTTTATAAAAAGGAATTGGTTATTCCCTTTCATGTTCAATGAAGGGGAAGTTGTAAAAATGTCATTATGAAACAATATTTTCTTTCATATACTGACATTGGGAAAAACAATTCTCCATTTTCATTTCCATCTAGCATTAATGAAATGTATTTTGAAATGAATTTTGTGAAATTATTCATAAAATTATATTGTGAATTTTTATATCATACCATGAAAAAACTATTAGGATTACTCAAATCTAATTCTTCATTTTAGGTTAATTGTATTTGGTCACTTTTGGGGATTGTGTCTAGGTTTCCCAATATTTAAATAGGTAATGATGTTCTGAGTGACTGTGTGTCACAATGAGATAGTTGATTTTGATTAGAATTTTGTTTTAGTTTCTTTTTTGGATTTTCTATATCAGCCTAGTTAGATAGACCGTTATTATGGTTATTTTATTATGTGATGCCTACATTTTGATTATTTTATAAATATTTGTATTTTTTGAGTTATTATTACTATGAATACATATCTCTTGATTTGGTTGTTTGATTTCTATTGAAATTATTTTTTTCATGCATTGGTGTTAGACTTCTAGATAGGTCATTTCAAAATATTGGTAATGTTTCTACTACATTTTTTACAATGGGTTGAATACACTCTAACATGTGTATTAATTATACCCAAAGACTAATTTCTAGTTAGTTGGGATCAGAAAAGGCCTTCAGGTTTAGTGGTGAGTTGGGTTGAGTGGTATGTCATGTCAATGTATGATGATTGAATAAAGTTATTTAATTTATCATTCGTATCATTATTGTTATTAAATATATAATTTATTTTTCTTATATGATTCATATTTTATCAATATTTGAATTTATTTAGAATGTAAAATAATCACACCCACTATCCTTTAATAAAATATGGGTTCCATCCCTTTATTTTGGGTAGTTTGATAATTTATCTTAAAAATTATATCATCATAAATTGTCTAATAAAGAGGCATCGATTAATTTATGAAGATAACTTTATTACCTAATTAAACTCTATATTAATCCATAACATCAATAAAAATCATAGAAATATCCAACACACGTTTTTTAGTGTCTAAAAGAATTAATTTAATTGTTATTAATTTAATATGAGTTTCCCTATGTGAATAAAGTTTACCTTTTACATCTTAAATCATATACTATATAAATATATGAAATATTATATCAGTATTGGACCCTTATTATGAGGTTATCTCTTTCATTTCTATAATTTTATCAAATGATGTGATCAAAAGTTTGTACAATTCAATATGAAAGGTTTTTCAACCATTTACAATCTGTTGAGGCTCATAGATTACTAAAATTATCCTATAATATCTAGATGAGGAATAATGATGTGATATATTCATAGTAGAATCAATATAGGGAGTAAAATAAAATATACCATCGATACATAATTATTTATTCATGAGGATTACTCATAAATGGGAAAGAGTAGATGCTTCTATCTCCATATATTATCTAGTAACCTCGCATGTTTGAAAAAACATTACTCAATTTGTTTAGATACCACTACAATTATCAATATAGTTTTCAAAACTTTCATTATATTATATTTTTCATTTGATAATTAATACATAATAGATAATATATTAATACATTATAGAAGTATTATTTGAAAAAAAAATCTATTTTACGTGATTATTATGTGATAGCCACATCAATATACTAAAAAGGAAAGGGTTCGATGAAACATTCTCTATAAATATGATTCAATTCTCTCCATTCCAATACTATTTTGTTATTAATATATATTATGTATAATTAAATATAGATAGTTCACCACATAATGGTGAACCATTTTAAATGATTGAGCAACTAATAGATAATATTTGATATTTATCCTCCTCAATTTGAGCGTCTATATACTCATGAAGATCTAACAAAATGTTTGATTAGGGATCATAATTTTATTCTTCTTACACATTCTAATCATTAAATATCTCTTCTAACACATTATATTAAAATTTATCTTATTCTTCATCATGAACTCTTTATTTATGAGTAGGTATCAGGTCCTCAACATTAATAGTGACTCAATTTGGTTCAAGATGTAGGTGTGTCATCTCTTTGGATGGTATGAGTTGTAGAAGTATATTTATGATCCTTAAAAAATCATCTTCTATGAGTTCTAACCTACTTTCTATTAAGTATAAATTTCATTATATATTAATATAATATAAATTATGTATATATAATTATCACCATTATCCCCTAGTCCGTTAAATTTACCACATTTTGAAATTAATTTTGAATATATGAGTGTGAGTAGATTAATTGTAGCTTTGAAAACCTCCTCTATATATCTTCCATAAATCTATAATTATTGACTATTTCAGTAATCCATATTAAGAATTAAAATAGGATTCACATTTCTTATGTGTGGAAAAATCATCTTTCTTATAAAAACCACATTCTACAAGAACATTACCAGAATGTAAATTTCACTATTTTCTAGAAAAATATCATGTATTCTTATTTAATCACATTTATATAGAAATACTATTAAATCCCCAACCTTATAATGTTTTCTTTAGGGAGGATGAGTTCGAATAGTGCTCAAACTCTCCTTTATGAGGTACTGCAAGTTACATTTTTTCCTTCCATATTTTCATGTTTGAAAATATAACTATACACTATTTATTTTTTACGTCATCAATTTTTTTTAAAAAAATACCCTATCATTATTATGAAACTACTTTGTCAACCTATGAAAAAATATAAATCTGGTAAAAAAATACCATTTTACCATTTTTTTAAAAAAAATATAATATTACAGATCTTCTTGACTGAAGTCAATCATAATCTAGAGACTTACCATTAATAACAAATAAACCATTTAAATAAACATTTAACACCTCATAATATATTGAAATTACATCCCATGAACATTTTTAGGGTCTTTCCTTATTACAATTGAGTAATTCACATATCTTTCCTTTCCCAAACATTTAATTTCTTGAAATGATGGAAATAATAGGCTTGGTCTGAGAGACATGAGAGTTATAGAGAGAGTTTGTGAGAGAGAGATGATTTTGAATTAGGTTGTATGTTTAAGGGGCTGATGTTCCAAATATATTTTAATGTTGTATTGGTAAAATAATGAAGAGGGATAAAATGTAAATAATTAATTTATTAAGTAGTTATAATAGATAGATTTAATTTAATTCCAAAAAAATTTCATTTAAAAATTAATAAATTTGATTATGGTTTCATTTATAATATATTGAATATTTTAAAATGTTGAGTATAAAATAATGATGTTACCATGAATCAAAATTTCAAATAGAATACAAAAAAAATATTAATAATTAAAGAACACAATAAAAAATAATGAATGTTTTATTTAACATTAAATAAATAATTATACACATGAATTATAACAATTATAAGATAAAAATATAATTGAAACACTATAGGATATTGGTTTGTCTGCAATTCATATCTTATATAACTAATTATGTTAGACATAAAAAGACTAGTAATAATAATATAAAACTACAACTATATGACAATGAATAATATACTGATATAACATTTTTTTATAAAGATCTATAAAAAATTAAATCTTATATCAATAGGTGTAGTCATAGAACAATATTAACCAATATAAGATATTTATTGGAAATTTTGTTTCCAAAATCCTTAGGGACATGCATAAATTTGAATCCATATTCATGAAAAGTGAGGGTCTTTTATAATATTTGAGAAAAACATTTACATAGGATTATGTATTATAATTTAATTGTAGATAAGTTATTATAACTACACAATTAGAGAATATAATTTCTAAAAAAGTATCATATATTAGAGGTTTTCTTATATCCGACTTTTAACCATCAAAATTAGTATCTTGAATGTTTTCTTGAATAACATATTTCCCAATATATTAAAATAATACAATATGAAAATATCCTTGTAGAATTTAAAAATTCTATTAACATCACCCATGTAATATTCTTAGGGATTCTATAAATCTTACACTTATAGAAACGAAAAACCAAATTTTTAGATGGTTAGCGGTGTGCTTCATTATATTTCCACACATACATTTGAGATATGATTATTATAATGGTTTCCTAGTTCATCCATATTACACTTATTATTATTATTTATGTTATTTTCACTTCCCTTTAAGATATACATGCTAAAATATTTAAATGTTCTTCTGTGTATTTAATTTTATATAAAAACCCATTTTTATTTTGGAAAATAGAAAAATGAAAGAAATGTTTTATCTCCCAATTAAACTTATGTAAAATTAAATTTTCATGGGAATCTATTTGGCTATATTTGGTGTTCTGGAAGGGATATATGGATTATAAGTCAATATTGTTGGGCCCATGTTGACTGGAAGTTGTTCTGGATTTTAGATGGATGGATGTTGTTTTTAGGACATCATGAAGAATTTTTTTTCTAAATGTTTTTTATTTTATTTTCCTTACAAAAAAATAACCTTTAAATCTAATGTTTTAGAGATCAGACACATGTGTATTGGAATAAGAATATTGGACTCTATTTTATTGAGAATATTCATCAATTTTGGGTTTCTCTACTAAAGTTGTTTTCTAAGTGAACATTCTTCCAGATTCATTGTTATGAAATAGTGTTATTTAGAATGATGTGGGAGGATATAAAATATTTATAATTTCATAAGATATGTTCAACATAAAATATATAATGATTCTATTACATTATCAATATTTTATGGATAATGACGAATTTATGATTTAGGTGGGAGATTGATTTATCGGAAGTTGATTTTTTTTAAAAGTGTTGATCAACCGATCCATCAAACAAACAAATCCATTGGATGACTTGATCCATTGATGAACCATAATTTGTAGATGTTTTAAAAGAAGTATATGTTGATACTGTTTTATTGGAAAAGTCACACACACTAATACATTAGACCAGTGGTTGATACCAATATAGCATCATATGCATAATTCAATCAGAGGTAGAATGTCAGGCTATCCAAATTTTTTTAGAGTGACCGGGGTTATTAATTTCAAATGATAAGAGTTTTTAACACCTATCAATGTTTTTGGGAAATATAAATGATCACTCAAATGACGTTTAGATACCTATCTATCAGACAGGTATGTGAGACTGATCCCTCATATGGGAATCAAAGACTGATCCATAAGTTAATCATTTGTGACCAATCTAATGGATGGGAAACCAAGACCAATCCATTAAATGAGTTTCAATAAATGATAATTTTTTCTTGTTATTGATACAAATTCAGTAGATAATCTAGATGATATTGATAAGTCATTGGATATAGTTTCATCATTTAGAGGAATAGTCAAACAAATGAATAATGTGGTTGGAAAGGTGAGATAAATATAAGTTGCTAATGAACTATTTTTATAGGGTTTTGAGTTCATGATAAGTTGAAATGATGTTAGTGGAAACATAGTTTTAGTTTTTTTTGAGAATTAGATTGATAAGACTTTTGGTTTCATTTTCTCCAATTGATTTAAGAAAACAAAAATTAAAAAAAATTGGACTAAGATGATTTGAACTATTGATTTTCATTCTAGGTAGTTGTAAATTAATTTTTTAAAAGATGTTGAGATGTAAGTTATTCTAGGGAAATAATGAATATTTGATAAGATTCTAGAAGAGTTGATAAGACTTTAAAAATGGTTATATTATTTTCGAAAATCCAAATTAATTCAGCTCTATTAATATCAATGACCAGATTTTTTTAGATCTATATTTTTATATTTTGGGTTCACCCATATAAAGGGATGCATGTAAAATGTACTATGTGATTGTTCAAATTCACACAATGAAAAAATATTGAATTCAACTCTAAAACATGTTTTATAAAAAGTTATAATCAAAGATTTTGTGTTCAGATATGCTGTAGTAAGAGAACTTGTTATCCGAGGAGTGGTGGTTAGGGTTTACAAGACAATGCTAAAAATAAGACTTGTTTCAAGATTGATGATTAATACTTGTTTCCATATTGAGGATCTGAAAAATGGAATCAGAGAGGGTAATTAGAAATAGTATCCTTAAATTTACAAATAATTCATTCCTTATTATATTATGGTAGGAAAGAGAAGAACTATTTTCAACAAATTTAAAAAGTGAAATTTTTTGAAGCAGCATAGTTATAATGTTCAAAACCAATTTTTGAAGGTTTATAAACTTGTAAAAAAATCATAAAAAAATTCCATGCTATAAGAATTAAATGCACTATTGTATTCATCCTGGTTTTACAAATGATTAAGGGAATTTCTAACTTATCATTTCCATAAAAAAGGATTTTTTTTCAAGTGGGTTATTTAGTATTGGATATCTCAAAAACCATGGAAAGGAATAACTACAATTATTGAATATTGAACCCTGTAAATACTTGTTTTCATGTGGATGGGTTTGAATTTTTGTTTTTCTTTATAATCACGTCTCTTTAATATAATGTCTGCATTGTTAATAATGTTAACATAAATAATAAAAATATATTTCTAATTCACCCCTCCCTCTATCAGTGATTAAATTGATCCAAGCATGTGCCTTTTTAATTAGTATCATAGGAATGTTATTTCATTTACTATATTATGTTGTTTGAAGAGTAATTTTTATGAAAAATTTATAATGTGTGATAAATAAGCTGATTCAAAATTTTGATGGAAAAAACTATCATATATAGAAAGATAGAATATTGGTGTATCTTATGTATCTTGTTTAGTATATTTTGAAAGATGCTACAGATGGATTTTCTACTCATTATGAAACTTTTCCCCTTATATCTGCTGACAATACAAATATGAAGAATGATGGAAGATATAAAAATTCATTACATTCATCACACTATGAAATTAAATTTATCAGTGTGAAGGGAGTTATAACTACAAATGATATTTGGGAAAAGATAAAAAAACATATGAATGAAATATGAAGATGAATAAAGAAATTTTATAAATCAATAGTCTATAGTATAATGATATTATAATGGGTGAATTTGATTATGTTGGTGACTTATTTATACGGTTGAATGATATTATTATCATAATATTATGTCCTGTTGAGAAGCTATAAGATTCATCTTTCATTGAAAAGATGTTATGAATTATTCCAAACTAGTTTGATGTTATTGTTTCATATTTGGAATATAAAGATTCGAAATTCAATCTTTGGATAACATACATACGACTCTATTTACTTTGGAAATGATAAGATATAATTTTCTGAAAAAAAACTAAAATTTAATAATGGGTTTTCCTTCAAAGATTCCAAGTAAGGGTAATATTATAAGATTCTAGAAGAAAAATATTATTATGAATCCAACACTAAATATGATGTGGTGGTAGGTACATTAATTATCTCCTCAAATTAAGCTAAAGATTTATTTTATTTTGGATCATCTCATTCATTTATATCTTCTTAGTTTTCTATAAAAAATTATATATTTACAATTATCCTTAATAAGGGAGTTTTTACTAAAAACTCATATTGGAAATCTTATTGCAACTAAGGTGTGGGGATAATATCTTATTATGACATATTAACTTTCTCTAATTGCATGTTTTATTATCTTACCTGTATTGGATATTGATATAATCATCAGTATGGACCGACACTAGAAATATAATAAAAAATTTATAATAAAGAGAAGGAAATTATTATTTGTGATGAATACATTGAGTTTATCATCATTAGTTAGGATACTTAGTCATCCGAGTCATATCTGGATCCACCTCTAGTAGGTCATATATATGAGATTCTTTGAGAATAAGAGAAGATGAAACCTAATGAACAAAAATTTGATCTTCGAATTTAGGATATTTCAATTGTAAAAGAATATATTGATTTATTTCTATAGCAATTACCTGGAATTCCCCTAGAATGGTAAATCAGGTTTTCTATCAATTTAATCCATGATAGAATTCTTATATCAAATAATCCCAATATAATAGAATCAATGGTGTTGATAGATTTAAATTAAAAATTAGAATAATTTAGTGATTAGGGATTTATAGACCCTTGTGTTTCACCTTGGGGAACTCCAGTTTTTTCATTAAGAACATAGATGCATCTATGAGGATGTACATTACCTATATAGAGATCAATGATACTACAATAAAGTACATGTATTATCTTCCTCTCATTGATAACTTATTTAATAAAATTCATAGTGCTCAATATTTCCAAATATTTATCTTTGAACTAAGTAACATCAATTTCTACATAATAAAAAAATATTACAATGGAGTAATTTTGAAAAAGGTGTGTGCATTGTTAGTTTATAGAAATTCCATTTGGATTTACTAATCCACCCTCTATTTTATAGAATTAATGAAAATTTTATTCAAGAAATATCATGATAATTTTTGTGGTATTTATTGATGATACCGTGGTATAGTCAAAAATATACAAGCACCATGAAAACCACATTAAGATTGTTCTAGAGAATCATAGAAGAAAATATTGATATTGGAGGATTATAAAGTATGATATGTTTATTAAAATAGAAACTTTTCTTAGCCATATTCCCTTCATGTATGTAATTTCAGTTAATCCTGCAAAGACAGAGTCAGTCCTAGAATGGTCTACACCAACAAACATAACCATGTTAAGTAGTTTCATTGGTTTAGAATGTTACTATCAGTGTTTTAATCAGAATTTTTCCTAATTAGAAACTAATGAACCAAGATTACTTTTAAATAAATTAAGATTATTTAAAAATTAGAATGTGAATGTCACAAATCAAGCCAGGGTACCATCCAAATCAATATCTGACTTGATCCTAGACAAGACCTATAGGGAATTAATGATCCCTATATACTGGAAACTAGTGTTGAGAATAAAATAAATAATTATGGGAGTGATTGTTTCACAATAAACTAGAATAACAATAATATACCTGGATCAAATAGAATAATTAGTAAAAACTGAATCACAAAAAATATATAAACACATTTAGTTACAAAAACAAAATAAGGTGAAACTAAATAAAAAGTTGAAACTGAACCATGATACCATGGTCTCCACGTGAAATCTTTCTCACCACCAACCACCAGAAAAAATTTCTCCAACAATGAGCATGAGAACAAGGAACCTATATCCGCAATATACCTTGGGTCTATTAACATTGAATGCTACAAGTAGGGTGTTAGATAAATAACTCAGTAGGAAACCACTATAGAATACATACATTTCCATTCCTAAGAATAGTCCATTAACAGTAGTTTTAAATACATATATGAAAATAGGTTTGTAAAATTTTATATAAATGAAAAAAACTTTACCTTTATCAAGAAAATATATAAAACATTCCCATTTTCAGAACAGGTTCACCATTTTAAAATCCATACCCAAGATAAATGCCAAATTAAATGATATCGAGATATGATAAAAATAAATAAAAATAATAAACAATAAATTTTTTTTGGCTTAATGTAAGAAAAAAAATATAGCTAGTAACCATGGAAAATTTATAAACATCCCTAAATCTATCCCTATACGTACTCCGGTGGGACTCACTTAACAATATATGGTGAAACTACATAGTCTATAACCAACTAGAAACCCTAAATGTCCAATCTAGTGGTACACCCCACCATGTCCTATATACTCAAGGGTTACCAACACCTCAAATTGTGGTCAATAAGAAACCATCATTCATACCACTAAAAGATTCCAAGGAAACCCATGGAAATAATATAATAGTTATAAATGAGGCCCTCACTTGTTTGACTCATCTTACCTGGTGGCACTGCACTTGCATACGCCAAACACTAACACCACCCCAATGATAAAACATAAAGGGAAATACCCAATAAGGGTTTCCTTAATATAAAAAATCAATCAGAAAAGGATTTTCAAGGTTTGGGTTTGAAAATTATCCCCACCACAAAAATTTTCTACCCCTAGAAATTCACCCAACCAAATGCAAAATAAAACTCAATTCCATGCCAAAAAAATGAATGTAACCCAAAATCCCATGGTGAAGATTCAGTTTTCTAGTCACACAGGAAAAATTAGGTAGAAACCACAACAAAATAATGAAGGGATAACATGAGAGGGTTCTCTCCACCAAGATAACTTATCTAAAACCACCATTATTAAAACTATCAAAATAATATATCTGAGATGAGAACTCCATCCATACCCCCTCAGGCCGATCATTGCGGGAAATAAAAAATAAAAACAAAACCACCCAACACAAGGAAAAATACATAAAAATTTATGAAAACCAAACAATGAACCAAAACCACAATTCAACAACACTGCAAGATTCAATATTTGAAATGAGCAGAAACTAAAACTGGGACCAACCAACACATGGGATATGTACACTCAAAATAATATTTAAAGAGCCGCATTCAGATAAACCAATATTTTTTTTAAAAAAAGAAGAAACTATAAATAGTTGTAATAATTACAATAGGAAACATCAAATGTCTCCACCCAAACACTGGAAACAAAAGATGGGTCAAGTCCTTCCACACTGTCGGCAATTCATGACTATGTGTCAGATTCAGTCTGAGGCTAGTTGATAGATCCCAGATAATTGAAGGGTCTCATACCTCATAGTTAGGAATCAATATATTCTAATCCCAAAATCTTATTTTGTTTATGATTCCTAAAAAAACTCTACAGATGACCTCGACAACCATAATGATGGCATGTTTTGTAGGATTACAACGAGACAACTGTGATTTCCCAAACTAGCCAAACTAGTGTCACACAAGAGAATGTTCTAACAAACATGATGTTAGAACCAACGAGAGAGGATCCTCAAATATAGGTTCCACTGGACCCCACTCCTCACCAAATGGGGAACCTTTAAGAGCAACAAGAGACACCTAATTTTCAACTACCTACTCTCCCAAAACCAACTCAACTAAAAATGATTCATCCACAAACATATCAAAATAAACGTCCTTGGAAGGGAGGACTCACTCATTGATCTCTCGATGAAGATCCAAAATTAAAATATCATCCTTCAACATATCCTACAAAATTAACTATTATGAAAAGGAAACCAGCTCCTTAATATGGTCAACATAGGCCATCACTGTCTACTGGTCATGATGTATGTTCATGATCACTTTGGTTTATAAATAATTGGGTAATGATGGAGTTAAAAAATTCTCATATCATCCTGACATTCATCCAAGATGGAGAAAAAATCTTGCATTCATCCAAATTGGGACCCTCAAACATTCCCAGAATGGCACAGACTCTAATAACTTTGTGAGTTCCCAATGATCTAAAGACACATTCATCCTTCCCATGTAACTCCACTAACTCTAATGGACATCGATCACCATAAAGGATTGAAAACAACCAATAATAACAAAAAAATGGAAATAACTAACTATTCTCGTTGGGGACATTTCTAGGACAACTATTATGATTAACCAGAGAAGCACAAAACCATAATAATAATAAAAAACAATTCCAAAAGATCAAATCAAGCCAATGGCTAAAGTCTACCAAGAAAAACACATACAAGAGCAACCAAAAATAATGACACAAAAAATCCATATTTTCAATTAAATTTCCAAACATTATTCTTTTAAGGCCACTTTAAAAAAACTAAAACCCATTTTTTCAAAACAAGAACACCATTTTCACAAATTTAACCCACTTATCAATGAAACCCCAATTTTCGAAAACAATTTCTCATTCAAAAGAACTGTAGAAAAACTAGGCTAAGCCTTTGATTTCAAATACACACCAATGGAATTATATGAATGGTCACTTATGTTTTCATCTATTTCCATCCACACATGACAATGCACACATTCCATACATATCCAAACATATGAAAATGATCATAAGTAATAAAAAAGGATACAATTACCATTTCATCATCAAATACGAACATTTACTATATTCAAAAATCAAAATGAATTGACTTTTAAGACACATTATTTCCAATCTAAACCCTTTTTAAATAATTAATTTTCATTTTAATGTAAAATGTTCACTTTAAAAGATCACACACAACAACTGAGACCCAAATAAACCTAACGCATGGAAATATACTAGATTGAGGAAAAATTGGTCATTCTTAATCTGACAACATGGTAGTGGGACATGCCTCATGTATGAAATTAAAATTAAGAGTAACATGAACCATGAACTTGGAAACCACATGGTTCACTACTCCATGTGAGATCATAACATGACACCCGATCATGTCAATTTTCATTCCTCAATCCCAAAATAAATTCAAAATTCCCTATTCCCATACAACCCCTGAAAACGCGACTATCATAATGACTAGGAGTTCACGATACGCATATTGTACCTCCCTCTTGAGTCATGTCAATCCTAATCCCCAACCACTAGATACCTCAAATTGAAAGGGCCTACCTAGATACCATTTTGTCACAAACCAAGATGGGATTCTATCCCACCCAACATTCGACTCGATCTGAGACCAGGCCTGAAGGGAATTCCAAATACCCATGGGTTGGAAACTAGTTACAAACATAAATTAATTCACTAAAAGAATGATTTTTCCCAATAAAATAGTATCAAAATAAATTCAACATAACAAATGGAATATCGAACAAAAACCTAATCATGAATAAATATATAAACAAATTCAGTTACAATAGCTCAACATGCCGAAACGATATATGAAGATGAAAATAAATCATGATACCAAGATATCCATGTGACCTCTTGGTCACCACCAACAACCAGAACAAACTACTCTAGCAACAAGCATGAAAACCAGGAACCTTAACTTGAAAATCATTTGGTTCTACCAACACCAAATAGTAAAAATATGGTGTGCGCTAAATAGCTCAGTAAGAAACCACTACATAACCCATACATTAATTTTCCCAAGAATAGTCAATTTACACAAATTTTATATAAAAATATTAAAATTGGTTTTTAAAAATTTAAAGAATGATCACAACATTCACTTTATCAACACAAAAAACTCTACATTACCATTTTTAAAATAGGTTCATAGTTATAAAATCCAAACCCAAGATAAAATCAAAATGAAATGATACCAAGTTATAATGAAAATAAATATAAAGATTAGAAAATAAACCAACTGAAGTATAATGTAAACAAGAAAATACATATAGTAACCATGGGAATTACCTAAACATTACTTGAGTTATCCTTGGATGTACGTGGGTCGAACTCAACTTTCAGCATACGGTTCAGCTCCATTGTCTTTAGCCAACATGCCACCCCACACTGACTAATCTTGTGGCATGTCCCACCATGCCCTATACTGTCAAGGGGTGCCAAACCATTAAATCAGGTTTGATAAGAAACCATCACATGACCCTCTAAAACATTCCCAAGAAACCCATAGCAATACTATATTGTGTAATTAGGAGGCCCTCACACACATGACTCACCTTACCTTCCGCCACCACACCTGCCTACCTCAAACACTGACACCACCAGCACAATAAACCATAAGGGTAAATCCTCAATATGGGTTCCCATAATTTAAGAAACCAATAAAAAGTGCTATCTGGGTTGTCACAACACAAGATATTTGAATCCATTTTTACAGAATAAATCAATGTTAAAACCGGGGATTTATATTTCCCAAAACACATTATTTTCTAAAACATAATAAACTTCCAAACTAGCCTTACACCATGATCATTACAAATAAAATTTCAAAAAATTTCTAAACCATTCTAAAAATCCATATTAATAACCTCTTTCTATATCACAATTCCATATGAGCCTTCATAAAAAACCAATTTTATTTCCAAAATTATTTCAAGACCAAGATGGAAACCCCTAAAATGATTAAGGATTCCAAATGGGAATTAAAACCACATGAAAATAAACCAAAAATCTTCTAAAGTACCAAAAATTTCATATTCTTACTACAGAAATTTAAAATCAAAATTATGTTATTTGAACAAAAGGATCTTAGTTTTACACAAAGAGTTGAAAACATGAATCCATGTGTTTTGAAAACTGAGACTTATATAAAACATGGCCATCATCATATTCTAACCCATCCATGAATGTACTCAGGGTCACACATAGATATTCCCATATGTAATGGAACATATCTAGTATCTTTGAAGTTACAAAATAACATTTTTAATGAAATGACACATATTTTCCAACCAACTCAACAAAACACATGTATTTGTCATTCCATTAAAATCACTAATTCACACATATAATGCCAAATACATAATAAAAAAATGTTATCATAATATAATCATGATTTAACAGAATTCAAAAAAATCATTCTCATTTCAAGGAAACAATTTACATTTTAATAACCACGTAATGTGTATACTATGTATCATAATTTGATAACCCTTTTAAAAACCACTGACAAAATTTTTTTGGCAACATGAAAACATTATACACTGAAATTAAAACAAACCAAAATAATGTGAAACACTTTTGATTATTATTTGAAAATCCCCAAGAATCGATGGAATGATTCAAAAAGGAAAATAATGGAAACACCTGCCTAAATGATGTGACGATGCGACCAAACATCAAGGAAATGAATAAATGAGACAAAAATATAATAAAAAACCCTAGATACAAATAAAAACAACCTAAAATATTAACCATATCTAATAGGGTTAATTTAAACAAGAACCATCCCAAAGAGAACAAATAAATCAAAGGAGATGTTCAAGAAGTGGAAAAAATTTCCTAAAACCATAAAAACTCTCGTAGATTTGAAGTAGTAGAATCCATGGAAGAGGATGAGGCAAAGAGGGGGGGATTAATGAACAAAAAATATCCCAATTGAAGGGGGATTTAATTTTCAATAAATGTTGGGATTTTAGAATATTTATTTCAACATTTTAAAGATCTAGGCAGCTCACATGGTTTGGTCGTAGAGTATACAAACCGTGTTCCAACCATGTGGTAATTACTGTCCAAAAGGGGATCGATCGAGTGGTAGTTCCACATTGTTTGATCTATTATTCACAAAATGTGTGGTATCTTATGTCTCATTCTATCACTTGCTACATGGTTACTAGGTTTGGTCCATACAACATAACAAACTGTACACCGAAACCGTGCGCAGGAAAAAATACAATCTGAAAACTCAAAAACATAAAAATACAATCCCAAAATCAACCCAACCCTCAACTAGAGGTTAAAAATCCATGAAAATAATAAAATAACATGATTATCGGAGTTAGGGTATTATAGTGAAGAATGATTTGAAGAATTATATGGGAGTTTAGTGAATGGAAAAATCATGAAAGTACCTTATGAAATTGGAGGATTTGTGATTTGGAGTTATCCATCAATGAAATTATTTCGATGTGTACATATGAAGACTGATAGATTAATTTACTATTGGTGAAAGTAGTTAAGAATCATGAATAGAACAATCGAACTTATGATCTTGAGTTATACGAGATAATCATTTCTCTGATGATATGGATACACTATCTATACAGTCAAAGATGTGAGAAATATATAGATCACTAGAGTTTGAAATATATATTCCCACAGAAAGAACTCAACATGAGTCAAAGGATATGGATTGATCTACTGAAGGATTATGATTGTTCAATACAATACCACCTAAGGAAGGAAAATAATGTAGCAGATGAATTATGTAGGAATGATAATAGATTTTAGAAAAAAATTTGGATTTATAATGATCCTATATACATGGATCTAATAATAGTGGACATAGTAATTATAAAGGAATGTGGAACATCACTAATTTTTAAAATATTTTCCAAACCATCTTTATCGGAAAGGGTAAAACTTTCTCAGTCTGATGATGATAATTTTCAAATGGAATTAATACCTATGAATGATTCAAAATTAGAAGACTTATTTTATGAAGATCACATTTTGAATTTTGGGTAGATAATTTATGATCTCCATATATACAAGATAAAAATGGAATTATTTGATGATTCTCACAGCTCAAATTTCAATGTACACCATGGAAACACTAAAATGTGTAGATATTTGATGGAACATTTTTGGTGGGATAATATGAAGTGGGAAATTGATGATTATATACTTTGGTGTTCAACTTTTCTATATGAGAAGGAAAAAAGATAACATGAGAGAAGATTCAAGCACCCTATACCTATTCCTACATGAAAATGGGATGATATTACTATGGAATTTTTCACGGGATCAAAAAATTCTCTAAGAAATAATGATGCAATATGTTTATTTGTATATAAAGTCCCCAAATATGCTCATTTCCACGATATAAGGGTATATTTTCCACTGATCACCTTTAAAAATGATATATTAATAAATTTTGAAGACTTCATGGGGAGACAATTTCAATTGTTTCAGATCATGCACCATAATTTAATAAAAATTAGAGAAAACTATTCATTATGATTGGGTTCTTTAGATTCATTATAGTAGAAATTATCACCCTCAAACAAATAGACATTTTAATGGATGATCCAAACATTAAAAGGCATGTTTGGATCATTCTTAACTGGCATTCACGGTATATGGGATCATTATTTATCATTGGAAGATTTTTCCTATAACAACAGTTTGCAATCCAGTATTAAAATGGAACCATATGAAGCATAATTTGGAATGAGATTTCATACACCATCTTTTTGGGATGATATTGGTGAATGGAATATTGTAAGAATAAAACTTTTGGGGGAAGAAACAAAAAAACTAATATCTATTAAGTCTCATATCAAATTAACTTGGAGTAGGAAAATGATAAATTACGATAATTAGAGGAATGATTTGCAGTTTCAACTGGGAGATAATATATTCTAAGATATCTCCATGGAAGGGTGTTATAAATTATGGAAAAAAAGGGAATCTAATCCCAATGTACTTTAGACCATTTTAAATTTTTGAGATAATTGGCATTATGTCTTATCATTTGGTATTGAAACCAAGAAATTCTAAATTACACAACATGTTTCTCATCTCATTGTTAATGAAGTACATGTTAGGACAAACTCATATTGTCACTTCTGATTGAATATAATTAGAACCATATTGTGTTACTAAAATGATCCTATCACGATTCTGGACACTAGAGAATGTGTGTTGAGAAATTGGATGACTCGACCTGTAAAGGACTTTTTAAAAATCATTAAATTGAAAAGGCAGTCCGGGAACAATAGAAAATTATGATGAAAAACTACCCAAATATTTATATCAGGGGACACTATAGAAATTTTTAGGATGACATTTTTTATTGAGGGGTGAATATAACGACCTAATTTTTTTAATGGAATTTAAATTCTTATAATTATGTTATATTCTATAAGTCACATAAAATCAGATATAGAACACTATAAAAGATTTATAAATGAATAATGAATGAAATAAGAGGCATTTCATGAAACTAAAGAACTTATACAGATGGAATAGTAACTCTACAATTACAATAGTAATATGAACATATGAATAGATATATGGGCAATATAATCGAAAACTCACCTATGATAGTGTAAAAAAATTTGGGTACCTTATAAATGAAAATATGATATATTTATATCATGTAATAAGTAAATAAATGTTTAAAAAATGATAAATTAAGGGTTGGTATTTTTGTAAAGCATAAATGTTTATTTAGAATTGTATAATGAATATAATGTTTTAAATGTTTTTTTTTCACAGAAAAATATTTCTAAATTAATATTTTTCTCTTATGGTTATATGATACTTTTATGAGACCTTAATTGATTTTTCAATGTGTCAAAAAATTAATTATAATTTTAAAATCGATATTTTTTTAATAATTGATGATTGAATTAAAAAATAGATATCAAATATTTAAAAAATTATTTTCATAAAATGGATTCCATTATTAAATCTACACATCAAAAAATAGTTGGGGTGAATTTTTTTTAAGTTTCTAAAATAGTTACATTTTTATGAATAGTGAAATACAGTAATTTGTGGTATTTAACAGATACATGAATAATTAAGTAATGAATGATATATAGATGGGGTAATAACCAATTGTTTTAAAATTTCCCAATCATTTTACTATATTTATTCATGGGAATCCAAAATATTTATAGTATGGAACCAAAATAAAAAACTAATGAATAAAATAATAAAAAATACCCTTCTCATCCACAATAAATACCACCCCTCAACACCTTTTCTCCTCATCGCTTAAAAGCATTTAAGCCAGTAATTTTTTACCAATACTATTCCCATGTATCACCCCCATGTATAGGATCCTTTGGAATACCCATAAGACCAAACCCATTTATCTTAAAGAGGTTCTAAAGTTGAATAAGTTCAAGAGGTAAAATCCTCTTTCATTTTAATTTAATTTCTTTTCGATTTCATTTCTGTTGTCATCACATTCTCAAATCCCCTAATTAATGGGAAATAGAAACTCTAGTATCTTATATATACTATAATTTTATTTTTTTAATGTAATATCCATCATAAAAACCCATCTAGTATCCCTTTTATTCTAAAAATAAAAACCTCCTCTATGATGTGTCGATTTGCCGTCATCTTGGACAATGTTTTTACATTTTCCATTACAACCTTCAAGAATGGACATAAAACATCAAATATAGTTAAAAAATATATTTCTACATGTTATATTTAATATAATTTTCTATAACCAATATATAAATATTATATTAAATAAAATTATATAAGTTTATGAAGGTTGTAAAAACTGCAAAAATAAAATAAATCATTTCATTAATGTTTTATCTATTGAATCATACTCATAACATATAAAAATGATATATAAGATTATATATCATATTATCATTTCATTAATAACATCTAATTTTAATTTTGGATAACTAATCCCATTTTACATGAACTTACATACTTGTATACAATATAACAGATCTTGTAATCTTTGAAAATGAACGCTTCCAGAATGTCAAAATTGAATCATATAACTTATAAAAATACCATAAATTAACTTAATAAAGTCGTAATATATTAAATACATGATAAATAGGAGATTAATTAATTAATTAATTGAAATAATTTTATTATTCGAGACATTAAGTGTAATTGCAAATCACCTTCACACATAATGTATGAAATTCTCCTCAAACCTCTATTTTTTCCTTTGGGTTACACTATTTCTCTCCTTACCAAAATGTAATTATGGATTATTATTATATAGAAATTTTAAATTGTATTTTTATTTCTAAAAAATATTTACCTAGATTAATTATTCTTTATTTTATGTGGAAATACATGTTATATATGGTTCTCTTTTCTATTCCTCCCGATATGTAACACCGACTAAAGGGAAATTCCAAATTTAATACCAATTTCAAGTAAAATACCTAATATTTTTTATGCAACAAAATTATTTCTAAAATAATTCATTTTTATAATGAAAATATTCCTTAATTAATTTCCAATATTATAAAAGAAATTATTCATTTTCCTTCATTAAGGAATCATTTATATTTTCCCATAAACTGCACTAAAGTGGCTCATTTCTAAAGTTCATTAAAAACTTGTTTTAAATGTTTTCACTTCATTTAGATGTCATTTATCATGATTTATAGAAAATTTCAGTGTTTATATTATTTTAATATTCCTAAAATATAATTTCATTTTTCTTCCCTTTTATTTTCTAGGATATACATGTTTACAATCTGATTTTATGACAGGTACAAATGATTTTTCAAAATAAGTATTCTTTCTAAAGTAAAAAATATATTTCTCTAATAAATTTATCTATGATTTTATTTTCATATTTTCATCTCTATAAACACCCTTTGATGTATCTTACTCTCAATTTGGGATGATCTCTTATGTTACTATCTACCATATTTAGGTGAATGGTTTATGATTATTTTGGCCATGGTTATACTATCTTGATGCCATTCAACACATTACACTAGATTGTTTAGGATTTTGTTTACAGATATGGGAAATTTTTTCCACTTCATATGATAGTTTTAATATGAATTTATATATTAATTATTATTCTCCCCTGTCTTATGAGGAATGTATTGGATTTATTAAGTATTGGGTGGGGCCCACTATAACCCCTCGATGCATTAGTATGTCTTAGGAGACAAACTAGACAGGGTATTGGCAATGGCCTTACCCATTTATGTATAATTCATGTTTTGAGGAATTGATGGTATGTTTTTATTTTAATGCAATATTAATTAAGTTATTATGAGATTAGTTATTGATAATCCGTGTGACTATTCGACTTGTAGAATATACATGGATAAGATTAATTCTAATGTGATTATTTATATGTAATTATTTTACTATATTTTATTCCAACTATATTATTCTCATGATTATGTTTTAATGAAACATGTTTTTAGTTATTCAATATTCTTTATGGTTTACCTTTATTTATGATAGCTTATTCTATATTTCATACCCTTACTAAGCGTTTGACCTCACTTATTTATTATGTTTTATTTTCCCCTAAATACCAATATGTATATGATGATTGTCATGCATTGATAATATATGAGAAAAGGGATGTTCAATTCATTAATTCATTATTTTTTTTAAAAGGAATGATTTATAAAACATAGATGCTGACACAAGTACCAGATAGGGGGGGGGGGGGTGTAAAGTATTTCAAGACAATGGAATCCCCCCTAAATATTTTCACCCCCTATGAGGGAATGAAATTAAAAGATAAAAATAATGTAAAATATTTAATACGAGATGTTTATGAGGTAATGAAATATGCTACCATATTGACTTCCAACCAAGTGTAGAGGACACTCATTTGTCTACTAATAATTCCTCATCATTTATAAATAATGTAAATGATTTACCATGGGGTGATACTATTGAATTTTAGGGACCAATGGAGAATAAATGAATCTATTTCAACTGCAACCATTAATATCTTATTTTGATAGCACAACTGAATACATGTGATGAGCGCCACAACTTCTGTTTTAAGGGAATGGCTTTGGATGAGTAGTACAACAAATAAAAGAATGATAGATCCTTTGAATTTATGAACCACACCACCACTTCTAAAAATAATTATGCTGTAGGAGCCCTTTGTTTTATGTTTTATTACTAGTATATGAGGATCCCATCATACTAAGTTCCCCAACAAGTTTTCACGATTAGAGAGTAAATGTAAAACATTAGATCTGAGTGGCTTGAGAGTGGGTGAAGCCTCCATGTTTTGAAGATGTTTGATCATTTCAAGTAAAACAATTTTGGTGTGGATAATCAGTTCCTACCCAATGATATAAACTCCTTCATAATGATATACATTTTGAGGCTTCTATATATAGAAATCATCAACAAGAATAATGATTTATTTCTTTGCTGTTTACGATATACCAGTTCCCACTCCATAAAATAAGCTTTTGAAGAAGTTGAAGCCCAAAATATATGGTGAGGAGAGACTAGTGAAGTCATAAATTAAACTCTATAAAACATGGTCCGAAACACTATCAAAAAGTGGGTATCTATAGTCGTCACTTTCGAAATTCTATGACATAATCATCTGGAGACCAAGATAATGACCAAATATTAGACATTATCGCAAGTAATTATTTCTTAGTTTCTTATTCACCATTTCAGAATATTGTATTCAATAAGAATCCCCCTTATCCAAATAACCCCCCACCATTTTTCGATGCTTTCAATAGAATACACAACCTTGAGATATTCCTTTGTAGAGAAACCTCTAGATGGGGATTTTGTACAAATGTCTTTTTCTGGTTATCTATTATTCTCAATGGTGTAAAAAATATTTCATTAATATGGGTCACTAATGGAATTGGTTAACCCTAGATATTGAAATTCCTCTTTGAATGTTATGTCTGGGACATGACATCCTAGAATCCCAAGGGTGGATACATCTATGTTGTGATACCAGAAATAGATGTCACCCCTCCCCACAATCCCATGAGACTGATCAAGAAGAAGTTGGTTGTGGGGGATGAATATTGGCTAAATGGTGGGAAAGGTTCCCACTGAGAAGATGAATGTTTCCAAAGGAGTTTCCTTATTTTATTTTATTTCAATTTTTAATGTAACAATTTATTTTTGAATATGTTTTTCCAAATACACTAAACTATTCAACAATATGAGATGAAATTGTGTTTCCTCTGTATTATTGTAATAAATTAAAGCATTGGATTTTGATTACGGGGGTTGGGGTATTTATAGTTTATGTAGAGCTCTCACAAAAACTAGTTATATTAAAAACGATTTTGATACTATAAAAACATTCAATTAAAATATGAATCTAAAAATAAAAATGAAATTTATGCATATTTTAAATTTTACAGAAAATCCTGTGGAGGGTAATGTTTATCCTTTTAAAAATGATAGTTTTATATAATTTAATGAGAATATAATATATTATTATAGCCTTAATATTTGAAAAAATTCTATATTTAATTTTATAAAATAGAAACATGGTCACTTTTCATAGTATTTATGGAAGGACAAGAATAATTTTCTATTTTATTTATAAAAAATGAAATATACGAAAATGCTTCAATCATTTGTTAAATATAGTAGGCCCACATGTAACATGGAATGTCATCATATTTGGCACCATAATAGTGTTTCCTATATGTAATTGAATCATTATATGTTTTGAACCAAAATACATGAGGAAACACTAAATATTTATAGGTTTAAACCACACTCTGTATTTTAATGTTAATTTTTTGTTAATTACTATTTTTATATGGGTTATAGACTATATCATCTTAGAATTAAAGGTTTGTATGATCTATAGACAACCCATTTTAGACTATTCTTTAGTTAATTGAACATTGTAGCGTCGAAGAAATTTTCACAAAAACCTTGATTATCTATAAAAATGAAATTAATTGAAGACTTGTTACAAATAAAAATATTTATTAAAATAATATAAAAATCCTCATTGCTCTTAAATAAAAGAAACATAATTTTTTATAATATATATATTTTGTTGATAATTCTCATGAATCATATAAATTTCATTATAAAAAAATTATATAATATTATATACATTATAAATTAATCTATATAAAAAATATTACATTATAAATAAGTGAATTCTTGGAAATACCATATTGACCAAAACCAATGAATTTTTACTTATTTGTATGACCAAGAATCACATGTACAACATTAACCCTCTCCAAAAAATTATGAATGAATAGCCATCAATAATAAATATAAAACATCAATTTTCTATATACCATAAATTTTTACTAATTCTCTATAATATGTAAGCTCACTGGTAGAAGATATTAAACATTGAATTAGTTTTTTATTTGGTTAATAATTTCCAGTATGACATGAATTATGGTAGTTTTCCATTGAATTATACCAGTTTTCCACCTTCATAAATATCTAAGTAAACCTCCCATATTTATATATTTTCTTACTATTTATATAGGGATAATACACCATGCTCTCTATCTCTCACATAAACTCATAACATATAACATCAAAAGATGGTACATATATCATAAAATATCCGATAGTATAAAATTTTAAATTATAATTGTGTGACTATTAAGATATTTTAATTTTTGTTGTTTCTTAAATACCATGACTATTTGATTCATTTACTCATCACTGCCATCATTGAATTTTCAGTTATTTGAATGTAATGTTATAACATTGTGTAACACCATGACCAAAGAATCCCAAAGATGGTGCATTAATTTAATAAATTGGCATTATTATAAGGCATAAAATCTAAAAGGGAAAATCAGTTAAGTAGTTTCTAAAAATTAGATAACATTCATGATACCCATATTACTTTGGGAAATATAAAATAAAACATAATACATAACAAGAACTAAAAATATTCATCCATGAAACTCATTTAATGAATTCATCATTATATCCCAGGGAAGTGAAACATAAAAAAGGTGATATAAAATGATAAGTAAGGGTAAATAAATTGGAAGAAATAATGAATCAATAATCATAATCATCAAAGAAATGTTAATAACTTAGCACACATTCTATATAGATATATCAATAATTCCTAATCGATTTGACCCAATAGAAAATAGAAACACATTTGATTTAATCAAAAAACTAAGAATGAAATGAATATTTAGTTATATAAAAGAAAAAATATTATAGATTATAATAATAATTGAATCATAAAGAATGGAAATTCTTAATTATTGGAGGTCATGTTTCCCCAGAACAAGATAACTTTACCATCAACATATACACTATTGACAGTTTAAAGTACTCTGATTTGGCCAACCAATTCATCTCATGAGACAATTGATACATCAATGGTCTTGAATTTACAAATTCCCAAACCTTATTGTTCATGTACAATTAATTCCTTATATATTTAAGCGTATATTTAATTAACAAAAAACATGTCATATCATCAAATATGATTATTAAGTAAAGGTTTTCGATTTATCAACATTTCAAATACTTGTCAAACTCAACACTTTATATAGAAATGGTATATGGTTTAGGAATTATTAATATAAATTTCAGGATAATATGTATTTTAAAAATGTGATTTATAATAAAAAATATCATAATTAAGTTATTATTTTGGGAGAATGTTAACAATCACAAAAGATAGTGTTATTGGAATGATATGTTTTACCATTTGTTATTTTTCTAGTTAAAACCCTTTGAATGAGATAGTTAGAAGTAATCCAAATAATACCAAGACATATAAGTGAATCATGAAATTAAATGACAAATTTAAGTATATAATCCACATTAAAGTGAATTATTTTGTAATATCAAATTTATCTCAATGGAATGTAAATTTAGACGAAACCCCTTACCTGGAATTTACTTTTGGGTGAATTCCATTTACCATCATGTATAAGGGTTTTAAAAATTTTAATAAATTCTTACATAAAAAATAATATTATTATAAATATTATATATTTTAATCTTATAATATCATGTAACACTTTTGTTGATAATATTTCATTATTTTTACTAATTTGAGTGTTAATGGCCTAGTTTTTCGAGTTTTATTTGACTTTTTATTTCTGTTATTCTTTTGTCAAACATGATTTAATCATATAAAGAATGTAAAATATTATCTAATTATGAGATATATATATATAGTATATATATTTTTATAATAATTTATAATATTTGTATGTAGGAAATGAAATGCACCGTTCATGGAGATAGTATGACATACGTATACATGCATCTGAAGTCCAATTCATTGTTGTATTTAACATAATTAAATTTAAATTATATATATGTATATTATAATTACAGTATAAAAATTTAATATTATATATCACATATGTTAATCAAAATCATTCTTAATATATTCCATGTATAGAGTGAATGAATAACAACACTTTGAGGAGGTGGTAGTCAACACATCCACAAACAAATTTGTTGTATTCCCAAAAAATGGAAAGCATGATGTTGTGTGTTATATAAAAATTAAATAAGGATAAAGAAACCATATATTTAAATAATATAACATACAAACTATAAATTCATTATTACTCCATTCTTTAATGTTGGTAATGATTGAATGAATGATATTGGTTCGTGAGGCGGTAGTCCCCAATACAAATGAACGATGACTGTGTATCCCATTTGATGGATCAACGAGAAAGTGAAGGTTAAAATCATAGAATAAGAAATATCACTATATTTGATGGTAATTAGGTGATCATATAGGAAAAATATAAAAATAATTGAATTGGTGGAGAAGTAAATGATACCAAATTGATCATTCAAGAATGTTTTCTCTTATTATGGTAACTCATTTTGGTTTATCCGAAAAAGCATCATTTGGTAAATTTATTCCAAAAGTGAGGCTTCAAATAATATTTTAGGAACTTAGGAACTTATTTTGGATTTTTTTTGTTTGATAAATTTTTTAGAGGTGTTAATAAATGGGAGGGGTCAATACCTTTCTGTAGTTGAGGAGGAGTGACAATCTAGTAAATACAATAAGGTAAACACTATTGAGAGGTCTTCCTTACATAATATAAGAAAAATAATGAAAAACATTTTATATAAATGAGTATTTGGTCAAAATATTTCAAGATAATATGTTTTGTAGAAGTGTCTAGGTCATGTTGGTCCTTGGGTTTAGAGTTTAGTCCCTTGTTAGGCATTATTTTACCTTAATCGTTGTATTTAACTTTAAATTCATTCACTAATATTTATGGTAAAAAACAAATTTTACATTATTATAAATTATAAATTATTATTATAAAAAATATTGAATCCATTTTTACCAATTAAAAATAAAATTGGTGTTAATTAATTTAAATTTAATCCCACAGATGAGGGGAGAAAACAAGTTTTTAAAGTATAAATGTTCCAATGTTTGAAATGTTTTTACATAAACTTTCGATATTAAATTTGTTCCAAAAATTAAATTTGATTATTTAATTTATATTTTATAAAATGTTTCATTAAAATAAATTTTAAATATCATATATTCATATAAATAAATTAGAAGAAAAATCTGTTTTCAATTCAAATTCACCATTTTTACTACTAATCATCAAATAAAACATCTGAGAGAAAATACCAATAATTCACCATATCTGGATTTTCATGTTTTTATCTAAAAATTGAAGTTTATTTTTTTATTGAATTTATAATAATTGTATTAAAATTCATATTTAAAATAGGTGTTCCATAAAAAGGCGTAAAAACTACCTTTTTAGATAAATTCAATCTTAAGCATAAAGATGGATTTATTCTCATTTTATGATAATAATATGTATTAGATGAAAATAAAATATTTTATTGAATATATAATATATCTATTAAATTATTATAATTAAATAATATTAATTAATTTAATTTTTTATCATAAATTTCCATTGGATCAAAAGAACAATTTTTTATAAAATCATTCCTTTTATATTCATTTGGTTTCTATATTTATTTCTAATTAATTGGTAACAAAGGAATTAAAATATATATTTTCATAAGTTAGTTAATAATATTAATATCCTCTAATTTAATTTATAGGTTATATCCTATTATATTAAAAAAATAATATTTTAATAATATATTATTTTTCGATATAACTGTTAATTGTGTGTAATTAAACTATCGAACAAAGTCGTTCTTGTATATTACACAATCTTACTAATTGTTGCATGAATTAAAAGATATAGAAAATATTTATTTAAAATATTAAATATATCATAACATATCAAGAAATTTTATTCATTTATACACTTGGTTTTTCATGTCATAATGGTTATTTAATACTACTTTCTTTCTTTAAAATTTTAGGGTGATACATTCTCCCCACATTAATTAAATTTCATCCTTGGAATTTAAATGTTATCTCAAAAATGGAGGGTTTGATATTTTAAAATGCTATTATTGAAAACACCACATTGTAAATATGGTTAATAATACCTTTTCCAAATAGAAAGAAAAAAAGAAATGAAAAGGTCACCACAAAACTATGATTTTGAATAAGATAACATTAGTTAAAACATGGATATGGGAGGGAAATATAACTATCTTGTTTTGGTATAGAGTGATAGAGAATATATTCATCTTAACATTTATGAACACAAATCCTTAAACCTCAGTTATAAAAAAATATCATATATTTCATAAAAAATGATGATAATATGATAACATTTTTTTCCAAGACAATTTTCCATGAGTTGAGGAATTACTTCACTCTATATTAATACAAGTAAATATATGTACATGATATGTTTAAATAAGAACAATCTTATCCCTTGGCCATGACTTGAACTATTTATGCTTCATCTCTTAGAAAAATATTCATCATAGGTTAAATTAATACACCAACCTATTAAACTACATCCAATGTTCAACATAAAACATTTAGTAAATGGGTAAACATTAAAAAAGATTATGATCCAAAAATTTAGATAGAAGGTTATTGAGTTAAAAAATAAACATATCATTAATATTTCTTTCACATAAAGAATCTCTTATCTTCCACAATCCATACACGTGAATACCTTTATCATGTATTCTCTTTAAGCATTGTAATATCCTTAATTAAAATAAAAATTTATTGGAAAGTAAATTATTCCATATTCCGTAAGTAAAACAAATGTCATCATATATCTTTATTAAATTCAAAAGTGTTGTAAAATCCATCACCTAGAGAATAAAACACTATGTTGAAAAATTATTAATCAGTTTGAAGGTGGTAAACACTTGTCTAATTTGTGTTGTTAAAATCAATAATATCTTTATCCCAAAACCATTACCTCAAAATTGGGAACATACTAAGGATTATCTTTCCCTCAAACTTATGTCTTCCAAAAATTTAAAATGCGACTGAATCACTTTTCTTTGTACAATTTAAAATATGATCTAAAGTCCTTAATAAAAAATCACTACAGTGAAATCACTATATATTTCACAAAATCATAAATAAAATAGTTTTACAAAAAATTTCATAGATCAAAATATGGAAGAACATTTATAATTCCACTTCAGTTTTGTCCATAATATAGGCTTGACCATGATCCACTACAAGAAAATAGTGTTTTAGCGGTGGGTTTTTAGGTGGTTTTCAAAACCATAGTTACATTTTTTTAATCAAAAATTTAGCAGTAGTTTTTATAACCCACCACTAAATGTTTTTCAAAATTCATTTATAAATATTTGAAAAGTAAAATCAAAAAATAATTTACAATTTTTTTTGCGGTGGTTTTTTCAAAACCATCGAAAAATTGAAGAAGACACAATTTAAAAAATAATTTATTTATTAATTATTATTTTTTACTTATTATTTACAATAAAATATATTTTATTGGTTATAATTGTTATTATTTATATATTTTCTATAAACAAATATATATAATTATTAGTTAACACCATTTTTAAACTGAGAAAAAATCTTCAATAAGGTGAAAAACAAACTTCGACATCAAATGACTAAAACTTTTGATCCTAGAGTCTATTTCAGCTCCACAACTAGTCAAATTGAACATTATCAATGAGTTAAAACCAATTGAGATTTTAATAATGTGATAATCAAAGGAAAAAATATATTCAAATTTTAAATGTTGAGAATTTAACATGAACATTGAATGACCATAACTTTTATTAAATATTAAATATTGAATATTGAACATTAATTATTTATTTAGAATTATTAATTATTAATTACCAATTATTAATTACCAATTATTAACTATTAGTTATTATTATTTATTAATTAGTTAATATTTATTACTTATTTTTTATTTATTTATTTATCTAGTTATTTATTTATCTATATATTTATTTATTTAATAAATTATTATATATAATTTATTATGTAATATGTATTAATTATTATATATTATATATTATTTAATAATTTATTTTTTATTTACTAAAAATTAGTTTATTATTAGTTTATTATTCATTTATTATTTATTTTTTTAATGATTAGTTATTTATTCAATATTAATTTTTAATTATTTAATTATTATATATTTATTAATAATTTCTTATTTATTTAGGAATTATTTATAAATACAAAAATATTAATTATTAATTTTGAAATCTTAATTCTTAATGATCAATTATTAATTATTATCCATTATTAATTATTAATTATTAATTATTAATTAATTAATTAATTAATTATTTATTTATTTATTATTAAATTTTTATTTATTTATTATATATAAAATTATTTTCTAATTAATTTATTAATTTCTATATTACTTATATAAAATATGTTATATATTATATGTTATATATTATATATTATATATTATATATTATATATTATACATTATATATCATATATCATATATTGTGTATTATCTATTATATATTATATATTATGTATTTTGTATTTTGTATTATATATTATATATTATTTACTATGCATTTCATATTATATATTATATATTATATATTATATATTATATATTATAATCTATAATATATAATGTATTTTTTATTTACAAGTTACTATTTACTATTTAAAATTTACTACTTACTATTTAATATCTACTATTTAATATTTGTTATTTGCTATTTCTTATTTACTATTTACTATTTATTATTTACTATTTTTTACTAACCATTTATTTCCATATTATGAATTTCTTTATTTATTATTCATTTATATTATATTTATAAATTAGTGATTCGTAATTAGTAATTATTAAATATTAATAATTACATATTAATTTTTAATTATTGATGATTGATTATTGATTAGTCATTATCGATTAATAATTATTTATCATGTATTTAATTGTTATTTATTATTTTTTATTCCAATTAATATATATATATATAAGTATATTAACTACAATTTATTGAGCACATGAAGAGCCTACTGGTGTGGTAAAGTCTTTATAAAATAAGCAAGTGGTAAGGGGTTCAAATATCACATAATGTAGAATTTCTATTTATAGAATGGTCATGTTCATGGACATTGGTTTGTGCATAGAGATGAGCATGAGCAAGGTAATAATAAATAAGAAAATATGTAATTAAATAATATAATTACGAAAATTAACTAATTGATTTATTGTGAAAATAAATAAACATTTAAAATTGAAAAATGAAAAATGAAGAATAAATAAATAATTAATTAATTAATTAGTAATAAATAAATATTTAAATATGTAAATAAATAAATTAATTATTGAAATTATTTAATTTATTAATTATGAAAATTAATAAATAATATATAAATAATAAATAATAAATAATAAATAATAAATGATAAATAATAAATAATAAATAAATATATAAATAAATAAATAATAATAAATTACTCCCATTCCACTAAGCCATTTACCAAGGTGAATCTTTCCACAGTTCTCACTTAATGGAAAATCATTATTTCCCATCTTCCTTTTATATAATATTTTCTCTTCCTTCTCTTATTCTTCTACATCCCTTAAAAGCCACAATACATAGAGAATTATTGCTTGTCTTGATATCACATAAAACTATTTCAACATATGAAGAAAATGATTGAGACATGAGTGCCCTCCAGTGACTTGGCTTATGACCTTTAACTAAGTGATCAAGCTTGTACCACATGTTGCATTCAAAATTCATATACCACCTTGATAACATTGTAAATAATGAATCATACTCCGAAAAAAATTTCTTCCTCATTTTTCTTTAAACAAATGAAATTTCCCTTTATCTCAGTTTTTTGTTCACGATTGTAATAATGATTAAAAAATGTTTCCATAAAATCTTTCCAATACATGAGTTATATATCTTCTTCCTTTTTAGTATTATGGATTAATGACCACTGTTGATCAGCATAAATATTGAGATAATACATTGCAATTGTAACATTTTAATTTTCACTACATCCCAATTCCATGAATATATTCTCTAAAAACATAATGCATTTTCAACCTCCATTGGGTCAGTAGACCCAATAAATGTTTGGGTCCTTTATCACATAAAGTGATCCAACATTGGAGAATGTTGTCATGGAGTATCTTTTTTATCCATGGAATTTTATGTGTCATAACCTAAATAAGATGACCTAGTATGTCCATAACTTTGTCAATTCCAATACCAACTATATTGGATTCCACATCAGAGAAATATCAACATTTTCCATGAGTATTGATACCATTTGTCCTTCCAGGATGCATATCTAAAAAATGGAATTCAATATATTAGATAATATCATTTTGAAACATAAATTATAATACCAAAACAATAAAATTACAAAAAATAAACTAAAAAATTAATGTGTATATAATATCATAATCATAAACATGGTTTCATTTGGTTGTTATTCTATTATTATCCTCAAGGTCTACATTGCATTTATGTTCCATAATATATGTTTTTCTAAATCTAGTTTCTACGGTTTCTATTAAACTTGATTTGATACCAATTATAACAAGCTGATGCCATAAGACTGGTGTTGGTGAATTACTTTATTACATTGGCATGATTACAAGGAATAAAATCCAAAAGGACCTATTAGTTTAGTAGCTTTGTAAAACAAGATTACATATATGTTATGAATATTATATTTGGAAATACCAAATAAAACGTAATACATAACAATGACAAATAAATTTCATCCATTAACATCATTAATAGAATTCATCTTTATATCCCAAAGAAACGAAACATAATAAGGGTGATATCAAATAAATAGTATGGGTAATTAAAATGGAAGAAATAATGAATCAATAAGCATAATCAGCATTTCATGGTAAATAACTAAGCACACATTCCATATAAATATCTTGATAAGGCACAATCAATATGGAATAGTAGATACATAAAACAAATTCCAATAAATCAATAACATGAGAATAAAATGAATCCATATATTTATATCAAAGGAAAAAATAATATAAAATAACAATGTAATTACCAATAAATTCAATGCTTAATTATTGAATGTCATGTTTCCCCAGCACATGATACCTTTACCATTATGATTTTTTCTGAGGGCAATTTACACTAATCTGATTTTCCCAATTGATTCATCTACTGAGACCACTAAGGCATTGAGGGGAATGCATTAATTAGTCACCATCCCATATAGTCCATGTACAAATCATTCCCCATATATTTAATAATCTATTTAATTAACAAACAATATGACTTGTAATCAAATATCTATGTTAAGTAAAAGATACTAATTTACCAACATTTCAAATAAGTATCATAGTGAACACCATATATTAAAATTGTTTATGCATTAGGAAAGAATTATACCCATTTCATGATAATATTAATTTTAGATTTTAATTTACAATAACAATGATCATAAGGAATTGATTGTTTCGTGAGAATTTTTACAATCCCAAGAGAATTTGATAATGCAAAGACAACTTTTACAACATGGTAATGTTGAACTCAGAACACATGGATGAGATAGTTCAATGTGAAAATTAATATACCATTATGTATAAGTGAATCATGATATTAAGTTAAAATGGTAATTATATACATCATATTAAAGGAAATTTTTGCATAATAATAAATATGTCTCAAAGGAATGTAAATTGGGATGAAATCCCAAAAATTATGTTTCCTTTTGTGTGAAAGAACTTTGACCTCCTCTATAAGGGGTTTAAAGAGGTTAATAACTTATTAAAAAACCAAAATAATATTTTTAATATCATATACTATGTATTTATAAAATCTTATTACCTATTTTCCAACAATCATTCATTATTTTAACTATTTCAGGTGTTACTTGCCTAGTTAATTAGAGTATGTTTTTATTTTTTATTTTCATTCATCTTACATCGATAAGGATTTAATTATCCCCATAATGTAAAACATGATTTAATTATAATTGATATTATGTGCATTTTTATTTATAAAAATCCATAATATTTCAAGATAGGTAATGAAATTCATAGTTCTGGGAGACGATAGGATGTATGTATGCATGGACACTACTTACATTTGTTTGACGTATTTAAGTGAATGAGAATTAAATGATATATTGTTATATTATAATTATAGTATAAAAATTTTCTCCTATGTATCTGATATGTTAATTAAAATAATCCTCAATACATTCCATGTATATAACGGACTAATCACATCACTTCTAGGAAGCAGTAGTCCACACATCCACAAACGATGATATCATATTCCAATTAAATAAAAAACATAAAAATATTTGTTATATAATTATTAAAAAAGAATATATAAATAATAAATATCATAAATATCATATATAAACTTAAAATATATGATTATTACATCCTATAAATGTTACAATGGAATAAAAAACGACTTCTGTTCGCAAGGCGGTAGTCTGTCTTACACACAAACGATGATTTTGTATCCCCTTTGTTGGATGTGTGTGAAATTTTATGCCAAAATAATCTAATAACATTTTATTATTCCTTTTTAATATATTTGTTTATTATATAATTATTATATTAAAATAAATTCAGGATGAATAAATAGATGAAACTAAAGTGATCTTTGAGTAATGATACCTCTTATTCGAGTAACTCCTTTTGGTTTATACCATAGGACTTCATTTGTTGGATTTATGATCAAATTTAGGATTCGAGGAGAAATATAGGTATTTTTGGGAACTTATTTGGGTATATTTTTTATGATACCAAGGTATTTATAGGTGTGAATAAATGAGAGGAATGAGTGCCTTTTTATAGTGGAGGGGGAGTTGCATTCTAGTAAATATAAAAAGGTAAACACTATTGAGAAGTCTATCTTACATAATGGACATACAATAATGAACTGTTTTATTTTAAATGGAATACATGGTATAAATATATTCATAAAATATGTTATCTACATGTGTGTAGGTCATTTTGGCTCTTATGTTTATGGTTTAGTAACATGTTAAGCATAATTGTACCTTAATCATTGTACTTAATTATAACTTCATTCACTATTTTTTTTTCGTAAAATCTGAAGTTTAAATCATTATATAAAATAAATTAATCCTATAAAAAAATATGGAATCCATTTTTAATAATTTCACAAAAAATTGGATGAAACAAATATAAATTTAATCTCATAGAAGGGATTCCAAAGAGGATTTTGAAGTAAAAATCTTCAAAAGTTAGTAGTGTTTTTATATAAAATTTCAATGTGAAATTTATTCCAATGAAATAATTTATATTAATTTATTTATAATTAATATAATTTTATTTTCAAATGAATTTAAAAAATAATTTATCTATATAAATAAATTAGACGAAAAAGGCATTTTTAAATAAAATTCGGTATTTTTCAATATTCATCAAAAAAAGAATCCTCTCATAAAAAATATAAATAATTAATCCAACACTAATTTTGATGTACTGATTTAAAAAATTATGTTAATATCGTAATAATGAAGCGTCAAAATTCATATTTAAAATAGGTGTAACATTATAAAGTGGAAAACTACCTTTTTAGAATAATACAACTTTGAAGCATAAAACAAAATTTATTATCATATTATACCTATCAAATATATTGGATGAATACCAGAAATATTTTATGTAATATATAATAAATATATTTCATTAATATCATTGTATAATATTATTTAATTTAATTTATTTGGATAAATCACCTTTCTAGTGTAAAAATAGCGTTTTCATAAAATCATTTCCTTTGTATTCATTTGGATTATAAATTAATTTATAATTTTCTAGAATCCATTGAATTAAAATATATATTTTCACAAGATAGTTATTACTAATAATAACCTCCATTTTAACTACTCAGTTATATCTTATTATATTAAAAAATAATATTTAAATAATATATTTTAATTCGGTTAAACTATGCCTTGCGTTTAATGAAAACTATTGAACAAAGTTTTTCGTACATGTAACACAATAAAAGAATGTTTTCTATATATTAAAATATATTTAATTGATTTATTTAAAATATTAAATATATCATAATGTCTAGGGATATTATAGTCATTTCTATGCTTGTTGTTTCATGTAAGAACCCAGATTTTTGTATGTGGTACAGATGCACATTTTTTAGTTTTACTATCTAAATACGGTGAAATGTGTGTGACCAATATGATAAAAAAAAATTAATTGTCTTTTGATTGTGAAAATTATGGAAACCCTACTTTTGGGTTGAAAATTCATTGATTCATAGTTAAAATAAACCATGTAGGGAATTACATATTGTTAGATAAAACCATGAAATGCTGGATAGTGGGGAGATAAAGGCTACAAAGTTATGAAAAACCATTTTAAATGGACCACACAGAATTGAAAGATGTCTGTAATTTTTTATAATGGGATGGGCATGGTATTCACACATTTAGTCAAACCATGTGGATAAACTGTGCAAAAAAACCATGTGGTTGCCCTTCTCCTACCTCTATCCGTGCACGTTTGACTTACTATTTGTAAAACTGTGATGCCACATATATTTTGGAAAATTTATTAATTTTAAATTAAATAAAAAACATTTTAAACCAAACTTTGGTTTCTTTTTCCAATAGGAAAAAAATACACCTTGAGATCTCCCTTTGGAAGGCTAAGCTTGGATTTTAGGATTCTTCTATGCCCGATCTCTAAATCAAGTGTTCAACTTCTCATTGGATCCACATCAGGGAGTACTTGAATCTTTTTTACTGGTTTATTATTTTACATTTCAATAGATGATTCTATTTAGTTGCAAGATAATTTTCCCTAATCTCTTGTTTTTTATCGATAATTTTTTTCCTCTTAACCCAAGTCAAAACAAAATTTTATACTATACGATCACTCTAATACCAAGCTTGGGTAGGTGGTCTATACGTATTCCCTATGTTTTAGTGATTTATTAGGATACATCCAACTGTACCACCCACTATACATTCTAGTGTGGCCATAAAATTTAATTGGTTAATTTAATTTGATTTAATTAGTCTTATTAGGGATGCCCTTAGGTTCCATTATAATGTGTTGGTTGTTGTTTTCTAAACCATATGACACCCATGGGGTGTGACATATGAATTCACCATGGTTATGCCTTATTGAACAATAAATGGTGTTTCCTCTCAGTATATCATAGTTTGAGGAAGCCAAATTACGAATAAATGGAATTGAACTATTTGTTTAGGAGATTTAATGGATCATAACTTGATATCCTCATGATAATCCATTGTTAAATTATTTTGAAATGACTTAAATGAGTGTGGGAGGGTGAGTGGGTATTCTATTTAGTTGGTTTTTTAATTTTTTGAATGGTTAATTTTAGAATTTTTAATATGTGGGTTTACTCGTATGGAGGGGTATGATTGAATGTTAATTGTGAAACATTAGTGGTTATAATCATTGGATAAAAGTGGTTGAGGATTGTTATGTTAGTTGGTATATTCATATGGTTTTAAATAGTAATTGGTATGGAATGGGGAATGATTTCATTTGAGGCCTTGGATTTTATTCCTTTGACATTGATTCAGTAGTGGATGTCTTGGATATAGAATCCTAATTGGGTATATATTATATGGGATTACCTAGTCCTTGATACCGCCGGGATATAGATTGTGTGGACTCATATAGGACCTGTTTGGTATGACATGATCCTAAAACTGTAACCAGTGCCTAACCAATTGTCTATCAAGATTCTCCTAGGACTCAATGAGGACTATTTGGTCTTTTATATCTTTGATCTGAACCTTCACAGTCTGACATATTGGTTATAAAACACTACCTTTAGAAATATATTACATTTGGTTGATCAGCTAGCCGCATATTTTTTGACAATTTAGGTTATACGAAAAGTCTATAGTTGATGGGATTTTTTTGAAAAAATCATGCTTCTTACTATATTTTACTTTTATCTACCTTTTATATATGCTTGACCATATTTTGGATAGAGCCTTGAGCAGTTATAATATATTTCTATTTTATTAAATTACATTCCATGGGAACCTATACATTCATTCATGCTAACATGTTTACCAACACAATTATTTTCATGATATATTGCACATAACTGACCTGTATAGATCATTTCATTGTTACATACTGATATTTTATCTCACACCCTGTTTGGGTCACTGTTGGGTACCCAAAAGAACTATTTGGATGTTGGTAGAGACAGAGGCAAGTGCCCAAAGTTCAGGGATTGATTTTGTATAATTTTTAGGAGAAGGGGAGTACATGAACGAGCTGAGGATCACAATGCTATTTTGAGATATATCCTTTTTGTTATTTTTGGTATTTTGGGATGTATGTATTTTATTTTACTATAATGTACCTTTTTGGGTGTTTTTTAGACACATAAGACATGCATCATCATCATCATTGTATTTTAGCCTTTTTTGAGATAGTTATATATTACAGATGTGTATTTACTGTCTCCATGTTTTACTTCTTCCCTCGTATATATGTTATTATATTTACATTTTGTTACACTATATTGAAGAGGGAATGGTCTCCCCCCAAACACACCCTAGTCCCGCACAACTAGTCAATAGCCTCCAGTGTTTGGAGAGATGCACTTGAGGCCAAGTATCCAACAAGGCTAGGGGCACTATTGAGTGGAATCTGAGTCTAGGACAATACAAAGTGGTATCAAATAATTTTTCCCCTGGTTTTATTTAATATTTGGGACAATATACAAGGATACAAAGTTAATGTAATTTGGTAATGAGTTTTTCTTCAGTGTCAGTAACCATGTATTGGAAAAAGCTAAATTACCTCGAATGAGATTTCTGTTTTCTAGATTTGACTGTTTTAGTTGATTTTATTCCACCATTGAGTGAAACAATTTAAATATGTAGTTACTATTGATATTATTATGAGTTATAAATTTCATTTAACTCAATGAGATGATGGTATTCTATCAAATTAATTTTTTTAGGAACATTCCTGAAATCACATGTCTTGCATTATGCTATTCCATTTAGGATGCATTACTTGTGGCATGATGTTTTTATAGGTGCTATAAAATCTATACCTACTGTTGTGATATATTTTTATGAAGTTGATTGGGAAGCGATACCATGTTTCAGTTTATAAGAAGTGTGGTCCCATATAAACTAGAATGTGACATGACTTTTGATTCAATTATTTATATAAATGTTATATAAATGTGAAATAAGTACGAATTCAAATGTATTTTAATTATATGGATGAAATAATTTGATTCATGAAGTGTATGGGCCCTCGTGGATCAGAATTTAGCGAACCATTAAGTCAAACATATTTTAAATGAGTTTATATATAATTGTGAAATGGATATATAAATTAAAATTAAATGAGTATGAATTGAAATGGAAGACTAAACGATAGAGAAAGACTCAACCTAGACCCAAATTTCGAGTGGGAAAGGAGTATTGTATCTTTCTTTTTTGTGACTATTCTTTTTTCAGTCCTATATTTTGGAGTAGTTTGTGTGGAACATTATATTTTTTGGAGGATTTGGGCTTGTATTACACTTTTCAATTTTTTTTCTCTAATAAAGTTCTTTCCTAAGGCATTTTATTAGATTCAAAAATGAAAAACATGCCCATGTTGGTTACCAGGGGCCAGTTTCTTTTGAGACAACCCATTATTTGTGTTTACGACCTAGATAATTAAAAAAATACTAATGGCTTTCTTTTTGTAGAACCCATGTTGGATTACTATGACCCTTGTAGGTAACCTTATCTTAAATAATTTGAATGTATTTTATTTTTATAAATAGAATCATTATTACTGAACGACAATAAATTTTTAACAGTTTAAAAAGGAAGTTTGATAAGTCTTAATTTTTCCTTGACGTGTTCGTTAAGTCGGGTACCTTGTTCGTTTGTTTTATAGTTGGTGCTTGATTTTCTACATAACATCTTTTAGATATTAATTATTAAAGTAGAATAAAATTAATGAATATAAAAATGGATCCCGTAGTGGTTTCATTCGTTAAAACCCATTATGTAAGGGTATTCTAGACATTTCCTATAAGTTTACATGGAATAGAAAAATGAGTGTTTTCCATAGGATTTATCCATTTTATAAATGGATTAAATGATAGGTGTAGAGCTAAGTGACATTTTATTTTATGTGACCTAATGTTAAAGTAATATGCTTATGATTTTTAAGGGGCTATCCTATGGTAGGTATAACCCTTAGATCTTAAATTTCTGGAAAAATGTTGTGATATTTCAACTATACGACACTGTTCGAGTGTAATGTTCCCTAGTAGGACTCTCAAAATTTTAATTAAACCCTTTTTCTGAAAATTGGAATTTGTATCCTTGACCATTGTTATGGGAGTGAGCATCAGAGAATGCTCAGTTTTAAAAAGATATAGATTCCTAGGGCATGGTCACCTGCATAGTAGGTCTCATGACCCTGTTCTTTTTTATAGTGATGGATGACTTGGTATGTCATTATCCAAGTTAATGGTCTCATTGGGAAATAAAAATTTTCATTAAATATCTTATATATGTCACCTGATACTTGGATGCATAGGTCAAAAATCAAATTGATTGTATCATGGGTGGTCATCTTGTTTCTGAAACATTGTGGTATTTTTCATTCATATATACAGTACCCACTTAGATGCTAAGTGTTGTAATAAAATGATTTAGTATAGTGAAATAATTGAGCTTTGAGATGTTACGTACATAATTGGGTTATCATGGGAGCAGAGTGGTCTAGGCGTTAAAGCAATCAAGGTCATCACAATGATTGGGATAACTCCAAAGAGAATCGGGTGTTTTGACATTCTAGTTATGTTGGTTTTGTTCTTCCTTCCAAATGCCTTGTTATAGTGAGTGTGACTTGAATGAGTGTCACACATTGGTTTATGTTCAATCTGATCTAGCGTGATTATGAGCTACTAGTCTATCTATTCATTCGACCACTAGGACACTTCTATGGTGGGGAGCATCATATTAGTTCTAGTGTATGTGTCAGTGATTTCTTGGAAGGAAGACTCTATTAGTGGTTGGCTGTGTATGAAACCTTTTCTGAACACAATTGGTCTTATATTAGCTTTGGTTTAAATCATGAATTATCAAAGGATGAATCAATGTTGAAGGCAATGTGGTTCGGTTAATGATGATGCATCGAAACTTGAATCCAAGATCATTTGAAGAAGTTTAATTGATGAGGTTTAGATACTATTATTTTCGTTTTCTTGGTCGGTTGGAAACCCTTTAAATCCTATTAATGTTGTATTCTTTGAGAAATGATCCCTTCCCATATCTTGACGTTATCTGTGATTCACTAATATAGTTTTATCATTATGTCATGATAATGTTTTAAAAGATGTTAGGATTGTTTGGGTAGTTTTATTAGTGTTCCATGATGATGTGAGGTTCTTATAAATGTATGGTTTGTCATGATTGAATCTTGGTTTCCCAGTTAGGAATTATATTATCATAATATTGGATACTAGACATTTTATTTTTTACTTGAACACCAGGCTGATGCAGCTATAGGCTCTGTCAATGTTTTGTAGTGCATGTCCTTGACTCGTACTAATGTCTCACATGTAAACATGGATTATGGATTACCTTATGTCATTTCCCCAGACTCGAGTTAAATGAATCTGAGGTTACCCTATACTCGTGTTGGGTTCAGAGGTGATGTTTAAAATGGGAGACTATTCACGTGGATTGAATCTTGGTCACCCCATGTTCATTATGAGACATGACATTTTTATATTTAAGGGTAATATTTTGACCAAGGAACATCATTGGAAGTCAGGAATGGACTTCCTAGTATGTATTCATGGTAAATGAAATATTCCATGGATGATGTTGTTTCATTTCATTTTCTAACCAACCGACCATCTAAAACAAGTGTTTTAAGAATAGTCGGTATGGGTGGTTTGAAATTTTATCCTTCTTGTTCAATGTTTATAGTCATAAGGAATCCATTTAGACACACATCTAAGTCATGGTGGGTGTGGTAAAGGCCAGAAGTGTATTTTAAAAAAGATTTTGTGACCAGTCTTAGTTGGGTTGATATGACCTTAGATGTAGTCGAGTTCACCGAGTAAAAGAAGTCATACTAGGAGCATCATTAGAATACTTTGTGAGGTGATTTGTAATAAAATTCCAATAGTGGAAGTACAATGGTTCATCATTGGAACCTTTTGTGATAAAATCCATAGTGGGGAGCATAAATCGACTAGATTTTTAAAGAGGCTTTAACAAGATTGTGTCTCTAGAAATATGGGCTCACCAGTACTATTGACCAGGTATGAATATAGATGTAGCTGGTTTTGTTATGAGGTGTTCCACCAGTAATCTGATGATTGTGGAACATTAAATAAAAACCATACTTGTTCATTATTTAATATATCCTGAGTGGAAATGGGATGATTCCATGATAGATTGGGTGATAGGTTTACTCAGGTCTCTTTGTTGTATAGATATTGTGTGGGTTATTATCGACATGCTCAATAAGGTTGCACATTTTCTTCCAATAAAGGAGACCATTATTATTGATGATATTTGGAGGTGATATATCTATGACATAGTATGAATCCAATGGATCCCATGAACTATCATTTCAGATTGGGATGCTCTATTGACATATCATTTATGTTAGAGTTACAGAGGGCGCTGGGTATATAGTACTTCTGAGAACAACATACCACCCTCAGACTGATAGCTAGTCAGAGCATATGATATAGGTGATTGAGGAAATTCTATAAGAATTAGTCCTGTATTTTGGTGGATCATGGGATTTGAATATACCCCTGGTTGATTTGGCATACAATAATAGATATCAGGTGATGATATAGATGAAACCATATGAGGTTTTGTATGGAAGGCCTTGCCAATAACCTCTGTGTTGATTAGAGGTTGTTGAGGAAGAATTATTTTGACCATTTCTGATGAATGAGATGTCTGAGAAGGTTTATTTAATTCATAAGTAGATTAAAATTTTGTAGTCTTGCAAGAAGTCTTACAACAATCACTTTATATGACCTCTAGAGTTTGATGATGGGGATCGAGTTTTCTTTTGCATTTCACCAAGGTTGGTACAAATGAGGATCAGGAGATAAAGTAAGCTTTCACCATCATAGGTTGGGTATTTCAAGATTCTGGAGAAAGTAATGATGATATACTCTCAGTTGTAGTTACCTCATAGGTATCGAGCAAAGAAAAACATCATCCTTGTATCTTAGCAGTAATTCTATCACTCAAACTCATCTCATTATTTTTAACATGAGGAGGATGATTTATAAGTTGATTCATCCTTTTTGGATCATTTGAATCATATAGTGGACAATAACAAAAATTTCATAAGAGGATGGTCGATTCCTCTAGTATGTATTCTATGGAAGTACAACCATTTACCGGACAAGTCTTGGGAGTGGGAGGTCGAAGTACATGTTTAGCAGTTGGAGTATTTCTCAGATGAATCTTGAGAAACCCTGAGAGGTAAATTCAGTGAAAAATTACATTATGGTTGGATGATTATATCAACCCATAATTCCATATGTGGCATCGATCCCTTCTTTTTCAATTTTATTATTTAAATATGGCCTAATGTGAGTACCCAATTTAATAATGGGAGTTTGAGTGGTGAAGAATACTTGTTTAAAGGAAGAAACCCATCATTGTGTAGAAAGTTCCATGGATCACAGTTTGAATAAACCATGATGTTCAGGACACATTTCTAGATAATACCATGTATTGATGGAAAATGGGGAGATATATGCTGATTTGTCAGACCAAACTATGTGAAATGGGATGCACGACCATGTTAGATGTCTACAATTTTTAACAGTAGGTTTTGGCATGGTTAGTCAAACATTGCATAAAAACCATGAGGCTTCCCTTATCTTACTGTTAACCATGCATGGTTAGTGTACGGTTTGTAAAACCGAGCATCTAAACTATATATTCCAAAATATTTGGATAAATTTAAAAATTTAAAATTAATTGAAAATCATTTTTAAACCTAATTATGTTTTATTAATTATACATTTACAAAAGTCACCTTGATATCTCCCACTGTAATAATAATCTTGTATTTGATTATTTTTATCTATCCGATCTCCAATTCAAGCACCGAAAGTCTCATTGGATCCACATTGTTCAATACTCAATTTTTTTTTTATTCATTCATCATTCTTCTACCCATCGATGATTCTATTTAAGTGAAAGCCAATTCTCCCTAATTTTAGGTTCTGCATATATTCTTATTTTTTATCCTAATTCGAGTCGAATTAGTAGTTCATACTGTACAAGCACTCTACTATAGATCTATGGTAGGTGGTCTATACATTTTCCTTGAGAGTTGGTGCTTTATTAGGCTACCTGCTATTGTATTCCCCACATGAATTTTTTGCATGACCCAAAAATTGAAATGGTTAATTAAATTATATGTAATCATACCTATTATGGATTCCCATAGGTTATTTTGGAATGTGTTGGAATTATTTTCATGAACCAAGGACACCCATGGAGTGTGACATATGATTTCACCTTGGTTATTCTATATTGAACATTCCATGAGGTGTTATCAAATGATTTCCAATATAGAGGAAGCTTAATTAGGATTAAATGGAATTTAATTTATTATTTAAGAGATGTATTTCCTCCTAAAATCATGTCATCCCGATATTCCATGCTTGAATTGTTTTAGAACTTATTAGATGAAAATGGTTGACTAAGTGGGTATACCAATCATTTGTTTTTGAATTTCATGTTGGCTAATTGAGGAATTTTTTATATGGATGTGTATACTCATGTGGAGGGTTATTTGTATATGTGATTTGTGCATAATTATTGGTTATAATAAGTGGATAGAAGTGTTTGGGGATGGATATGTGAGGGGGTAGACTAATATTGTTTGAAATAGTAATTAATATAGAATGGTGAATGATATCTTTAGATTCCATGGATTTCATTCCTTGGATATTGATGCAGTAGTGGATCCCTCAGACAGAGTATGCTCATTGGTTATTGATTATGTGAGATGACATAGGCCATGGTACCCGTTGGATCTGGATTTCGTGGACTCACGTAGGACATGTTTGGAATGAAATTCTCTTAGGTCTCTAACCAATGCATAATTGAGTATCCATCGAGATGCTCCTAGGACATGATGAGGATGTCTTGGTTTTTTATACCTTGGATCCAACCCCTTGTGGTTTGAAACATTGATTATGTTTTAGGTCTATGAGAATTATATTATAGTTGTTTGAATGTCTTTGCTGTGGATGTTTTGACACTATAGATTGTATGGAAGGGTCATGGTTGATATTTTTTGTATGGTGTGGCTAATATAATTACACTCTTTTACTTGTATCCACCTTTATATGATCTTGAACATATTTTTTATTTATCCTTGAGAATTTATTCATGATTTCAAGTTTAGTACATTATATTCCATGGGAATCTTTGAATTAATTTACTATTTACTTGTATACCTACACACATTTTTACTTGTCAAATTGCACTGACATGAAATTTATAAATATATTGTAGGTTACCTACTACGATTGTATCCTAAAATATGTGTGGTCTATGCTTAGGTACTCAAAGAGACCATTTGAATGGATTTAGAGGTAGGGGAAAGTGCTCAAAGTTTGGGAGATGATTTTTCTACCATTCATAGGAGCAGAGGTGTGTGGGACTGATATGAGGCTCATAATACAATTCATTTATAGAATATTTCTAGTATTTTTGGTATTTTGGGAGGTATGTATTGTATTGTACTTTTATATACATGTTTTAGCTATTTTCTTAGACAGATATGGGATGTGTCCTCACCATCACTGTATATGTGCCTTCTTTTGAGATTGTTATCTATTCCTGTTGTGTATCTATTGTATGCATGTTTTATTACTTCCACTATCTATCTGTTATTATATGTCTTCTATGTTACACTTTGGTGATGAGAGCATAGTCTCATCACAGGCACACCCTAGGCCCTTGATGCTAGTCAGCAGTGTAAAGTCCCGAAATATTCAACGAATTTTTTTAATTATATGGAATTATTATGAGTCTGCAAAAATTGATGACATGTGATTCTGAGGCATGGAGTGATTGGAATGAATTTCCAAACTTTCTTTATGTATGTTCAGTTAATACATGAATGAGAATTTTAACATTTGAACCGGTTCTCAGAATTGAAATATGAGGATACCGTTGAACTTGTAGTGCCAATATTTTCTTAAGGGAGCCTTCATCTCGACCACAGTAGGTCATGGGTGGAAGTTAGATTTTCTGTTTTTCATTGGAGAATTGAAAAAAAAATAAAAAAATAACAATTTTTTTCTTGAAACCTCTCTATTGAATTTTGGTAGTGGGGGACCACCCAAGGTGGTTTGGAATTTAATAACCTACATTAAATGTTCTGTTACAAGTGGTGTAACACTTGGAAACCTCCCCCATTAATGACTTCATTAAATTTTTAATTGATGAAGTCATTAAACTTCATTAGGGGGGATTGGATCCTCACCTCTCGTGGTTGGGAATTGTTGGAAAAATGGGTTTTCTGGAGAACTCTTGGTGAAAGAACATCCTCCAACGAATAACCTCCTCCAATCGTGAATGAATCTCTAGATCAGGAGCGTTGAAACAACATTGGAGCACAGATCAGAAGCATATTGTGAGAGAGACAAATGCCAAAATCTCCTTCATTGTCTTCATCTTATACCTCACTCAATCTCCAAAAAATGATTGAGGTAGGGTTTGTTTGTGATTGATCTTCGTTAATTTACGTCGATTCAATTTTCTTATGCTGCATGCTATCAGTCTAATACGGAAGGTGCATGATAAAATAACGTGGCCCGATCCCTCCACTACTTCATTTTTTGATCTGTTCATCATGTGTGAAACTTTGAGTTGAGCGTAACTCGACGTTGATGGACTTGATGCAACGACGACGTCCCGAGATGAACATTGATGCCTTCGAAATGAAGAATGGGCCATCAGATCTCACCTGGTGACCCATGGAAGCCCGCCATTGTGACGGCACCAGCAAATGGCGTCGATGGGGTAAAAGGTGGAGGCTGATACACCAGCCGAACGCGATCGTAGCGGCGGCAGAATAGTACTATTAAAGGAGGCTAGAGACTGTCGACTGCAGTGGAGGAGGGTGGAGGCTGGTGTATCCACGCCGCCGGAGATGGGGGTCGCGGCTGTTGTACCACGATGGAAAACATGGAGGGCAGACGACAATTGATCGACTGCGGTTGGAGTAGCAGCGCCATTACGCCGCTGGAAGAGGCACCAGCTGGCACCCCGACCAGCTACGTCATGCTGAGCAGGACCCGCTTCGGTGGGTCTCGAGTGCCAGTAGGCCCCGCCACGTGGTGTCATTGGGTTGGCCAGAACCGAATGGACCTCGGGCCATTCCGGAATCCCGGGGGGCACCTCCCCTGGGTGGCATCTAGGGCAGTCCCTCCCACGGTGGGCCATAGCTACCACGGGACACCCAGTGAGCCGCACCACGGGTCATGGCCCCATGGGCCGATCTTGCCGCAGTTCAACCCATTTGGGCTGGAACCCAAATGGGGTCGGTCCGACCAGGTCCTACCGGACTCGAGCCCATCTGGACCCAAATACACCTTTTGGCCATATCATGAGAACCGAGCATTCGTTTTATGAACGGTCTATGGTTCTAGAATCCTTGGATCGAGATGGTTCTTTTGTTATACTCAACTTTAGTTTTTCTTAAATTCGGAGTTTGGATGGGTTGGATCGAACCTGAATCCAACTGGGCCCTCGGAATGGAAATTCTAATAACATATAGATCGGGCTTCCGATTGACATGTAGTTTGTCGCATTAGGTCCCTTATGACGTAAGGGACCCTCGTGATAATTCTACATTGAAATTCATGGTAGTTGAAGTATCGACCTATGGATTAAGGAGTGGATCCTTCCGGAATCATGCGTGCTTAGTACAGGAACCCTGTGGTTGGCTGTACTTGAGGAATCATTAGAACATGTGGGTCATCTCTAGATCCTATGTGGGTTTTCATCTACCGATCATGTGTGGGTCATCGATAGATCCTATGTGGGTCATCGTTATATCCTTTGTGGGTCATCTCTGAATCCTGTGTAGGTCAGCATCTTTAGATCCTGTGTGGGTCATCTTCGATCCTGTGTGGGTTAAATGTAGATCTACTCGACGATGTAAGATGATATAGCAATACAATTAATCATCTATACATCTATACTTAAGTTACACCATGTGTGAGTTGAGTGATTACATTTTCAGTACACTTTTGTGTCGTGATACCATTATAGTATTATTCTGTGTGGAATTACCTTTTTGGTACTTACCTTCATGGTGTTACCTTCGTGGTATTCACTACTTCATGGAATAGATGTAATTTTAGCTAAAGAGTTCGTCCTTGTGTTTCCTCATGAATGAGATGGGTATACTTGATAACTTAGGTATATGTGTGGGCATATACCTAAGTATGGTTGATTGTTGTTTTCGTGCTATGTGATTATGGTTTTGCTTTATGGATTTTCCTTTGGAGATTCTGAGAGACCTTCGGGGGTCTCGGGGTCCCTACTGAGTATTTTTATACTCCCCCCTACACGGGCTATGCACGCACCGTTTTGTGTCTTGTATAGAGGACAGAAAAAATTGATCAAGGATGAGAGTTCCAGGACTGGAGGCTGCTCGGAGGCAGACCATTAGATGAGATGTACCGCAGAGATGATCGTTCGAGTGATATACCTACCCTTCAGGTAGGATCCTTGGTGGGTGTTCAAAGGATATGTTTTTAGTTATACTGGTACTTTCTAGTTGGGATTGTATTCATTCCCCTTTACATACTGTACTCACCCTATTTACTATATCATTTACTTTTTGCATGTATATTACTATGTGCATGGATTGTGTTAGTTTACAGGTTAAAGGTTAATGCCTTCCCGGTTTTTTGGATATGCCTTTCCGGTTCCAGTCGCCTGCCCCTATCCTATTGAAGGTGGGTTTAGGGTAGTCACGACATGTACCTTGGGGGATGGGTCGTAAAAAATTGGTATTAGAGGAGTCGGTTCTATCAGATAACTTGGACTCTGATATTATGATTCGGTAATAGTGTTAAGTGTAATGAGTGTGGTTTTCAGTTTGGGGAATCCGGTATTTGTGCGACGGCTGACATTTCCATACACAGTGACCCTGACTTTTTATTTCCGACTTAGTGCATGAAAACACTGATTGCATGTGTGTTTTTGAAAAGTTTTCTTTTCTGAATCTTTGGGTCAACTCACCAGGAATAACTTATTGACCACAGAAGACCTGTTTCATTTTTAGGATGCATCCACGTAGACAGAGAGCCAGTGTTCTAGGTACAGTATGCGATGAAAACCCACTAATCGACGAGGCATTGGTGCAGGGGCCCCTTTCAGCAGTTGTAACATCGGGTGGAGTACCAGTAGGACCACTACCCATTGGACATCCAATGCCACCAGCCCCAATAGCAGAGGGCGCATGCTAATTGAGCGCATTGCACGAGTTCCCGCGCTAGAGGCCACCAAGGTTCTGGGGCGAGATGGATCCACAGGCAGCTGAGGACTGGCTAGAGGTCGTGGTCAGAGTTTTCTGACCGGTAGGGACACCAAATGATCTTGTGTCCATCCTTTCAGCCAGTCTTCTTCTAGTATAAGTGGGGAGATGGTGGATCATAATGCCCCATGTTCAAGAAGATGTGAATCTCATTTGGGCAGACTTTTAGAGCCTTTTCATGGAATAGTTCTCCCAGCGAACTTATGCTCAGTGTGCATACATAAGATTCACTACTTGCATTAGGGTAGCATGATTATGGCTCAGTATTCAGTGGGGTTCACCGACCACTTGTTCTACTCCACTGAAATGGTGCGTGCCCCTTTTTTTAGGACCTAGAACTTTGAGTAGGGGATCATACGGGAGATTAGAGCTTCAATGATATCTTTCAGCATCCCAAAGTAGGGTGAGGTGTTAGAGCAAGCACTCTAGATGGAGAGCTTCCATGCTGAGCAGTCACCAGAAGCAAGACCCACCACCAGACATCACGTAGAAGAGTCATCTACTGATGGTATCAGATAGATTACACAAAGGTCCCAGAGGAATAGAACTACAGGTGGATGACCGCATGATATAGGGTTAGTTGCACATGTCTCTCGAGATAGATCAGGACAAACGAGGAGTAGGCAATGTTACTTGTGTGGCGGGTAGGGTCACATGGCTCGCAACTGCCCATCCCTTAGTATGTACAACCAGAAGAAGATCGAAGGACCAATTTCACGGAGGTGAAGATTCGATCGAGGAGGTCCGCAGGAAGTAGGCGTACATGGATGAGATGATGGATGTGCAACAGGCGGTGGGCGGCGATTCGAGGTTCTACCGCCACCACCTCATGGTGGTCCACCCCAACTATAATGAGCAGGTGGACATGGAAGTTCTTAGCTCCAGGCAGCTGAGGACTACGACTACGATTCTCTGGAGATGATTCAAGGTATGATATGTGTCTACTCCTCCGTATCTGTAGTACTTATAAACATAGGTTGCATTCACTCTTTTATTTCCATGACCCTCGTTCGGAGCTTGAAGATTCTGTTGGAGCTGTTGGATCGATCCATATGGCTAGAGACTCCTATAGAAGAGGAATAGACGATTAAAGACCAATTCTATCCATGTGAGCTTACTCTAGGAGGCAAGAACTTCAGCTGGGATCTTCTAGTAGTGGCATCGAGGCTTTACGACATCATCTTTGGTATGGATTGGTTATCTACAACCCATGCTAAGATCGACTGCATTAGGCACAGTGTGAGGTGTGTCCATGAGGATGGGACCATGTTTTCTATCACTCGTTAGAAGGTAACCCTTTTAGAACATGATGGAGTTACACAAAGGAGGGTGTAGATGATCACACATTAGTTGGATACCCTTACCCATAGAGCGGTTGATGTTCAGAGTCTGAGCAATCCTATAGTGGTGGACTAGTATGATGATTTTTTTTATGACGATGTTCTGAGTCTAGATCCTCACAGAGAGGTGGACTATTATATCAACTTGTTCCCCGGGACGACACCGATATCTACACCAGCATATTGGATGGCTCTCATAGAGATTCGAGAGGTACAAGTACAACTAGAGGACTTACAAGGGAATGGGTTCATTAGGCCCAGTGTTTCTCCATGGGCAGCCCCGATTTTGATCACCAAGAAGGCAGAGGGGAGTTTGATACTCTGTGTGGACTATCAGCACCTGAACCAATTGACCGTGAAGAACAAGTACCCACTACTGAGGATTGACAATCTTTTTGATCATCTAAAGGGAGAATGACTATTTTCTTAGATTTACCACAGATTAGGCTATCACCAGCTCATGGTAGACGACAAGGATATGCATAAGATGACTTTCAGATGTCGGTATGGCTACTAGGAGTTCATATTTATTCCATTCGGCGTGACCAACGCTCAAACATTGTTCAGGGGGCTCATGAATAGCATCTTAAAACCATACCTCGATCACTTTTTTGTAGTCTTAAATGATGACATCCTAGTTTACTCAGCTATAGAGGAGGAGCATGCCTATCATCTGAAGATAGTTCTGGACACACTCTAGGAGCACTAGCTTTATGGTAAGCTCTCGAAGTGCCAGTTCTAGATCCAAGAGGTTCACTTTCTAGGACACATCATCTCAGAGGCTGGAGTTGCACTGGATGCAGTGATGATTGAGGTTGTGCTTTCTTGGGTGCCACCTAGGAGTGTGACGGAGGTGATAATTTACTAGGTTTCTCCGGTTACTATCGGAGGTTTGTGCTTGACTTTTCTAGAGTTGTAGAACCCATATCAGCATTGACAAAGAAGGGGAAACACTTCATGTTGTTGGAGATATGCCAACGGAGTTTCCAGGAGATGTGGTAAAGACTGACGGGTGGCCCCATCTTGAGGCTACCAGAGTAGGGTGTTGGGTACGTAGTATACTATGACGCATCAGGGTCCAGGGTTGGATGTGTCCTGATGTAGGAGCAAGCATTGATTGTGTATAGTTCTCTAAAGCTGAGACAGTTTGAGTATAACTATTCTACCCATGACATGGAGATAGTAGTAGTGGCCTTAGCCTTAAAGATGTGGCAACATTACTTGATGGGAGAACAAGTTATAGTCTCCTGTGATCACAAGAGTATCAGGTATATCTTCTCTTAGAGGGACCTGATCCTATGACAAAAATGATGGACTGAGTTCCTCTAGGACTATGACTTTGAGATAGTCTATACTCATGGGAAGGGGAACGTAGTATAAGATTCACTTAGTAGGAGATCTGGAGTACAATTGTTGAATGAGGCAATGGAGCAGCTAGCCTCTTTGTAGATATCTTATGTGGATCGAGATGGAGCAGCTTTTCTTTATTCTCTGACAGTCACTCCCCCACTCCTTCAACGATTTAGGGAGGCACATCTTGGGGACATTGACTGGGAGGCTCAACATGCTCAGATATCCAAAAGGCGGGAACCTGATCGATTTTATGAAGGTAGGGAGCACTTCATCTTATTTAGAGGACGTACAATGGTACCAGTGGCGCTATAGGAGGAATTTTTTAGGGAGTTCCATATGTCCCGTTTAGCAATAAGTACAGAAGTGGTGAACAAGTACCTGGACCTCTGACGTCAGCCCTGGTGGTTGGAAATAAAGAAATCAGTGGCAGAGTTTGTCTTAGGGTGCCTCACTTGGCAGCAAGTGAAGGTAGAGAATCAGGTTCCAGTAGGGTTAGCTTAGCCACTTGAGGTGCCACAGTGGATGTGGGATGGAATTTACATGGAATTCATGACAGTACTTCCATCCATGTCCACGGGACATGATTCCATATGGGTGATCATTGATCGACTCAATAAGTCGGCTCACTTCATACCTAGCAGAGAGGAGGGATCAATAGAGATATTGGGTTGCCTCTACGTATAGGGGATTGTACAACTTCATCGAGTTCCCTCGACGATTGTCTCTGATCGTGATGCATGTTTTACTTCCCATATATTAAAGGGGTTGCAGGAGGCATTCGAGAATCAGCTTCTATTATGAACCTCCTTTCATCCTCAGACAGATGGTTAGACAGAGCAAACCATCCAGACACTCGAGGACATGTTCTGTGCTTGTGTCCTTGATTTTGACCACAACTGGGAGGATCACATTCCATTGGTGGAGTTTTCATACAACAAAAACAATCACTCCCCCATTGGTATGGAACCATTTGAGTCATTTTACGGCCGACCATGCAGATTACTCTTTGTTGGACTGTCCTAGGGGAGTAAATATTCATGGGACAAGAGATGGTATGGGATACCAATGAGAAGTTTCAGATCATTCAAGAGTGGATTAAGACTACACAGAGTAGGAAGAAGTCTTATGCTAATAGGAGACGGAGACCTCTGGAGTTCACGGATGGAGACCATGTCTTTCTACGGGTCTCACATCGATGAGGTTTGATGAGATTTTTCTGGGGTGGGAAGTTATCTATGAGGTTTATCAGACACTTTTAGGTCCTCAGAAAAGTTGGCGAGGTGGCATACCACATAGCCCTTCCCTATCATTGGCACTGGGTGCATGATGTTTTGCACATATCCCACTTGAGGTATGTTCTTGATCTGTCACACATCATTGACTAGGGAGAGCTCGACATCGATGATGGGATGACGTTTTCAGAGGTTCTTGTAGAGATTGAGGATCGACAGGAGAGATTCCATCATGGGTGATTGATACCTATGGTGCACGTACGTCGGCAGCATGAGAATATCTAGGAAAGAACATGGGAGGAAGAGGCTCAGATTCATTCTCATTCCCCCCACTTGTTTCCCTAGTATGTGTTGTGGGTTTTGAGGACACAAAGCCCTGATGTGGGTAGAATGTAAAGACCCAGAATTTTAAATGTACTTATTTATAGTTATATGGAAAGATTACGAGTCTGGGAAAATTGACGGCACGAGATTTTGAGGCCCAGAGGAACCCTAATGAATTTCCAGACATTCTTTAAGTATGTTCATTTAATACATGAGTGACAATTTGTAACTTTTGAACCGGTGGCTTAAATTGAAATCTGAGGACACTGTTGAACTTGTAGCACTAATATTCCCTTAGGGGATTCTTCACCTTGAATATAGTAGGTTGAGGGTGGAAGTTGTATTTTCGGTTTTTCGGGGGAGAATTGAAAATATATATCTTTTTTTATTGAAACCTCTCTTTTGAATTCTGGGGGAGGGGACCACCTTAGGAGATGGGGTATTTAATGATCTAAAATAAATTCCCATTTACGATGGTGTAACACTAGGAGAACTCACCCATTAATGACTTCATTAAATGTTTAATTGTCAAAGTCATTAACCTACATTAGGGGGGGATTGGATCCTCACCTCTCGTGGTTGGAAATCATTGGAAAACTAGTTTTGTTGGAGAACTCTTGGTGGAAAATATCCTCCAATGAAGAATGAATCTCCAGATTAGGAAAGTTGAACCAATGATGGAGCACAGATTAGAAGTGTATTGTGGGAACGATTATAATGACCCATACATTACATACATTGTTATTACTTCAAAATTGAATCATACTTATTACAACATATAACAAAACCATTAAAGGACCGTATAGGTATAGTGTCTTTAGAAACTAGGAAACATAAACAACTGGTTCATAAATCATCTACACTGTCTCCCAATTATTTTATCATATATATTGTCCCTTTTGGAATATCTTACATAATATCCTTCTTCCTGACCTGGGAAAAAAACATACAAAAGGCTGAGCACAAATGCTCATTAAGGGTAAACAAAAGAAATATCAATCACATCATATTCATAAGAACATATCTTTTGGAAATCTTAACCTGTAAAAGAGATCATAATTTCATAACATGGGATAAATCATAGTAGTGAAATGTAATCCCAATAATCATAACAAAAAACATGAAACTTTGTGTCATACACACATAATCATAGATAATAATTTCTTATTAGTTAAGACTCATTTCCAAGACTATCTTAGTGGGAAAAGTCCTTTTCTTAACCGAGTTCATTCCTCATTTCAATCCTATTTCACTGAACCGGTTTAACCTACAGTTCCAGCCATGTCTATCTCATGAGATATAAAATCTTTACGCAATTCATTGGAGGGAGATATAGGTCCCACCCATCTCATAATGATACCATTCATATGTGTTCCACACAATAATAAATCATACATCATTGCATAACCCATGTAATAAAAATGGGATTCTTAAACAACATGAAATCATAAAAAAATTCATATATGATAAAGAAATTCATAAAAATAATTACTTCACTACATAATAAAATCAATTTAATAATAGGGATAGAAATAAAACCCTATATTATCTTAGATGGAAAATAATTTTGATAAAACACTTGAACTCCATTCTTGAGGAAAATATCCATTCTACTTCAAAAACATTTTCTTTTCTTAACATGTCATAAAATTTTAACCTAAAAGAATTTGATTAAAAATAAACCTGAAAACATGTAAAGGAATTTTCTTGGAAATAATTTTTTAAAAATCCATTCATGTTGTATAAGTTAAAAAAAACATTCTTCTCGTACTTTTGTCGGAAAAGTAAAAAAGTACCTCATACGAAAAATGACAAAAGATTATTTTCATATCTTTTACTATAAACTCATAAAAGGGTAAAAATGGATTTAAACAATTTTAGCTGGATGGAAATAACATTACATATTGAGGAAACATGGATGTGGTTGATAAAATACACTCCAGTAAATACCAAAGTATAAACAATCTTGGATAAAAATGAGATTGTGATATTTCCCTTACCTTAGGTCTGATTTTCATTGTAAGTGTCTGAACCTCCTGTATAATGAATTAAATAATGTTATTGACTTATTCCATAATCATACTTATTTTTATGATATCATATATGGTCATATTCTTAGCTTCTTATTAGTAATATTTCATTACTACTTGTTATTCGGGTGTTTATTACTTTTTGTTCTTATGCCTGTTTTGTCGAATAAATTCTTATTATTATTTTTAGGTTATAGATATCTCATTTCCAGATTGGTATTAGTGTAATATATTCATTCATTCAATTCATTTATATAATCATTATGAAATGAAGCTCATGTAGAATGAGTCGCATCACATCGTGGAGACGGTATTCCGTACGTACGCACGAGCGATGATATCGTTCCCATGATCGTGAAATTGTAATAGAGTGTATATATACAATTCAGAATCAATATAACTTTAAAATAATCATATATAATTATTATTTACACCATTATACCCCTCCAAGTAAGGTGGTGGTGGAAAATAGATTACACCACGACATGGAGACGGTATTCCATACGTACACACGCGTGGTGATTTCATTTTCCGTATGATGGATAGATGGTGAAATAGGGTTGTTTCATACATATAATAACATATCAGTATATGAGTGATACTTATGTTATTACTTCATAATGAAACAACTAATGAAGAAGAAGTGGAAGAAGAAATAAAGATGAAAGAATCGGTAACAGACATTACCTCTTCTTTGAAGCGCTTCTTTGAGACCTCTTTTTAGGACACTAAAATTGGTCTTTGAAGAAGACCAGGACCTCTAGGATATCTCTAGGGAAGTGGATAGAGGAACTTGGCAGGAGTTGGCCGAGAGTGAAGGCTGAAAGTGGTCTGAGGAAGAGGGGGAGGAGGTGCCCTTTTATAAGGGAGGAGAGGGGCTCCTTTGGAAAAACTAAAAATATTATTTTATTATAAAGCCAAATTCGGTTTTAAATAGCTCAAAATTAATTTATTTCGATGCTAAGGTAGGGATGGGTTGCAATTCTCTCATCCAATAGAATTTATACATGTTTAGGTTCCTATTTTAACCTTATAATTTAGATTTAACATTAAGTTAGATAATTTTACTTTTACCGTGTCTTTTTGTGTTCTTACACTATAAGGTTAATAAACTTACTATAACAAGCCAAATAAACCCCAAGTTGTTTATTAGTAATATATATAACCTTATATAAGTCATTTTTCCGAACCTTATCTTTTTAGGAATAAAATAACAATTAATAATATAATATTTGTTTTAAAAACTATTTTATGTCACTTTTGACAGTATTTAGTAATTGATTTTTTTGAAAATCATAACAGAATGATTAATTCGAAAAAAGTTAACTAAATAAATACTAACATGTCATATTAACCTATAATATTATTGGAATTCATAAAAAGTCTCAAATTACATTTATTTGGGTATTTATAACATCAATTATGTCAATATTTCATTAATAAGATAATTACTGCATCATCTTTGTGTCATAAATACATTAACTTATTTAAAGTCTAAAAATTACAAATAAAATATAATTATGTAGGAAATATTTTTAGCTTTCTAATGAATATTTATATCCGAATTTAAGTTATGTATAACCTTCTATTAAAAATACTTTAGTTATTAAACTTTGATTTTAACTATTTTAACCAATCTTTAAATAAATTGATAATAAATGTCATAATCTTATCCATGTGGGCCTAAATGGTCATATATTATTCCTAAGATTTGTTTGGTCGAATATCACTTATCCAATAGAATTAGGACATGTGTTAGGGTAATAATAATATCATTTTTACCCTTAACTACCCTATTTACTTTTAACCGTAGTAAAAAAAATTAAACAGTTACTGTTAACCAGAAATTATTTTCATCTCATTGAACCATATTTTAGTCATTATATTAACCTTGACTATCGGGTTTTCGAAATTCTTCTCACAGAAGCGGTAAAATTATGTTTTATGAAAAAATCAGTTTTTTTAACCACCACTTAGTGGTTTCACTATTCATCAAAAAATCAATGTTTCCAGAAAAATACCAAAAATTAGGCCTAAGCTATATTTGATATCATGAATTCAAAAATGAAGTTTATTTTACCAAATTCATAACATATCAGTTACATTAACTAATTTAATAAATAATTTCTGTCGTCAAAACAAATAGAGTGTTTTTAAAAGATAATAACTATCAAAAGATTGACACTTGTTTATGTCTGGTTTAAATGTAAAATTACATCCAATGAACAACATTGTATTAAATTGTAAAAATATATTCTAAATATACTTTAAAACCACTCAAATTAATAATTTATCACTATAAATTATTTCGATTAAAAAAGTTGTTTTTAATTAAAATTTAATAATTTTCAATATTCATCAGAATATTAAAGTTATCTGAAAAGTACCAAAATTTCACCCTAAGCTAAATTCCGATAATCCGAATCCAAAAATGAAGTCCATTTTGAAAAATAAAATTTACAAAACTTCAAAAAGTGGTTATCATTATTCACAACGGCTAGTTTTAATAATATTTTAATAGCATATCGTTGTTTAGTGAAACTCGGTATTGCGTACGACGCAAGCTATTGAGGAAGGCCGTGGTTGCATGTAAATCAAGCCAAGCTGGTGTTGTGTGTATTTAAAGATTCCTTTGATGATTTATATATCATAAAAACAAAATATTTCTCATAAAATTCTCAGGTGTTACATTCTACCCCCCTTAAAATGAATTTCGCCCTCGAAATTCGTCACTTTGTAACAAAAAGATGAGGATACCTCTCCCTCATAATATACTCAAGCTCCCATGTAGCTTCTTCTAATTGGTGGTTCCTCCATAAAACATTCACCAATCGAGTGGTCTTGTTTCATAGGACTTTTTCACTACGATCCAGAATCTCTATCGACTGTTCTTCAAAAGACAGATCTTGCTCCAGCGGTACAACTTCTGAGCTGAGTACATGTGACGGATCAGGTATGTACTTTCTCAGGAGAGATACATGGAACACATCTTGAACTTGAGAGATATTCTGTGGAAGCACCAATCGGTAAACTACCTTTCCAACATGATCCAGTATTTCGAAAAGACCGATATATCTAGGGATCAACTTCCCCTTCTTTCCAAATATGATGACCCTCTTCCTGGGAGATATTCGTAACAACACTTTATCACCCACTTCATACTCTAGGTCTTTTCTTCGGTTGTCGGAATAACTATTCTTTCGACTCTGAGCTTCTCTTATGTGTTGTTGAATAGATCAGACCTTTTCTGCCATCTCATCAACAAGATCAGGTCCTAATAGCTTTCTTTCCCCAACTTCATCCCAGCAAGTTGGAGTCCTGCATTTCTTTCCATAGAGAGCTTATAAGGATCCATTTGAATACTGGAGTGAAAGCTATTAATTTAAGAAAATTCCACCAAAGGTAGGTGTTGATCCCAACCACCTTTTAAATCCATAGAGCATGCCCTCAACATATCTTAAAGAGTTTGAATTGTTCTCTCAGAATGACTGTCTGTCTGAGGATGATAAGTAGTGCTGAAACTCAACTCTGTATCCACAGTATGCTGAAGACTTCGCCAGAACTTCGAGGTAAATCTCGGATCCCGATCAGATATAATAGAAAGTATTACTCCATGCAATCTTACAACTTCCTTTACATATATCCTGGCAAGCTGATCCAGAGAGAAATCATCTCTAATAGCAATGAAGTGTGCAGCCTTTGTAAGACGATCAATTATGACCCAGATAGCATTATTGCCTTTGGATGTTTTAGGAAGTCCTGTGACAAAGTCCATAGTGATGTTTTCCCATTTCCATTCGGGTATGGGTAATGGTTGTAACATCCCCTTAGACTTCTGTCTCTCAGCATTAACTTGCTAACAAACCAAGCATCGAGAAACATATTCAACAACATCTCTTTTCATGCCATCCCACCAGAAGTACTCTTTCATGTCCCTATACATCTTCGTGCTTCCAGGTTGAATAAATAATGAAGGACTATTAGCCTCATCCAGCAGATCCACCTTTAATTTGGGGATGGGAGGAACAAAAACCCAATTCCTGAACTTTATTATCCCATCACAATCAAGGTTGAATTCAGGAACATTTCTCACCATCTTTTGTAACTCTGCATCTTCTTTCTATGCCTCTTTAATCTTCACATGTATAGATGGTTGAACATTCATTTGAGAATGATACAATTTTCCCCCTTCCATTATAATTCCAAGATCCATCCTTTGTAAATCCATAAATATTGGATCTTTTGTGATCCTCATCATGGATAAACTGGCATGGTCTTGTCGACTTAATGCATCTTCAACCTTGTTTGCTTTCCCAAGGTGGTAATGAATTGAGCAGTCGTAATCCTTAATAAGCTCCAACCATATTGTTTGGCGCACATTCAGCTCCTTTTGTGTGAAAACATACTTTAAACTTTTATGATCAGTATAAATATCACACCTTTCTCCATAAAGATAATGCCTCCAAATCTTTAATGAAAATATTACCGCAGCTAACTCCATATCATGAGTTGGGTAATTTTCGTCATGGATTTTCAACTGTCATGAGGCATAAGCTATCACCATATCATTTTACATAATAACACACCCCAATCCCTTATTGGATGCATCACTGTAGATCACAAACCATTCTCCACTACAAGGCAGTGTGAGCACAGGTGCACTGGATAACCTTCTTTTTAACTCCTTGAAATTCTCTTCACATTCCTCCGTCCAGACAAACATAACTCCTTTCCGAGTCAAATTGGTGAGTGGATTAGATAATCATGAAAAATCTTTCACAAAACGTCGATAATATCCAGCCAAACCAAGAAAACTTCGGATCTCAGTTATTGTTGTTGGTCTCAACCATCTTTCGATAACCTCTATTTTTCTGGATCCACACATATCCCCTATTTTGAGATTATGTGACCCAAAAATGAAACTCTTTGAAGCCAAAATTCACAGTTGGTAAATTTGGCATAAAGCTTCTCCTTTCTCAGGGTCTTCAATATAATTCTCAAGTGATCTTCATGTTCTTCCTTACTCTTTGAATGTACGAGAATATCGTCTATAAAGACTACCACAAACTGATCAAGATAGTCTCTAAAGACTCTATTCATCAGATCCATGAAGATAGCAGGGGCATTAGTATGACCAAATGGAATCACTATAAATTCGTAGTGTCTATACCTTGTACAGAAAGCCATCTTTGGTATATCCTCCTTTTTGACCCTTAATTGATGATACCCTGAACGAAGATCAATCTTGTAAAATTATTGAGCTCTGCGTAGTTGGTAAAATAAGTCATCAATGCGTGGGAGAGGATATTTGTTCTTGATAGTGATATTGTTAAGTTCTCGATAATCAATGCAGAGTCTCATTGATCCATCTTTCTTCTTAACAAATAGAACAGGTGCTCCCCAAGGTGATGAACTAGGGCATATGAATCCCTTATCAAGATTCTCTTGGAGTTGCTTCTTCAATTCCTGCAACTCAATTGTGGCCATTCTATAAGGTGTCTTTGAAATAGGTAAATCACCTGGTATGAGTTCTATTGAAAACTCAACTTCACGATTTGGTGGAAGACCCGGAAATTCCTCTGAAAAGACGGCATCAAACTCCCGTACAATGGGAATATTCTTAATTGTGAGTTTCTCACCAACCATTTGAGATAAATAACCTTCATTCAGTGGAATCAAGACCCATAATATGGAAGAAATATCCACTGGAAGGTTATGTTCATCCTGGCATCGACAGACGATCATAGATTGATCTGGAATATGAAATGTGACTTCCCTTCTTTGGAAATTGATATGAGCTCCATATAAAGAAAGCCAATCCATGCCAAGAATCACATCAAATTCCACTATAGGAAGGATCAAAAGATTTGCAGGAAGCACTTTCCCACAAACTTCAATCGGGGAAGAATTATAAGCATTTGATGCGACTGTTGTTCCATTAGGTGTTGTCACAGCTAACTCAACATCTAATTGTTGAGGTAATACGATGATACCCTTAGAAAAATCTACAGAAATAAAAGAGTGGGTGGATCCAGAATCAAATAAAACATTTGATAATTTAGAGTGGATGGTAAGTGTACCTTTCACCACATCGTTATCATACTCCACATCACTGATAGAAATTTCATGTCACTTTTCTTTGTATTTAGCCTTAATATTTTGTTGATGTCGATCATCATCAACAAACCTTGGATTAGGGAATTTATTGGCATAATTCCCCATCTCCTTTCACTTGAATCATTGAACTATAGTAGGTTCATTCTGTGTGTCCCTTGCTTTGTTTGCATCATTAGACATCTTTTTCCCATCATTGCGGCATTCGAATACCCGATGACCTTCCTTTCCACATTTGAAACATTTACATGTCCCTTTAAGACAACTCCCTCCATGTTTCTTTCCACATTATGAGCATAAGGTAAAGCTCATCTTCTTTTCAGTGTGCTCTTTAGATTTTCCTTTGAATTCCATTTTCCTCTTCTTATCAAACCCAAATGACTGTTGGGTTACTCTAATCTCCATCTCAACTTTCAGAGCACATCGAACGATTTCCTCGTAGCTATTGATATCCCTTACGGCTAAGGCCCTTCGAAGACTTGGTTTTAAGACACGAAAGAATCGATCGATCTTACTCTCAGGTTGGATAATAATACCAGAAGCATACCTTGCAAGTCTTGTAAAATTTTCTTCATAGGTACCAAAATATTCATCATCCTTTTGCATCAGTTCAAGAAACTCTTTCTCAATCTTTGTTCAGAGAATACGAGGGAAGTACTTATTGAAAAATAAGTTCCTGAACTCTTCCCATTCCATGGACTCAATTTTATCTATTTGCCTCGTATTCTTGATAAGATTCCACCATTGATCAACATCACATTCCAAACGATACACTGCTAAGATGACTTTATCATGTTCAGAACATTGAAGAACTGAAAATATCTTTTTAGTAGTACTAATCCATTGTTTATAAACTAATGGATCAGTAGACCCGCTGAATGAAGGTAGACCATGCCTCATGAAGGACTCAACGGAATGTTTCTCCTTCCTTTGCTCGTTTGGAAGTCCTGCATGATTCATAGCTTGAGAAAGTTGTGTGAGCATGGCTACAAGATTTTTCATTCCATCTCCCATAACGTTTGGTTGCCCAGGGGGACAATCATTGTATTGCCCGTTGCATTCCGCATTAACATGGTTCCTTCAGGTTCCGGCCATTGACTAAAACCAAGAAGAATAGTGTGAGGAACACGAATTATAATAGGAAAACCACATAATCAAGAATAAAATTTCACACTTAAGGTCTTATCCTAGGTAATTCGTGGCAATTTCTAAAACACTAATATCGTGTTCTATTCTTAGACTTATCCTTAGGATTCTTACTAAGGATTTCACATTCAAGTTTCCAAAGGTTGACTATAGCTTTACTTTAATACCAACTATAATGACCCATACTTTACATACATTTTTATTACTTCAAAATTGAAGCATTCTTATTACAACATATAACAAAACCATTAAAGGACCATATAGGTATAGTGTCTTTAGAAATTTGGAAACATAAACAACTGGTTAATAAAGAATCTACACTATCTCCCATTTATTTCATCATATCTATAGTCCCTTTTGGCATATCTTACATAATAACCTTCTTCCTGACCTGGGAGAAAAACATAAAAAAGGGTGAGATCAAATGCTCAGTAAGGTTAAACAAAAGAAATATCAATCACATCATATTCAAAAGAACATATCTTTTGGAAATCTTAACCTGAAAAAGAGATCATAATTTCATAACATGGGATAAATCATATTAGTGAAATTTAATCCCAATAATCATTAATTAAAACATGAAAATTTTTGTCATACACACATAATCATAGATAATAATTTATTATTAGTCAAGACTCATTTCCAAGACTATCATAGTGGATAAAGTCCATTTCTGAACCGAGTTCATTCCTCGTTTCAGTCCTGTTTAACTGAACCGGTTTAACCTGCCGTTCCAGCCATGTCTATCTCATGAGATATAAAATCTTTACCCAATGCATTGGAGGGAGATATTGGTCCCACACATCTCATAATTATACCATTCATGTGTGTGACACAAAATAATAAATCATACATCATTGCATAACCCATGTAATAAAAATGGGATTCTTAAACAACATGACATCATAAGACAATTCATATAAGATAAAGGAATTCATAAAAATAATTACATAACAATATAATAAAATCAATTTAATAATAGGGATAGAAAAAGAACCCTATATTATCTTAGATGGAAAATAATTTTGATAAAACACTTGAACTCCATTCTTGAGGAAAATATCCTTTCTACTTCAAAAACGTTTTCCTTTCTTAACATGTCATACAATTTTAACCTAAAAGAAGATGATTAAAAATAAACATGAAAACTTTTAAATAAAACTTCTTGGAAATAATGTTTTAAAAATCCATTCATACTGTATAAGTTTAAAAAAAAGATTCTTCTCGTACTTTTGTCGGAAAAGTAAAAAAGTACCTCGTATGAAAAATGTCAAAAGATTCCTTTCATATATTTTACTATAAACTCACCAAATGGTAAAAATGGATTTAAACAATTGTATGTGGATGGAAATAATATTACATATTGAGGAAACATGGATGTGGATGATAAAATAAACCCCAGTAAATACCAAAGTATAAACAATCTCGGATAAAAATGAGATTGTGATATTTCCCTTACCTTAGGTCTGATTTTCTTCGTAAGTGTCCAAACCTCCTGTATAATGATTTAAATAATGTTATTGACTTATTACAGAATCATAATTATTTTTATGATATCATATATGTTCATATTCTTACCTTCTTATTAGTAATATTTCATTACTACTTGTTATTCAGGTGTTTATTACTTTTGGTTCTTATGCGTGATTTGTCAAATAAATTCTTATTCTTCTTTTTAGGTTATAGATACCTCATTTCCAGATTATTATTATTGTAATATATTAATTCATTCAATTCATTTATATAATCATTATGCAATGAAGATCATGTAGAACGAGTCGCATCACATCGTGGAGACGGTATTCCGTATGTACGCACGAGCGATGATATCGTTCCCATGATCGTGAAATTGTAATGGAGTGTATATATACAATTTCAGAATCAATATAACTTTACAATAATCATATATAGTTATTATTTACACCTTTATACCCATCCATGTAAGGTGGTGGTGGAAAATAGATTACACCACGGAGTGGAGACAGTATTTCGTACGTATGCACGCGTGGTGATTTCATTTTCTGTAGGATAGATAGATGGTGAAATAGGGTTTTTTCATACTTATAATAACATATCAGTATATTAGTGATACTGATGTTATTACTTCATAATTAAACAACTAAAAAAGAAGAAGTGGAATATGAAATAAAGATGAAAGAATCAGTAACGGACATTACCTCTTCTTTGAAGCGCTTCCTTGAGACCACCTTTTAAGACACTAAAATTGGTCTTTGAAAAAGCCCAGGACCTCTAGGATGTCTCTAGGGAAGTGGAGAGAAGAAATTGGCCGGGTTTGGCCGAGCATGAAGGCTCAAAGTGGTGTGAGGAAGTGGGGGAGGAGGTGCCATTTTATAAGGGAGGAGAGGGGCTCCTTTGGAAAAACTTAAAATATTATTTTATTATAAAGCAAAATTCGGTTTTAAATAGATCCAAATTGATTTATTTCGAAGCTAAGGTGGGTATGGGTCTAAATAATCTTATCCAATAGAATTTAGACTAGTTTAGGTTCATATTTTAACCTTATCATTTAGATTTAACATTAAGTTAGATAATTTTACTTTTACCGTGTCTTTTTGTGTTTTTACATTATATGGTTAATAAACATACTATATCAAGCCAAACTAACCCCAAGTTGTTTATTATTAATATATATAACCTTATATAAGTCATTTGGCCGAACCTTAGATTTTTGGGAATAAAATAACAATTAATAATATAATATGTTTTTTAAAAAACTATTTTATGTCAATTTTGACACTATTTAGTAATTGATTTTTTTTAAAATCATAACAGAATTATTAATTCGAAAAACATAAATTAAATAAATCCTAACATGTCATATTAACCTATAAAATTAGTGGAATTCATAAAAAGTCTCATATTACATTTATTTGGATATTTATAACATCAATTATGTCAATATTTCATTAATAAGATAATTACTGCATCATCTTTGTGTCATAAATAAATTCACTTATTTAAAGTCCAAAAATTACAAATAAAATATCATTATGTAGGAAATCGTTTTAGATTTCTAAGGAATATTTATAGTCGAATTTATCTTATGTATAACCCTATAATAAAAATGCTTTAGTTACTAAACATTGATTTTAACTATTTTAACCCTTCTTTAAATAAATTGATAATAAATGTCCTAATCTAATCCATGTGGGCCTAAATGGTCATATTTTATTCCTAAGGTCGTTTTTGGTCTAATTACACTTATCTAATAGAATTAGGACATGTTTTAGGGTAATAATAATATCATTTTTACCCTTAACTACCCTATTTACTTTTAATCGTGGTAAAAAAAGTAAAAAGTTACTATTCACCAAAAAATATTTTTATCTCATTGAACCACATTTTAGTCCTTGATATTAACCATGTCTCTCGGATATTCGAAATTCTACTCACAGAAGTGGTAAAATTAAGTTGTATGAAAAATTCAGTTTTTTTAACTACCACTTAGTGGTTTCACTATTCATCAAAAAATGAAAGTTTCCAGAAAAATACCAAAAATTAGGCCTAAGCTATATTTGATATCCTGAATTCAAAAATGATGTTTATTTTACTAAATTCAAAACATATCAGTTACATTAACTAGTTTAAAAATTATTCCCGTCGTCAAAACAAATAGCCTGTTTTTAAAAGATAATAACTATCAAAAGATTGACAATTGTTTATGTCTGGTTTAAATGTGAAATTACATCCAATGAAGAACATTGTATTAAATTATAAAAATATATTCTAAATATACTTTAAAACCACTCAAATTAATAATTTATCACTTTTAATTATTTCGATTAAAAATGTTGTTTTTAATTAAAATTTAGTAATTTTAACTATTCATCAGAATATGAAAGTTATCTGAAAAGTACCAAAATTTCACCCTAAGATAAATTTTGATATTCCAAATCCAAAAATGAAGTCCATTTTGAAAAATAAAAATTTCAAAATTTCAAAAAGTGGTTATCACTATTCTTAACGGCTAGTTTTAATAATGTTTTAATAGCATATCGTTGTTTAGTGAAACTCGGTATTGCGTACGACGCAAGCTATTGAGGAAGGTCGCGGTTGTGTGTAAAGCAAGCGAAGATAGTGTTGTGTGTTGTGAAAGATTCCTTTCATGATTTATATAAAATAAAAATTAAATATTTCTCATAAATTTCTCGAGTGTTACAACGAAGCACGTTGGCGTCTCCTTCATCGTCTTCATCTTCTGCCTCACGCCATGTCCAACGAATGATCGAGATAGGTTTTGTTCATGATTGATCTTCATTAATTTATGTTGATTAAATCTTCTTGAGCCATATGATATCGGTCTAACGTGGAGGGTGCGGTTTAAACTAACGTGGCCCGATCCCTCCGCTACATCATTGGTTGACAAGTTCTTCACAGGCGAAACATCAGGTTTAGAGAAACTCAACCTTGATAAACTTGATGCAACAAAGACATCCCGAGAGGAGTATTGATGACTTCAAAATGAAGAACCGGACAACAAATCTCAACTACTGACCTATGGAATCCCACCAGTGTGACGACACAGACGACCGGTGCCGACAAGGTACAAGGCGGCGGCCGACACACTGGCCAGCCGTGATGGTGGTGGTGGTGAGACCGCACTGTCAAAGGAGGCCATGGCCCGTCAGCCTTGGCCGAGGAAGGTGGCAGCCGACACACCAGAAGACTGCGTGGAAGCCAGGGCAGCACACATCTGCGCTGCCGGATATGGGGTTCGTGGCTGTTGAGCTGCGGTGGTGCACTCGGAGGGTGGCCGACACCCGGCTGACCAAAGGTGGAGAAGCTGCGCCAGATGACACCCAGGTCAGCCCCCTCACGCCGAGCATGACCCGTTGTGATGTGTCCCGCGTGCCAGCAGGCGGTGCCATGTGGCACTGCCAGGTTCACCAGAACCGAACAACCCTCGGACAATTAGGGAATCTCGGGTGGTGCCTCCCCCCGGTGGTGGCAAGGGAGGGCCCAGTCATGGAGGGCCACCCCGGCCGCGGGCCGTAGTAGTGGGCCGCGCCAGTGGGTTGCCCAGCGGGCCACACCATGGGACACCTCAGCGGGCAGTGCCCAGTCGGTCGCGCCACCCCCTTTGCGGGTCGGGTCGGACTGTGGCCCAGCAGGCCATGCCCGCTGCGGTCCAACCCATCCCGGCTCGACCCAGACCGGCTTGAGTCAACATAAACCGAGTCGGGTGGGACTAGACCCGGGATGATCTAGACCAATATATGTCTTTTAGACATATCTTGAGAACCATGCCTCTATTTTACAAACTGTTTGGGGTGCCAGAATACATTGATTGAGACAACCCTTTGATATAATCCAATTGAGTTTTGTATAAATTTGTAGTATGACCGGGTTGGATTGACCCTGAATCCACCCGGGCCATCAGAATGGAAATGATAATAACGTATAGATCAGGTATCCTATTAACACACCATCTATCATGTTGGATCCCTTATGAAATGATAGACTATGGTGATAGTTTTTTGTGGGACATCGTGGAAGATGAAGTATCAACTTATGGCATGAGGAACAGATCCTTTCGGAAACAAGTGTGCTTAGAGTAGGAACCCTATGGCTAGCTGTACTTGAATAATCTTCCAATTCTATTTGGGACAACTTATGATCCTATGTGGGTCAGAATATATCAATCCTATGTGGATCATCTATAGATCATGTTAGGGTCATCTTCAGATCCCGTGTGGGTCTTCTTCGGATGCTATGTGGTTTAGCATCTTCAGATCTTGTGTGGGTCTTCTTCGATACTGTGTGGGTCAATGGTAGAGATTCTCGGTGAAGTAAGATAGTCTAGAAATTCATATAATCATCTATACATTCATACTTAAGATATACCTTGTGTGAGATAATTCTTTACCTTTGTGATAAACTTATGTTTGGTGATACCTTCGTGGTATTTTTCTGTGTGTTGTTACCCTTATGGTACTTACCTTTGTGGAGTTACCTTCATGGTATTCTCTCCTTTGTGGAACAGTTGTGTATTTGGAAAAAGAGTTGGGACTTGTGTTTTGGTCTCGCCCAAATTTACCCAAGTTTTAAGGGTCAAGCGGTCGCTTGTAGTGTAGCTTGGGTTGTCGAATCCTCAGAGACCTAAGAAGAACCTTTAGACACTCAATAAAAGAGATGGATTTTTAGCTATGGAGTGGCCAACTTGGGTTGATTTTATATTGTTTTTAAAGAGCACTAAAAGATCTATGTGAATTCAAATTAATAGAAAATGAGTTGATCCTAGGTTATGGCTCGGGGTGGATTGAATGAATTCTTTTTTTTTTTGATTTTAATTTCATTAACTCAAGAAGGGTTCATGCAATGAATTCAAACTAACCTCATCACTTACTGATTAAACACCTTCAAAAAATATGATAATCACTTATACACTTGTAGGATCATTTTCATGAGCACTCCAAGGTAAAGGATGTAATTAGCACATGAAAGTGGGGTGAATAAATTCAATAAGGAAGAGGAAGAATAAAAATCATTGAATGAAAGAAACTCAATTAAAAGAAATTAATAACATTTAGGCATGAGAAATAACATTAACTCCAGCCCCTTGCTACTCCCTTGGATCAACCCATAAAAGAGCTAGCCCTCCATTGATGACAAGTTCTCAACGGAAGCGGAAAGTAGACTTATGAGGGTGGAATTGAAGAAGTAAAAACAACAAAAAATAACAATCACTCCACCGTTGTGTGAACAAAATCACAAGGTTTGGTGTGAATAAATTCACACCTTGAGGCAAAGGTATCAATGTGATAAGGATAAGAAAAGAAAAAGTGGAAATGAAGAACTTTTATTAAGAACTAATGTGATTCAAACAACTTACATGAGAATGAAGAACGATTACAACATCAAATGGACAGCATAACATTATAATAAAACAAAGCACCCAAGATCCCCAAATACATCACCACTACTGCCTTAAATAGGAAAAAATGAAGCCTTGGCCGAGCCCCCAACATCCCATGTGCCTTGAATTAATTATGTTGGGAAAAGGTGGGTGGAACATTAATGATAAGAGACTTTTCCACTTCTTGCCCCGAAGTTGCAGCCAGCTTGCATCCACCGGAAAGAATCGCCTAAAGCACCTTCTAGAAAGGCGAATTTGAGTGGGCCCTAGAAGACTTAAATGAATCCCCAGATGTCCCCTAACAGCCTGTAAAATGGAAGCCCAAAAGAAGTTTTGGTTCGGGAGATATGATTGAAATGGTGGGCTGTTTTTCTGGGCCGCAGACTCTGGCCCAAAATTAAATCTTCAACTTGGGCCGCCTTGATCACCACCATTGAAGACGAATTAGCACTAGATCCAGAAGCCGTATTTGTTCCCCTATATGTCTTATATTCGCCTGTAAAATTTGGGATTCATTGGGCCTGTATTGTGGGCCCCATAGTCCGATCAGTGGGATGATATCCAATCTGCCTTCTTCAGAATTGTTTCCTTTAATCGCCAAATATCTCCATCATACTTTATTAATAATCCATTGATCCCTGAATAAAAAATGTTCATAATTAAGTTAATATCCATTTAAAAAATTTCAAATTAAAACATGGATAGTTACATTCTTTAAAACCAGATGAAACATTGGGCCTAAATTGGTGCACATTAGGCATGAAGTGCACAAATGATGAGAATGAGTGTTCAAAATGTAAAATGCACTAAAATGGTATTTATGAATAGAAAGGCACATGAAAACTACATATATTAGCAATGAATATTAGCCTCTTACAGTGGCTAATCACACCCCCCAACTTGAGTTTTGCTAGTCCTGAGCAAAATATATCTCACAAAAATGAAATTCGAATGACATTTTCCAAAAACATTTTAATACACATTTCTCACCCAAAGATAACATACCAAACAATTATGAAACCCATAAAAATAATTTAAAACAAGCTATTTCCATAACCATATCCCAAGCCCAAGCCCATTCCTTTCTTCAAATTCATTTCCATATTTCATCCAAATTCAATTAAGCATGATGAAGTGTTGTGTGTCACAATAGACATGGGGGTTCATTTTTATTCGAGGGAGAAAAGATGGAAGCGCTAGGAGCAATCAAATTTTAATAATAAGATGAGTACTCATTTTTTATTCTCTTTTTTTTTGTTTTTTTTTGTTTTTTTTTTTGCAATTTTGCCATGGTAATTGAAATTGAACTCAATCGAGTCAACCCATGTAGCAAGACTTTGCCGATGACTCCCAGGCTCAAAGACCTTAGGGCACCAAGTGAAGCTCGCATACTCGGGCATCATCTCGAGTTAACTCAATCAAAAAAAAATTCAAATTACTACAAATAGAGATAAAATTCCCAACTCTGGGCCAGACAACTATGGAGTCGCGATCCCCAAGTGCCGAAAGCCACACATTAGGTCAATTCATTGCTCTACGCGCAAATATTTTTTTTTTTGAATACTCATGTTAAAATTAAAATGATCGCCAATCCTATGCTATTTATTATGGGTCCCAAAAAACTCAAACTAAGACCCCACAATCTAGAGGACGTGCATTGTGGTTTTTTTATTAAATGGATGAAAATATAATAGTGAAAAATCACATCGGACAACCCAACTTTCCAATAACTATGCATATGAACATAAACTTGCATTAAAATCAGAATCAAGGCATGCAAAATTATTTGATATCCAATTTCAGAGTTTGGAATGTGTGTTACCATGTTCAAGGTTAATGACATTTTTCATTCTACACATTTTCATCTCCCCCCCCCCCCCAACTTAGAATAACACTGTCCCCAGTGTTTAAAGAATTGAAATATAGAAGGGGTAGGATAGAAGTTCAATGAAGACATTGAAAATGAAAATTATGGAATGAAGTCACATGGTGGTTGACGTTGAAAATGCATTCCCATGTATCCCTTCAATTCTGGTTTGTCTCCCAATGGCCTGGACGGTTGTGAACAGCTTTTCCCAATGATCTATGACATGCCTTAATTTTTTTTTAATATATATATATATATATATTTTATTATTTTAAACCTAAAAAAAGGTATAAATAACATAAACTGATGATACATTGTCTTCTTTATATTTTCAGGGTAAGGTATTACTCAGGGATCACACTGCATGACACGGATGAATACGGTGCTCCCCTTTCGTACCCATCCTTACTCATAAAAGAAGAACAGGTCAACAATCTATTTTTTTAAATATCAACAAAAATATAAAATAAAATAAAATAAAATAAAATAAACTGATGATACATTGTCTTCTTTATATTTTCTGGGTAAGGTATTACTCAGGGATCACACCGCGTGACACGGATGAATACGGTGTTCCCCTTTCATACCCATCATTACTCATAAAAGAAGAACAGGTCAACAGTCTACGTTTTTTTTAATAACAAAATGCAGAAAGAAGGAAAAAACGAGTCACAAAGATTAGAAAGATGAAGACCACGGGTTGCCTCCCATGCAGCGCTTTTGTTTAACGTCGTTAGCCCGACATGGATCCTAAATCTATCAATTTTTTCCTGGTTCATAGGTTGGCTCTGTTAACTCTACCTCTATTTCCTGTTTATTGAACGATTCAATGAAAGGTTTTAACCTATGACCATTGACCTTAAAAATGTTACCACTTGTGGGATCCTCAATCTCTACTGCCCCATGGGGGTACACATGATGCACTATGAATGGACCTGACCATCTAGACCATAACTTTCCCGGGTGTAAATGAAGTTTTGAACTATACAAGAGCACAGGTTTTCCCAGTTCAAATTGTTTGACTTTGATATTCCTAGATTGGTAGGCTTGAACTCTAGCTTTATTTATCCTTGAATTTTCATACGCCTCCATCCTAAGTTCCTCAAGTTCATTAAGATCCAACTTCCTCTTTTCTTCGGCTAAAGAAATGTCGAAATTCATTTTCTTGATTGCCCAAAATGCCTTATGCTCAATTTCAACAGGTAAATGGCATGATTTTCCACAAAACAACCTATATAGGGACATTCCTAGGATGGTTTTAAATGCTGTACGATATACCCAAAGAGCATCCAAGAGTTTATCAGACCAATCTTTCCTAGAGGGGTTGACAGTTTTTTCAAGAATTTGCTTAATCTCCCTATTTGCTAACTCAGCTTGACCATTGGTTTGAGGATGGTAGGCAGTGGAAACTTTATGAGAAATTCCATACTTAGACATGAGTGAAGAGAATGGGCGATTACAGAAATGGGTTCCACGATCACTGATTATAGCCCTCGGAATTCCAAATCTAGAAAAGATATGCTCTTTTAGGAATCGGATCACAACTTGATGATCATTAGTCTTGGTGGGAATGGCCTCAACCCATTTTGAGACGTAATCAACAGCTAAGAGGATGTAGAGGTATCCCTTAGAGTTTGGAAAGGGTCCCATGAAATCAATTCCCCAACAATCAAAGATTTCAACGACTAGAATGGGAGTGAGGGGCATTTGATTTCTTTTGGAAATGGATCCTAATTGCTGACATTGAGGACAACTTTTGCAGTATTGGAAGGAATCCTTAGTGAGGTTCGGCCAGTATAAACCACTTTGGAGGACCTTTGCAATGGTTTTCTTTGTAGAAAAGTGCCCTCCACATGCCTCTCCATGACAAAATTTTAGAATGGACTCTTGCTCAGACTCGGGAACACATCTCCTGATGATTTGACCAGGACAGAACATGAAGAGGTAAGGATCATCAAACACATAGTGTTTGACATCAGAAAGTAATTTCCTCTTAGCATGGGTCCCCAAGAATTTTGGAATGTCACCCGTCACCAAATGGTTTGCTATGTCAGCATACCAAGGGCAATCACTCACTGAATAGAGGTGCTCATCGGGAAATGAATCAGACATAGAGAGGTGGTGTGAGTTGTCTTTGAATTCCATCCTAGAGAGGTGATCAGCTACAACATTTTCAACACCCTTTTTATCCTTAATGGTTAAATCGAACTCTTGAAGAAGAAGGACCCACCTAATCAATCTAGCCTTGGCATCTTGTTTTTGGAAAAGGTATTTTAGGGCTGAATGGTCAGTGAAGACAATGATGGGTGATCCTAAGAGATAAGACCTGAATTTCTCTAAGGCAAAGACAACAGCAAGCAGCTCTTTCTCAGTAGTGGTGTCGTTTATTTGTGCATCATTTAAAGATTTGCTTGCATAAGCAATGACACATGGAGTTTTCTCACACCGTTGTCCTAAGACTGCTCCTACAGTAAAGTCACTTGCATCACACATGAGCTCTAAAGGAAGTTTCCAATTTGGAGATTGCATGATAGGTGGAGATATAAGAGTTGACTTGAGTGTAGAGAATGATTCCTCACAGCTTTCTGTCCATAAAAATGGAGCATCTTTTACCAATAGAGCACAAAGTGGTCGAGAAATAGAGATGAAATTCCTAATGAACCTTCTATAAAAACCAGCATGTCCTAAGAAGGACCACACCTCCTTAACAGTTTTAGGAGAGGGAAGGTGACGAATGATGTCAACCTTAGCTTTATCAACTTCAATCCCTCTACCAGATACTAGATGACCTAGAACATGTCCTTCCCTTACCATGAAATGGCATTTTTCCCAATTTAATATGAGATTCTTATCCTCACACCTTGACAAAACCTTTTCAACATTTAGAAGGCATCCCTCAAAAGTATACCCAAAGATGGAGAAATCATCCATGAAGACCTCTAAACAATCCCCCACCATGTCCGAGAAGATTCCCATCATGCACCGCTGGAAGGTACCAGGGGCATTACATAACCCAAAGGGCATGCGCTTGAAGGCAAAAGTGCCGAATGGACAAGTGAAGGTCGTTTTTCCTTGATCCTCTAAAGAGACTTCGATTTGATTATACCCTGAGAATCCATCTAGGAAGCAGTAGAATTGAAAGGGGAAATGGTATTTCTTGGTACAAGAGTTGATCTTCCTATAGTCAATACAGACTCTCCATCCACTACTAACCCTTGTTGGAAGCATCTCTCCATCATTATTGGTTATTACTGTGATTCCAGCCTTCTTTGGAACAACATGGATTGGGATAACCCACTCACTCTCAGCTATAGGATAGATGATACCAGCTTTTAACAATTTCAAAAGTTCTTTTCTCACTACTTCCATGAGATTAGGATTGAGTCTTCGCTGAGGTTGACGACATGGATTTGAATCAGATTCTAGAACAATTCTATGAGTCCCGATAAGTGGGCTAATCCCAGGAATATCTGATAGGGTCCATCCAATGGCTTTCTTGTGCCTCCTAAGGACATCTTGAAGCATCCTCTCATGATTGTATTCAAGAGAGGAAGAAATGACAACAGGGAAGGATTGATTGTCCCCTAAGAACGCATACTTGAGTGATGAAGGTAAAACCTTAAATTCAAGATCAGAGTGGTTATCACTTTCCAAGAAAGGATGAGACTTTTCATTGAACTCAGTTTCTTTGTTCACATTTTTTGACAAAATTGGTTCCTTGTGAAGAGAATTTTCATCCACTAAATTAGCTAGAGTAGTTTCATGAAGGGATATGGACTCGATGTTATTGATTTCACTCATGGTATCATTGATTGGTGATTCTAGAAAATCATCAATAGAGCAATCTGAAAGAGATTCAAGCTAAGGAGACAAATTTCCCTCATGTGAACAAAGAAAATCAATCTCTTATTGACTTAAACATCCTTCGGTAATTCCTTGATGTTCTTTGAGTTCACTATCAACACTACCCATCCAATTAACCTCATGGATCTCTTCATCATCCCCAATTTGAGAGTTTTCATTGTAGATGTTCAATTCTAGACTCATGTTTCCAAAGGTGATGGTCATGTTCCCATTTCGGACTCGGATAACAGAGTTGATTTTTGCAAGGAAGGGACGACCAAGGATGATTGGGGTTTGCTCCCTAGGACCTAAGCTTGGGTGATTGTCAAGAACAATGAAGTCAGCTGGGTAAATGAAATTTTCAACTTTCACCAAAACATCCTTTAAGATCCCCTTTGGAACTCGAATACTACGATCAGCAAGTTGAAGAGTGACAGATGTGGGTTGGAGTTCTTCGAGTCATAACTTACAATACATAGCATAAGGAATGAGGTTCACACTGGCTCCGAGATCACACAAGGCTTTGACAACTTTGTTCTCTCCTAGTTCAACATTTATGTAAGGGCATCCCGGGTCTTTCATCTTTGGAGGAAGGGTTCCTTGGATTGTTGTGCTAACATTTGCTGCCAGAAGGACTTGGTTCTTATGTGAGAATTTCCGTTTAAATGTGCAGAGGTCCTTAAGGTATTTTGAGTATGCAGGAATGGTTTGAATGGCATCGAGGAGTGGAATGTTCAACTTGACTTGTGAGAATATTTCCCTCAATGTTTCACTCAATTCAGGCTTGGTTTTCCCCCTCATGCGTTGAGGAAATGGGGCAGATTGTGGGGTTGTTTTTTGAAGAGTTGTTTCCTTCACATTTTTATTAGTATCATCAGTTTGTTCATGTGTTTCATTTGAATTTTCATTAGAGTTTGAATCTTCAGGTGGGTTTTGAACTATTTGTTCAGGTTTCTCAATTGATTTCCCACTTCTCAAAACTGTCACAGCCTTTAGTTGTTCATGAGTTGTTTGAGTGCAACTTGTCTCCCCCCTTGATGTTTGTTGTGGAATGGCCTGTGTGGGCATGGGTGCCTTTCCAGTTTTTATGGTTTGAAGTTCTTGTTTAAGGGACGGGACTTCTGAGTTCATCCTTTCCATTTGTTTGCACAGTTGTTCAAGGATTGGGAGAGGGACAGATTGGGAAGGGGTTTGTGTTGGTTGGGTTATCCCAGGGGGATACTTTGGTTGTTGGATGGGTTGTTGGTATTGGACTGGAGGATGTTGGTATTGGATTGGTTGTGGTTGGAATTGGTTATGGTTTTGAAAATTTTGTGTAGGGAAGGGGTTTTGTCCTTGTGGTTGGCTAGGTTGTTGGTTATCTTTCCATCGGAAGCCTGGGTGGTCATTATACCTTGGGTTGAATGTGCTTGGGTATTGAGGCTTTTGAAAGTTTAGGGCATTGACTTCAGTAGGTGGTCCTCCTAAAAGAACATCCTTGATGGATGGAATGGTTGGGCAGTTGTCCGTTTTGTGGTCATGTTTGTCACAGATTGTGCAAACAAGGTCTACAGTTTGGATTTCATTGATTTTCCTATGGTCTATCTCTTCAACCTTCCTAGAGAGTGCTGCAAGTTTCGCCCTAAGGCTTTCCTCTTCCCTAAGTGTATTCATTCCAGTACTTCTTTGAGGCTTTTCATAGTAAGGTGATGTTCCCCATGTTTGGTTTTGTTCAGCAAGGATTTCTAGATACTCGTAAGCATCATTTGGGGATTTGTTTTTAAAGGTCCCATTACACATCATGTCAATGAATTGTTTGTTCCCCGGGCCCAAACCTTCATAGAAAATTCTTACTTGTTCAGGAATAGAAAAAACATGGTGTGGAACCATGTTTAGGGTGTCTTTGAACCTCTCCCATGTTTCATAAAATGACTCTCCCTCTTTTTCAAAAAAAATTTTGGATGCTCTTTTTTAGTGCAATGGTTTTGTGATGGGGGAAGTATTTTTTGTAAAATTCTCTTTGCAGTTGGTTCCAAGTGTGGATTGATGAAGGTCTCAGGTTGTTTATCCAATTTTTAGCTCGATCCTTTAATGAAAAAGGAAAGAGCCTCATCTTAGCAGATTCTAGTTGATGTGGGGGACACATGGTTTCAACAATGTCGTTGAACTCTTTGACATGAAGGTATGGCATTTCTGACTCCATCCCGTGAAAGGTTGGAAGGTGGTTTAGGACATGGGGTTTGAATATGTAGTTGGTGTCTCCTATGAAATTGTGTCTAATGCATGAGGGGGCATTGGTCCAAGCTGGAGTGAGGTAGTCATTCATGGTTTGATCAACTATATTCCCTAAGTTTGGAGCTTCTTGGTTTTGGTTTCCCATTTGATTCCCCCCAGGGTGTACAATTTGATTTTGTGGATGACCCTCCATTGGACTTGTTTCAAGTTCTGACTTTGGGGTTTCAAGAGTATTTGAATCTGATTTAAACAATCCCCTAGGTGCACTTGACTCCCCTATCCTAGGACTATCCACTCCGACTAGCCTGTTTGAGAAATCGCGGGTGTAGGCGGACATGCGCCCAAAAAAAAAGCGAGAAAGGGACAAGATAAGAGATCATGGGTGAGAGTAGAAGAATGGGGGTGAGGAAAGAAGGTTTTTTTCTAAGGAACTTACTTGGTCCCCGGCAACGGCGCCAAAATTTGGTCTCGCCCAAATTTACCCAAGTTTTAAGGGTCAAGCGGTCGCTTGTAGTGTAGCTTGGGTTGTCGAATCCTCAGAGACCTAAGAAGAACCTTTAGACACTCAATAAAAGAGATGGATTTTTAGCTATGGAGTGGCCAACTTGGGTTGATTTTATATTGTTTTTAAAGAGCACTAAAAGATCTATGTGAATTCAAATTAATAGAAAATGAGTTGATCCTAGGTTATGGCTCGGGGTGGATTGAATGAATTCTTTTTTTTTTAATTTCATTAACTCGAGAAGGGTTCATGCAATGAATTCAAACTAACCTCATCACTTACTGATTAAACACCTTCAAAACATATGATAATCACCTATACACTTGTAGGATCATTTTCATGAGCACTCCAAGGTAAAGGATGTAATTAGCACATGAAAGTGGGGTGAATAAATTCAATAAGGAAGAGGAAGAATAAAAATCATTGAATGAAAGAAACTCAATTAAATGAAATTAATAACATTTAGGCATGAGAAATAACATTCAATCTAGCCCCTTGCTACTCCCTTGGATCAACCCATAAAAGAGCTAGCCCTCCATTGATTAAAAGTTCTCAACGGAAGCGGAAAGTAGACTTATGAGGGTGGAATTGAAGAAGTAAAAACAACAAAAAATAACAATCACTCCACCGTTGTGTGAACAAAATCACAAGGTTTGGTGTGAATAAATTCACACCTTGAGGCAAAGGTATCAATGTGATAAGGATAAGAAAAGAAAAATAGGAAATGAAGAACTTTTATTAAGAACTAATGTGATTCAAACAACTTACATGAGAATGAAGAACGATTACAACATCAAATGGACAGCATAACATTATAATGAAACAAAGCACCCAAGATCCCCAAATACATCACCACTAATGACTTAAATAGGAAACAATGAAGCCTTGGCCGAGCCCCCAACATCCCATGTGCCTTGAATTAATTTTGTTGGGAAAAGGTGGGTGGAACATTAATGATAAGAGACTTTTCCACTTCTTGCCCCGAAGTTGCAGCCAGCTTGCATCCACCGGAAAGAATCGCTTAAAGAACCTTCTAGAAAGCCGAATTTGAGTGGGCCCTAGAAGACTTAAATGAATCCCCGGATGTCCCCTAACAGCCTGTAAAATGGAAGCCCAAAAGAATTTTTGGTTCGGGAGATATGATTGAAATGGTGGGCTGTTTTTCTGGGCCGCAGACTCTGGCCCAAAATTAAATCTTCAACTTGGGCCGCCTTGATCACCATCATTGAAGACGAATTAGCACTAGAACCAGAATCCTTATTTGTTCCCCTATATGTCTTATATTCTCCTGTAAAATTTGGGATTCATTGGGCCTGTATTGTGGGCCCCATAGTCCGATCAGTGGAATGATATCCAATCTTCCTTCTTCAGAATTGTTTCCTTTAATCGCCAAATATCTCCATCATACTTTATTAATAATCCATTGATCCCTGAATAAAAAATGTTCATAATTAAGTTAATATCCATTTAAAAAATTTAAAATTAAAACATGGATAGTTACATTCTTTAAAACCAGATGAAACATTGGGCCTAAATTGATGCACATTAGGCATGAAGTGCACAAATGATGAGAATGATTGTTCAAAATGTAAAATGCACTAAAATGGTATTTATGAATAGAAAGGAACATGAAAACTACATATATTAGCAATTAATATTAGCCTCTTACAGTGGCTAATCATGTTTCCTCTTGAATGAGATGGGTATACTTGATAACGTAGGTATATGTATGAGAATATATAAAAGTAGGGTTTACTATTGTTTTCGTGCTGTGTGATCATGGTATTTCTTTGTGGTTTATCCTTTGTAGATTATGAGAGACCTTCAGGGGTCTCAGGGTCTCTACTGAGTATTGTTATACTCACCCTTGGACGGGCTATGCCCACACCTTACTGTGTCTTAAGTAGAAGGAGAACAACATGGATCGAGGCTTAGGGTACCATGACTGGTGGTTGCTTGGTGGCAGAACATTAGATGAGACATACTGTAGAGACGACCGTTCAAGATCTGTACCTACCCTTTATGTAGGATCCTTGGCAGTTGTTCACGGGAGCTGTATTCAGTTTTACTTGTACTTTCCAGTTGGGTTGTATTTCGGCCCCTTTAAATACTGTACTCACCCTATTTACTATATAGTTTACTTTGTGCTTGTATCTTTTTGTGTGCTTGGAATGTGTGAGTTTGAATGTTCAAAGTAAATTCATTTCTGGTTTTAGGGATATGCCTTTACTGTGATAGTCGCTAGCCCCTGGCCTATAGAAGGTGGGATTGGGCTAGTCACGGAACAGGCCTTGGGGGACAGGTTATGATAGGTATCCTCTGGCATTCAGGAAGATTCACATGAGTCCACGTATCCAACTAGACTTGGGGCACTTTTGAGTGGAATTCGGGTCCATGATGTTACATTTCATGTCATAAACATTGTTAAATAAAATATTGTTACATTATAATTTTGTGTGTTACACTTTATGACCATTTATTGATGATTTTAAATTAATATTATCCTTTTGTGTTTATCACCACCATCATTGTTCAATAAAATTTTACTCTAATACATTAGAAGACTTTAATGACTCCATGATATTTATTTTATGGATATCACAATGCTATTAAATGACAAATTTCATATTTTTCTAATTATTGGTAAAATTGTTTAATAATATCTATATTATTTTATTTTATGGATTAATATATCTTATAGAAATAGTGGAATTGGTTTTCTCATTGAATCTATAATAATATTTTGAAGTAAATTATATATTTTCATCTTGAAAGCATTATAATGATATTTTAATTTTTTTGAGTGAATCTATAACAATATTACTATTTTCCAAAAGAGAAATAATAAGAGTATCTAATATCTCATATGCAATAATGCATGAAGGAACTATAATGAAATCATAGTAAACATGATTAAATAAGAAATATTCATAGCATTATAATTGTGATCGTATATAGACTTAGTATAATCACAACAATATAATATATGAAAATTTGGGTTGTAATGCTTATCATCAGTGGTGACTTATATATAAAAATATAATATTTCCAAAATGGATATTTAATTTTATCTTCTATTGATTATAGTTGGTTCCATTAATACAGTGGATTCTATAGCTAACAAGGATTTTGTATCTTGTCTTTTCCTCTTATATAAAGATAATGATCTATACCTTTCGAACATAATCAAGGTATCATAGAAGTTTACAAGAAAATATATTGAATTCTATGATGCCATATATTTTCTAAAAACCATCTCATGAAGGGGTATGATTGAATACATATTTAAAAAGTAAAATATGTCCTTAAAATTTAATTTTATTTAAACTCACACTATTAAATATGAATTTACCACTAAAAATGGAAAAATGATTTAGATTTTTCAAAATATTTATGGAAAAAAATATTAAATAATTTTTTATATTTAATTTCTTAATAAATATAATTACACTAAAAAAATAAGTGGAAGTATAAGTAATTTTTTTATAAAAAATTTGCTACAATGAAATCAATTTATATTATAGATTTTTTAAATTTTTTAAAGTATGTTTACCTAAATAACTCACTATAAATAATAATTAATATGTAAACTAGATTAGAAAAATAGAATAAAAACCTTTTCATCACATATATGATAAAACCTAGACCTATTCACATAAATAAATATATGGGAATAATAATATAATCAATAATAAATGTTTTACACCAAATGGGTGAGTCTACACAAGCTATAACTGGTTAATCAATAGTAACAATAGATTCATAAGATTGATATTAGGAACATCAAACACAATTAATTTTTATGAATAAGAGATGATATAAAAGTTACGAAATTTTATGGTTAGTCTTATTTATAGTACACAAATAGATGCTGAAATACATATAGGTTTTATAGAAAATAGTCTCATGAGATTATAAAAAAAATAGAAAGTAGATATAAAAAATAATTTCAATGTTTTTTATTAAATCAGAGGAAGTGTAGAATTTGGGTAGTTACATTTATATCTTGTTTTACTTTGTCAATTGGTGGGATTTGTTGTATAGTCATGAAGATCTTCTTTATAGGGGTTTTTATGAATAACAGACTATTTCATAAGGATTTTTTTCTATGATAATTATGGGGTTTCTAACCCATTTTGTGTGTTGGATTTTCCCCATATAAATATATTACTTAATTGGAAATATTCATTGAAAAACATACGTTAAAGTCTACCTCATACCTAAATTGAATATGGAATGATCTTCTCTTCGAATCATAGTATCTAATATCATTTAATGTTGTGGAAATGGACATCTGAAATATTTAATTCAAATTATTCAGAAATTAGGTAGCTTTACATAAATATACTAAGTGATCTTTTTTTCGCCCAAAATTTTACCTTGAAGTGTTAAAATAATAATTATTTCAACCAATATATTTCACCATGAAATAATTAATTCTATTGAATACTAGAATTTATAGTCACCTAGATTATTTATTAAAATTATAACTTATTGAATGCTCACATTGACTTAAATAAATTATTTGAAATTAACTATATGAAAATATCTCCATGTCATTAATGTTATCCTAGGTTTTTTAAAGGTAACCTGAATTACTACACATGATTTTCCTTGATTCTATTCAGTTTCACATTTCCAAAATTCAATAAAAAATTTCACCATGTACTCTAGGAATCAAAATTTATTATATTTTTTCTAATATTGTAATTAGTATGAAATTAAAAGTTATATAAAAATAAAAAATGTTTTTATTCTAAAAAAAAGTAATTATTGGACATGACCTGACAATGATGTATTTTTTGTAGTTTTTTTGTATCATTGAAAATTACATAGAGATTATAGGATACTTTACATGTATATAATTTAATGAAAGAGTATTTTTGTATTAACTATGGTTTTGCTACCTATTTGGGTCATTATAAGTGATTAATTAATGATTTAGAGTGTATCACCCCACCCCAACAAGGTTATCATCAATTAATAAAACCACAAGGGTTTAAATACACTCTCTGGTCATTAGAGGTTAGTGACAATTATGGAGGGTCGAATGAATTATTGGGGAAATGAATTACTCTTTAATGAATAATCTCAAAAAATATAAATAATTATTGAAAAAATAATAATTTAATAAATGATACTATAAAACATTAATTGACCTCAAATCTAAATCCCAATAATTCTCATCAAGTAATATTATAAAAAATTACATAAAAATATTTATTATGGGTATCTTGAAATAATGAAGCATTAATAACTCAAAACAATATTGAAATAGCTCCCAAATACTCTATTAAATTACTCAATATATCTTCAAAATGATTATTGTAATCAATTCTCAGTTTCAACGGGATACTTAACTTATCCATCATGAACACGAGTGGATTATACATGTTCATGAAGTGTTTGAATACAATTTGAGAGAAAAAAATATCATTGTAGGATTCCATATGAGATCCCAAAAATCTCATTGATATTAATATACTCATATGTGTATCATGAAATTTTATACTATGAATTTAACATAAACAAACTATTAATATATTATCTATCATTATATGCTGACCTATACTCATTTGAAATTATGTTATATTATCTTCTACTAATGGAAGTGTAAACTCAACACATCTTTAAATGATGTAAAAGTGAAACAAATGGAATAATTTATCTCATATTAAATCTCCAAAAATTCCAATCTAATAGAATATTCCAAGGATAATAAAAAATATCGTGACTTGTAAATCTTATATCTAAACACATGGCTCATTTCAGTACTGCGGAATTCATGAAAAATTAAAACCTATTTATTACCAAAAAATAAACTAATACAATGCTTAATAATACATAACCTTTCCAAGGGGTTTCCCTAGTCAAAATAGGAAAAACTATTATATAATCATCAAAATAATTATTTACACACTATATAATGCTTCCTCAATAATTTTATCAGAACATTTTCCACCTTTACCATTTTTAATAAACTATACTTATTCAACAACACAATATTTATTTCCCCTAACATTACATGATTTCGATAATATGTGACATTTGAAATATATTATTTAATAACACTAGTAATATTCTCTAAAAATTATAATCCATTTATAAATTTTATAATTAATTTACCTCATTAAATTATCAATCCTAACAATTCCATCATATACATAGTTACAAAATCACACCAAACTCATTCACATGCCACTTAACTCCTTAATTAACTAAAATAATTTAAATTGACACAAGATTATATAGCACTAAAGAAAAAATTTAATAAATAAAATCTAATAATTTTAAAACAAAAACACATGATATATCATATAAAATTAATTTACATGCCCTATAATATTCTTTTTTTAAAGATAAATCATTTATACTTATAAAAGATTTTATATTACATAAAAATCAGAAAAATAATTATCAATTTTTTTGGTAGCTAATGTAGTAAATACATCATAAAAATTATAATATAACATTATACCACTAATATGAATATTATTTTATCATATTTCATTTGATTCCAAGATATACTCATTTTAATAAACATTGAAAAATATTCATAATGAATCAAGACATTAAATTATCAACTAATATTATATTTTTATCACAAAATTATTAAATTACCATTAATCTAATTAATCACTAGACATGATCATTTCCTAAACAATTCAAATAATATTTCGTGGGTAAAACACTTTTGTATCACTGAATTTATATTAGATTATATCATTTAAATAATTAGTACATGAATTAATTATCATAGTTTTATCAACTTACCAAACAATATTCAAAATAAAAATCAATTTATCAATATATTAATTTAACATGTAAATAAAATCAATAAAAGTTTAAAATGACCTAAGTAATAGTAATTTAATGTTTAATATAAGGATTGATTTTTTTTATTTCTTATATAATTTAAAAAATTATAATTCTAATGAATTAGAATTTAATGTTTAACTTAAAATAAAACAACAATTAAAATTTCATTGACTTTTAATAAAACCATTTATATTTAATTCTACATGAAAATGATGTCACAACCAACACAGTAATACCAAAATTTTGATAAGAAATTAGACATCATGAAAAAGAAGTATGTCAGAACAATGTTAGAGATAATAAGAGAAAGATGAAATAAGGGGGGGAAATGGAGTAATTAACATGTTTATACCCATTTTAGGCCAAAAAAGAATGGAGAGTGTAATGTTAACGTTAATTATCCCATTAATCATTTCTAATTTACTATTTAAGAAAACCCACATGGTATACAAGCTAAAAAATATTAAAGGAGAGTGGGTGGGGGGTTTGTGTCGGCCTCTTTCATTATCATCCAAAATTTAATAAATACTCACTCACCGCACTGTACCCTCATAAATTAAAACCACACAATAAACACCCTAAACCTTCCAAAAGAACTCACCGCACTCCAAAATAGGTAATAAAATCACACAGCACAACTCCATTTTTTTACACCACACATGCATGGAACACTCTATATAAAACACCTCACACATGCACACTAATATATATATATATATATATATATTCTATAAATATTATAATATATATCACATATAATAATAATAAATAAAAAAATATATTTGTTATCTAATTCTTAATATATATATCTATACTAATAAATCATAATAATAATAATATATCTATCAAATGAAAAATCTCCAAATTTTTAAAACAAACACAATAATTATAAAAATATTAATTATACAGTAACAAAAGAAACAATAAAACAATATCATTATTAAAATAAATTCAAATCCCACATAAAACAGCAATAGAACTTACAACATCCCAACTATAGTGCATCTCATTTTAATGAAGTGTATTAAATCATTAAATATAATATAAATATATAAAACATTAAAACTTATCAACACATACCATCTCAAATATGCTTTCAACAAATTATCTCACAATCTCAACTAAAAATTCACACATCTATCAATATTTAAATTACTGATCACCCCTATTATACTCTCCTACATAGGGTTTCTCATTATAGCTTTCATGGGACATACCATTACCCATATAAAGTTGAGAAAGACAAAAAATCCCTGCCCAAATTTATTGGAAGTGGAATTGTTATGAAGAAACAATAAAAAACATAAATAGTGTACATAATTATCCACGATATAAAAATTTATAGTAAATTAGTTTAGGTGATCTCCCTCAAATAACGAATAGGTTATTTCCTTTAATGTTATCCACCAATGACTGGAATCCCCAAATGATAGGGTAATTACCCTATTCTACAACAATGTTCTAACACCTCTTAATTGATTGAAAATAGAGAGAAGCGAACCCATTAACGATTTAGTAAATAGAGAATGATCTCATATGTGTTGAATTATTCCAATGGAAATATATTATATAGGCCTCCTTCATGAAAATATAGGGCCTCTTTTAGCTACAATGTTTTCAGCATTTTGAAATGTAAATCAATTAGAATTACTCATCATTGATCAACCCTATTGTTAAAATACTCTAACAATTAATGATTTATCTATACATTATCATATTAGGTTTGACTAGTCTTAAATTAACATGATAATTATAATTTAAGATGTAATTGAATGATAACATATATATTTTATATATTTCATATTAATGTAGAACTAATAACTATGAGGACACATTTACCATGATGTGGATACCTTAACTATGTTGTGGTTAGTGATTTAGATAAAAATACTTATAAAATTCCCACATGAACTAATACAACATAAAATTAAAAAAAACATTAAAATTATTATTGAATCCATAAAAAATTTAGTGGACATGATTATTATCATCTCTCATGATATTTTATATGAAAAAATTGTAAAAAAAACTAATATTCATTTAGGGAATTATGAGTGACATTGAAGTCCACTATAGTGTTAAAAAAATTATGAATTCCATAGTCTGTAATAATAATAAAACAGTTTCCTAAAAAAGATTCATTGCTTCTCAATATATAAAAGTGTTCGGCGTGATATTTGTTAGACATAATCATATATTTATTTGAAAATTTGTTCCACAATATATATCACAATACATCATCTTCATACATACAAAATAATTTTTCTCAGGACATTGAGTGGCCACCAAACATAGAAATTATTAATCTATTATAGGACATCTCATGCATTAATTATTCATTAAAATTGAATAACCAGTTTGAATGAATAAATATTATGTCATTAATCAATGTAGTTGTGCACATAAAATGTTAATCAAATTATAATATACATTAATTTCCTTAATCCAATTAAATCATGGAAAAATATTTTATACTTTTAATATATGTGAAAAAACTGATGTTTGTTAAACTCAGTTGATGATTTGATTAATAACATACCCAACCACCCTTTAATTATCTCTACCTCAATGATGATGTAACAAATTTATCAAATTATAAAGCTTCAAAATATATTTATCTTTTAAACCTCAAGTAATGGGGATTCATATTATGTACCCACACTTAAGTATTTAATGAAATTGTTAAATTAAATGTCATATAATATCATGGGTCCATCCAGATTGTAATTCCATTCTTATTATGATGGGACTTACTTGCATTGGTTTTTTTACTTCACAACGTTTCTATATTTTGTGTGTCGTGCTGATCAGGTGGTGAACATGGGTCCTAAAAAATGTTTGTGTGAAATTTTTGAGGTATTATAATTACCATGGGTTTTAAAAGTATCAAAATCATCGTAAAAATCTCATTTTTTATTTTTTTTGTATTATACATTTTTAGAATCATTTTAATTTTCTAGTAAGGAATCTTTGATGTTTAATTTGTTATTAATTCTTATTTAATTTTTAGATGGGTAATATTTGGGGAATTTTTTATCCCTTTTACATGATTAAACAATGTATGTATAAATCATTCTAGATTTGGAATAGAGTCTGTTGTATTTATTATATATTTTGGAGGTTGAAATAATTCTTTAATGGTTCCTTTTATACCCTATGTTCTTTTCACTAACACATAGTGATCTGAAACACACTATGGAAACTATATAGATTCCACCATGGTAGTTCATCATGAAAACCCAATATTGTTCAATATAAGATGATATTATATCCCTAATATTATTTAAGGATAATATTTAGAGATAAATTTGGAATTTAGAACTGATGATGCTGATATGAGAAAGTGTTTGGCTAACTCTTTATAATTATAAAACTTGAGATACCATGTGTGAAGACCCTCCCGCAGAAAACTAGGAGTCGGTTCCTTCCGGACAATATGTTTCATTATAAACAAAACATGCATTGATAAACTACACATCATGTCCCATACAGAGGATCGAATTTGAGTTAGGCTCTGAGAATCCAGCTACTTCTGAAAAGATTCGTCTGTTAAATGTTGTTACCTGAAAATTTTAAATCAAAATGTAGGGTGAGTACTAGAAGGCCCAGTAAGGGGTTTTAAAATAACCAATTTAACTTTTGAAAAAATTATTTAAAACATTCCATAGGGAATATCTCTTAAAAAAATTGCAACACATGTAACATATCAGAAGAGTGCTCAAATAAGAATATACGAATAGAATTACAATGATACATGATTCATTTAATGGCATGCTCATTTGGAGTAATAAATAAAAGATGCTCTAAAAATGTATGATATATGATCAATCAAGAACGAAAATGAACAACTAAGAGTAATGGTTAATCAGTGTTGCGCGTGAAGGAAACAACATAAATTTAATATATTGGATAATAATTCACTGAGTAATAAACACAAGTCATGCCATAAGCTATTACTTTTCTGATACTCATAAGTATTGGCTCTTTACCAAGGATATCCTACTAGTTGAATATCTATTGCTTAATTAATTATCATAAACATAATGAGGGAATGTATAATGTCGAACTTATTATGTCAAGGACTTGTGCCAATACCTAAGGATCATTGTAACCAGACCCCAACTTAGAGAGCATCTGCAACTGGACTCTATCCAGAAAAGCATATGTAACTGGACTCTGACCCGGAGGGATTACTTTTACAGGTCCCCAACCCGGAACAATTTAGTCCAATACTCACCTCATATGACAGGAAGGGTTGTATATTCAAAATGTCCCATACCATTTTGAATATTGATTTTCTCATTTCAAATTATTCAAAGTGTCCCATGACACCTACGATAATTTCATACATAGTTTGTTATAGTAGATGAATTTCATCCTTTAACATTTATATATTTAAAAAAGGGAGACATGCATCTGGATGATAAAAACCAAGCTAACAATTATATGATTGTCATTTAATGGTAAGAAGAAAGGAAGATTATGGCTTGTGAATCAACATACAAGGTACTAAATGAAAAAACAGTATTTTTTACATGAAATGTTATTCCTATAATTCTAAAACCATATTAACCATTTAATTTAAATGGTAAACCAACATTTCATGTAGGTTTTTAACCTTGAAGATGCTAAATCATTCCATGATAATAAGATTTGTATACCACAAAATAATTTCCTTTTTAGAATGCATAAATCTTCACCATAATCAATATTATTTAAAATATATGAAAATAAGTGACTCTAAAATGCAGATATAAGTTTTGAGTAACACATCATTTCTTATGTTATAAATCTCTACTAAAACATCGAGACACATAGTAAAAAGACCTCAAGAACAGGGTATAATCCCGAACATATATGTCCCTATCCATGTAAAAGTGAATTTATATATACACATGTACAAAGTATATAATCTCTTATATAGATATTTTAGAAGAAAAATACCACAAATTCATCTTGAAATTATTATTTTTCAATCCTTCTAGAACTCGGTGGATTGGGTAATTATTGGTCTCTACTTGAATCTGGGAGACCACGTCAATACCTATGTTTACATAAACCAAAATACATATACCGTATATATGTCTATATATATAGCACATATCAAGCTTTTTAAACATTAAATAACATTAAAATTTACAAACACTCTAATGTACAAAATTAAGAGACTTAGGTTCGGTCATAAAGAAGGTTTAAAACTAACCCATAGGGTATTTTTTTCTAAACGATTTTATGAGAAGATGTATATATAGATACATATGAGTATATTAAAAACAAAAAAACAAGGTAAAATATAACCCTTACATCTTTTATACCATTTGAACCTGAAAACCCAAAGGCCTAGGTTCAACACAAAAGAAACTTTAAACTAAAATGAAAAGTTATAAACATATTTTTATGGGTGTATATGAATATATATATATATATTTATAATATCAATGAAACAAGACAAGGAAAAACTAAAACCCTTAAATTAAAACCAGGGGGAGGATTACTTGAGGAAGGTTGGCTGGGTCTTATAGGAGGATTGAGCAGGGCAGAAGAACTGAGAGTTCTTTGGGTGAAATCCGGTTACTTATATAAAAAACACAACTTTTCACGCAAGAATGTACCCCCATGTGTTGAATTAAATGGGTGGTGTCGTTCTTGAAGAAAAGGGTAGAAAAGGAGGGACACCAGTGATCAGTGGTGAAGAAAACGAGACAGTGTAATTGGGTAGGGTTACTGGTGTAAACTCATACGAAGAAGGAAGAAGACGAAGCGACAAGAGGGAAAACCGGAGAAAACTAGATGGTCCAAATCGACACCAATCTTCATCCAAGGGATGAGGTGTGTCTGCATTTTTAAAAAGAATTGGGTGGCTCTTATTAATTCTGATTTTTATAATATGGTCCTGGTTTGACGTGGCATTTTAAAACCCTCAGATGATAGTGATTAGATCTATGGTAGATCGAATGTCATACAAAAACGCGGTGGAAATCTGCATTTGCTGAAGGATGAAAGCGAGATCAGGATCAATGGCCCACATCATGCACAACATAATCCAAAGGCCTAGATCATGTTTTTTCCGAAAAATCCAATCCCAAATCGAAATGGAGAGCTTTTTTCACCTCCCTTATAAGCTCAGGCCTCCCAACGATTGCTCCAAAAACACACAACACACACAAAGGGGGCACTATACACGGGCTCCAGCCCCCTTTCAGGCCTTGGCCTACCCATGCACTTCCACGGCCTCACGCCTGCAGTGGTGCGCCCATGCGCTCCTGCTCCCATGCGCACATTAGGGAACCTCTTCCCGAGCTCGGTCGACCTTGGCTTGGATGAGGGCTAGGCTCAGCCACTTCGTGTGAGTTGTCTCACTCAACCCAACCTATAAAGGGTTGGCCCGAGCGGGTGTATTTTTAAAAAAACCAAAAAAAAAGTGTCTTAAAGAAGAGAAACACTACATTTATTATAATTATAAAGAAGGTTCCCTCTTAAATATGCTGGTTATTAAATATTAGGATGTTAATTAAACTTTATCTTAGTTAGAAGTATCTCAAAAATTATAAACACCAAACCTTTCACATAAATGTTATATGAAAAAATATATTTAATAATCCTACATGATAAATCTTATACTAGTATTATACAAAACATTGTTTAAAAAAACATAATTTTATTTCAAGAACTTAAACATAGTTTATAACACTATTTGAGAAATGAAAATCATTACATTGTATTTGAAATATTTTCAAAGTGTTTTTAATTCCTTAATACTTATCAAAACATCCTAAGTGTAATTCGGAGTATTAAACATTATCCTTTTAGAGTTCATAAATGGTGGTTATATTATAATTTTAATTATAACATAAATATATGGAATCTAATTAATACCTAAATATGTATATATATATATATATATATTTTGTTTTATTTACCCTATGAAAGTCCAATGGCTATAATTATGGTAGTTAGCTTTCAATGGTCACCAGAGAAACGATCGGGTTGATTCCCTATAAAACCCTATCTTGGGGTATCTTAAGCTTAAAGCAAGTGACCAGGATGGTGCTTGTTATACCCCTAATGTTTAGTATGATCTTCATGATCATGGTGGTGTTGTTATTTGTTTTCATTGACCTAAAGGATCGCTTTTATTTACAGTTCCTCATTTTTTTGGGGTCCTTCCCGTTGTTCTGATAGGGTTTTTATTAGGCAATTTTGGATATGATGTTTCATTGTGATCTTGACACATTGTAAACACTACAATGTTCTTTTTATTATGAAAATACTTTTGTCCATTTTTGTTTTACTCGGTTGCATTATAATATAAATTAAAACCATATTATTACTTTCTCATGGGAAACAAGTTTGTTCAGTTATTATGGAATTAAAAAAAAATTAAAACATAAACTTATCAATACAAGAGGTTAAGTTTATGGGATGTTACACCATGGGTTGTCAATATTTTTTTCTCATCTTTTCAGCTTTATTTTCAATTTTCATTGAGGTATTTGGATTTATTTTGATAAAATTATGGGTTTTTATAATGGTTTTATGAGTTATATTAAGAAACAATAAGGTTTGGTGTATAATTAGAAGGAATCCCAAGGGTAAACAATTATTTTCCATGGTCTAGAAAACCTATGTAGATTTTTTATTTTGGTTATGAACACATTATAGTGGCATACAAAACTATAACATATACTTCCAAATTATTTGAATAGATTAATAAAAGTTATAATTTTTTGAAATTTTATTATTTTGATCCCTTTTGGGATTTTAAATTTCATTGATTATTGGTTTTTACTACCTGTAGGTAAATTAATGGGAATTATAGGATGTGTGGATATAGTTTTCTTGATGGATAAGTATATATATTTATATATTATTTAGGGTTATATTTTTATTGAGTTTAATATTGTATATTTTTAGCATAAATTATTCTTAAAATGGAACTAGGGAAATATATATAGGGTGCTATGAATAATTTAATGCAAGTTAAATCTATAATGGACCGAAACCTTATTGTGTTACATATTCAAATCATTTAAACTCTAAGAATCTAAGGATAGATATATCAAGATCGATTAGTGTTTCATGATTTAAAATTTAGTTAGAAACATCGAGCTAAATTTTATGATGACAAAGGGACTGAGGAACTCATGGAATGAACATAGATGACTGAATACATATTCAATTTTATATAGATCCCTAAGACATAAAATATGTAATTCTCCACAAACATTTTGGTTGTATAGAGATATTAATGGTGGAAATCAGTTTTGTTGAAAAAAGTAAATGAAGGTCTAATTAGTTAGATGTTTAGGGAGGAATTAAAACAAAAATTATATCTAGATACCATGAAGATATTATTAAAAATAGATTTTGAAACCCATGATCAAGAGAATCAATCTATGATAGAGTTTCCTAATAATTTTGTTTCTTTTTAGATTTCCTTGTAAATTATTTTCATCAGGCTCATATAGTTGATTTGGGAATGAGGAATTATATTAGATAAAATATTTCTCATCTATACCAATATTGCATGATGAGGTGGTTAATTAGGCATCAATTGAAATAATTTATAAGTAATATAGATTGTAATGGTTTTTTTAAATTTATACAGGAGGATGTTAGTTTTTATAATATATTAATAAATTAAAGTGTGTGGAATTATAGAGGGGTGCTAGTGGGAGGGTTGAAGGGATATTTAACCATGCTTATTCTAACCCATCAGGGTTAATAGATCATATAATTTTTTCTATATGGGAGGTTTTCACACTTATTTTTGATATTCCCCTATTCCTATGATAGTTTGAGTCATTACAGACCTACATTCCAATGTATGGAACTTATTGGGACTTTAACACCTATGTTTTACCTTCTCAATGTTTGATAGGATTGGAGGTTGGGATCACCTAGCCCTTTTATGGTGGAATTATTTCACACTCCATGACTCTATTACAAACTTATGACATGTTCATGAATTATTTCAAATAGTAATACTATTGAACATTAATAAATTTATTGATTGAAACATTTCTTTTAAAAGTAATCTGCACATAATAAATATTTTATATCAAATTTAACCCTAAGATTTGGTTGATCTATAGTTTAAAGACATATAGTTTAGAATTATAGAATTTAGTGTCGTCCATGAAGGCATTGGAATCTTATGAATGAATATAGGATATTTCATAGAGTTATGATTGGGACAATTAATGATTCGTACTAGGTATCCCTATGTATGGAATCAGAACCCATGTAGTTGGGTTTTACTTAATGGGACACATTGTTTCTTTTATTTTTAAGTGATAAGAGCTATAATGGTTCATTTTCTAGTTGTGATTATATGACAATTTATAAGAATTTTAATGTCATGCAGTGTGTAATAGTAGGTGAGTGGTACCTAGAAATGATTTATATTGGACTTTCTAATAAGAAACCCATTCGAGTTCACAATGAATTTTTGTAACAAGATAAGAGAGGGGAGTTATAGGGATTCTACATAGTATAAGGACCTTTTATCTTACTCATGTAATTCCATGAGAGAATCTTATGCTCGCCATATAGGTAAATGAGAGAAGGGATATCTTATACTCTTCACCGTATGAATGATGGGTCATCCAATGATCATTATGTAAGAAATTATGGGTCATCCTATACTCATCAAATTAGGTATATTAATCTTCACATAAGGATGAGGTTTTTCTATTCTCATCACATAAATGTTATGCTTATGTTTGGAAGATGATGACTCTCTAAGAAGATATGATGCAATAAAGTGTTGAGACTAAAACTCATGTAGGCTTCCCTAATATACTAATTAATAAAAAATCCATCCCATAAATTTTGGGTTTCATTATTTAAAGACATATATCAGAATTTTCCCATGAAATTTAAGGTCACGAGGTAGGTATTATATGTTATTCAGTTTGAATTTGAACGTATAAGATTAGTAGAAAAAAATTTCCTAACAAGGATTGTTCTGAGACATACACATTGGTGACCCTTTCTAGCTCATCATGTTTTTTGTAAACAAATAAGGGAAGGTGTGATTCGTGATTATACCATGTTGGATGCCCTTTTTCACATCCTCCACCTATCTATTAGTAAACAAACAAAGTAATAAGAATGACATCAAATGGAATATGGATTTGTGAGGATAGATAGATAATTTACAAATGTTAGAATTCCCATACTAGTTCACTCTACTAAGGTAATTAGGTGATGAAATTTGATATGAAATAATGGTTAAGATATTAGGATAAAACACTTAACAAAACTAGTAGGATAATTTTCACTAACTGTATATGAGAAAACTAAGAGTAGTATTCGTACACAATGAATAAATTGATGGGTTGGGTACATGGAAGGATGGACTGGGTGAATTGGCTTATAGGTTGGATACCCAGGTGTAGTGGCAACCCAATCATGGGACTAAGGAAAAGAAGAGCACTGGAATGGTATTAAGATGAAGTGGAAACTCACATATAGATGAATGGGTGAAAATTATCCCTAGTATATATTCTTAATAAAATGGTCACATAGGTTTCTCAATGTTTATATGTGTAGGTGATCAAGCCTCCTGGTTCCCAAGTGGTCGGTGCTGAGGTATTAATGTGATGAATATGAATTTTACCATTTCACATTCACTTATTAGAATTATTTAATAAATAATAAATCATATATATCACATAGGGAATCATAGAAACATTTTTCACATAAATGATGAATGATACATTAGATAGAAACTACACCAAGAATAAATTAAAATATTACATTGGGATAAATAATAGAAAATAAGATAAGTAATACCTGAAAATTTGGATCTTCCCAATCCAGACGAATGACTTCACTCAGGAACAAATCATTTGGAAAAAAACATAATGCAAATGATACTATATTCATTTTTATGATAAAATTATATATAAAACTGATAAAAAATATAAGTGACTGAAGAATGACTGGAAGAAGAGGTATTTATCGGATGTAGGGAACTCATATGACCATTAAAAATATGTCCGTTGGAATAGGAATTGAACCATGGTTATTGTAAAAAGACCGTTGGAATATAAATATTACAACAAAATATATAAGTATGATTGTTAGAATAATAAACTAACCTATGGAATTGTAAAATGATTTTTATGAATCTTATTTAAAAGAAAATATTATATATTTAAACCCTCGTACAAGTAAAAAATTATTTAAATGTCACTACCCATCCTATAGGGCTCGCGTCTTGACTTCCCAAATCCCTCCTTCCATTGGGTTGGGGTTAGTGACTTGCACCATAAAGACTTATCAATAAAATGGTAAGGAATTTCCTTTTTAACATGTACAAACACACAGTCCAAGAACACAACGATAAGCAACCATGATGTGAACTACTGTAGTCAAAAGAGTGCTGAAAGTAAAGGGGCCATAATACAAGCCCAACTGAAAAGTTCAAGTACAACTGAAAAGTAAAAATAAAACTAAAAGTACAAAACAACTCCTAGATCGTTCACCGAGGATCCTACCTGAAGGGTAGGTATAGGTCACAATCAGTAGTCCCTGCATCAAGTCACTCCAAATAGTGCACCTTTGAGAACCGTCCAATCCTGGCTTCCTCAGCCATGATCAATTTGTCTGTGGTCTATACAAGTCACAACAAGGTATAGGTGAAGTCTGTGTAGGGTTGAATATAACAATACTCATTAGGGACCCTGAGACCCCCCAAAAGTCTCCCAGAGTTCCACAAAGGAAATACCACAAAGAAAGACCACAACTCAAATAATAAAGAGATATAAATCAACCATACATAAGTATATTCCCCTAAATATACCAAAGTTATCAATATATACTCATCTCAAACATGATGGAATAATAACAAAAAGGTATCACCATGAAGGTAGAAGCACCACACAGGTAACACCATGAAGATAGAAGCAGCACACTGATATTGCTACAAAGATAACACCACAAATATAAAAGTACCACACATGTAACACCACAAAGACAACACCATGAAGGTAGAAGTACAACATATGTGACACCATGAAGACAACACCACAAAGGTAGAAGTACCACATAGGTAACACCATGAAGACAACACCATGAAGGTAGGAGTACCACACATGTATCACAATGAATATAAAACAATAAAGGTAAAAGACTTAGCTCACAATCAGGTATATAACTTAAGTGGAGAAGTACATATGATTTTATGTATCGCTGGATCATCTTATTCTATGGAGAGCCTCTACTGCTGACCCACATAGGATTAGTATGTGCTGACCCACATAGGATCACTGAGTGCTAACCCACATAGGATCTGAACCACACAGGTTCAGTATGGGCTAACCAACACATGATCGCCGAGTGCTGACCCACACAGGATTAGTAGATGCGGACACACATAAGATCATTTTCCTTTCTTCACTTTAAAACCAAACACTATATTGTCGTACTAAGAAAGATTTATTCTAGGAGGATCTGCTCCCCCATCCATTAGTAATACCTCAACCACCTCAATTTTCCATGAAGATATAAATCTATGATCAGTCACGTCATAAGGGTTCCAACGTAATAGACGACACCCCAATCAGACACACTGTCTGTGTGTTATTGGCATTTTAGGGTTGAGGTCCTGGTTCGATTCATGTCTGAAAAACCCCAATTCATTCATGAAACTATTTAAAAACTCACTTTGAGTATCTCCAAAGGACCGCCTTGTCACATAGGTCCTAATGTTGTAGATGAAATGTCATTCAGATGCTAGGTTTATTAGATACACCCCTTTCCGTAAAATGGGGGTGATAACACCTCAGTCCGACCAGTCTCGGTCGAGCCCTCCAAAATTTTACAAAGATACCACTTCCCAAAAGGGTTCCCAATTCCACTAACGACATTTCAAACGGACACCCGACATGTCGGTTATGGGCGTTTCTTTATATGGGTATCGGTTGGGTCTGGGCCCGGTCTAACTCGATCAGGACTGCCCAATACTATGGGTCCTCGGGTCTACCTGACCCCGTCTAGGTGCGACACGCTAGGGGTTGGACCGTTTCATATGTTCTGACTTTTCGGGGTTGGCCCAGTCGGTTCACGGGCCCGGGCTGCAGTTGGCTTGGCCTGCAGGGTGGGGCTCAGCCCACCCACATTTGCCTGCTGGGTCGCGGGTCCGACCCACGCCGGTTCAGTCCGCCCGAAGGCGGACCGATGTGTCTGCTGGCCCCACGGTTGCATGGCCATTCACTAACCAGTGGGGCGTGGCCCTGCAACATTTATCGGTCGATCATTTGGCCGACCGACTTCTACCAATGCGGCATGGCGCAGGGCCATGCCACCTCTTCCGGTCACGGACCGCCGGCCACAGTTTCTCCGTCCCTACAGGGCTTCAACCTTTGTCAAACATGGACGGCTCGGGTTGGCCGCCTTTGGCAATTGCGGTGTGTCGTCGCGCATCACCCTCCTTCCACCCGTGGCCGGTTGTTGCTGGTCTCCTCCACCCACCACCGGCTTCCGCCGATATGGTGTGCTAACGGTTTATTCCGTAGGCCACCAACGTGCACTGGTGGTCCATTATTGGTGTTGACTGTTCCTACGGCTCTCCCGCACTACCGTCGTCAGAGCATGACCTGATATTCAGTGTTTCCATCAACCTGAGTAATCCATCCCTGAAGAACGAAACTTAAGCAGAGCTGTAGATGGTCGGGGCCTTGTTCTTTTTCCCCCAGCCCTCTGCATTAACATGATAGCAAGCGGTTAAGCAAGGAGGAATCATCAAGATGAACATTAAAAAAAACCCTACCTTGAAGAGACGTCCGCTGAAGATGGTCGACAGAACCTCCATCATCATTGTCATCGTTTCATGACTCGATGGTTCTAGTCATTGCTCGCTGGAACCGGTCTCGTCCTCCCGGTTGTTGGCATCGTGGTACATTTCCAGGGCTTCGTCACATAGTGAGGCAATGCCAACATCCCCCCCCGAGCACCATATAATTAGTAGTGAAGAAGGATTGTGAAACGCTCAGGGAATTAATGAGGTTCAATTAATTAATGAACCTCTAAAATTTTCAATGGTGCGGTTACAGGAAAAGAGGATTCAATCCATTTATTGTCTTGACATGTCGTTGGTCCCACCAGCGCCATCTGTCAGTTGGAGGAAAGAAAGAAAATAAAATAACAAACATGTTATTTTATTAATCATTCAAAATTCCGCAAAAATAAAATTTTCAACCAACCTACTTCGGTCAAAGTTAAGCCTCCCTTAAGAAAATCCCTGCACTACGAGTTCAATGGTTCCCTCAAATTTTTAATCCGAGCACCTGTTCAAAAGTTAGAAAATTATGCATGTGCGTTTACCGAAAGTACCTTAAAAAAGGTTCATAAATTAATAATGGTCACCCTCGACCCGCGCTGGTCGAGGATAGGCTCTGACTAATGTAAAAACATCCTAACGAACTCAACAGAATGATCATATTTTTAATTCATGTTACCATTTAGAAGTTATGGATTTAATAATAAAATAGTTGTCACAGAATTATATTATTTACAACCAAAAACTAACATCCATTATTGGCCTGCACCGGCCAATTATACTATCTTCCTAAAAAAGGCATACCCCCACGAGCTCAGTAGTGGTCTCAGATTTTTAAACAGAGTCACAGTTTGTGAGTTATAAGAATTTGAAAAATAATATAACGTTATTTAATTATTTTATTTATGGTTATGTCATTTTTGGGTTTTCTCACAGGAGGCCTGCGATGACTAAACTTAGTTTGTTCCTAGAGTAAACCCCCCATCCTGATCACAATAGTGCCCTCTGATTTCTAATTCCGGACTCGTTTAAGTGTTATTCCACTTTTTCAGTATAAACACTCATTCATGATATATAATGTTTTATAAAACCTTGACAGACCATTCCAGGAACTCCGTCCTCAGAATTGTGTGTCGTCAGAATTCACAGTCTTGAAATAATTCCATATAATAAAAACAATTATACAGAGAATCTGAGTCTTTACATTCTCACCACCTTTGGTCTTATCATCTCTGAAATCTACAACATAGAATAAGGAATCAAATGGGGGTATTGAGCTAGAATCTAATCCTCACATACCGATTTACTCTCTTATAGGTTCACATGCTCCCTGTGATCATGCACCATATGTATTGATCATTTATGAAGGTCTCTCTCCTGTCGATCCTCAATCTAAAATGGATCCATTGTAAATGACACCACTTCATTAAGCCCCAGCTCACCATGGTCGGTAATGTGCGATGAATCATGCATGCATCTCCTTAGCTATGTCACAAATAAAATATTATGCAGTCGGTGCATCTGTGGGGGAAGATATAGGAGGTACGACACCTCACCCACTATAATGAGAAAATAGAATGGTCCGATGAACCTCAGTGATAGCTTTCCACCCTGGAAAAACCTCCGCAATCCTCACCGGGGTGAGAACTGTATGAAGACATGGTCTCCCTTCTCAGACTCCATGGGTCTTCATCTCATGTTGGAATAAGACTTCTGTCGGCGTTGTGTATTTTTTACTTCCTAATAAGTGAGGTATCAAGATACAAACTCTACCACTGATTTCTTTATCCTTGGCCACCAGTACTGATGCCGGCGGTCCTAGTACATCTTCTCCACAACAAGATGTACCGCAAGAGGGGACATATGAAACTAACTCAACACCGCATCCCACAACACCACTAGTACCATGGTGTGTCCTCTAAAAAGGTTGATGTGCTCCCCACCTTTAGAAAATTCATCTGGTGCCTGTCCTGTGGATATCTTATCACAACATGACTCGCAGTAAAAGTCCTCATGTTGCACCTCCCGATATCATGGATGAAGTGGGGGGAGTAACAGTCAAAGACCAGATGTAAGCTTATCCATATCTATGCAAAAAAGTATATTTTTAATGCAGCTAGCTGCACTGTCGCCTTACTCAGAAACTATAGTCCAGACCTCCTACTGAGTTCCCCTACTACCACGTCCCCCTTTCTAGGAGAATAAACTATCTCAAAGTCATAGTCATCTAGGAACTGTAGTTATCATCACTATCTCGGGTTCATGTCCTTCTATGAGAATATATACCTGAGACCCTTGTGATCAGTGAGATTTTTAAGGCGAAGACCGCCGCTACAAATTCCGGGTCATTGGTGGCATAGTTATACTCATGTTGTTTAAGCTATCAGAAACCATACGCTATCACTACTCACTCCTACATCAGAAAACATCCATGTCTGGTCCATGATGCATCGGAGTTGAATACATACCCAATTCCCTCTTATGGTTGCCTCATGATGGGGGCACTCGTCAGTCTCTATACCAGCTCTTGAAAAATCTGCTGGCATCTCTCTATCCATACAAAGGGTTGTCCCTTCTTCATCAATGTTGAAAAGGGTGCCACAACCGTAAGGAATTAAGGTTTAAATATCTAGTAGTACCGAACCAAATCATAAGTCCCTCTCGCTTCAGGGAGGTAATCCTGGAAACACCTTTTGAAAAGATGTCCCCACACTCTTTCACTCATGTTGGGAACTGAAAACATAAAACTCTTGCTGCCATGAGGATAAGTCTGGCCGAATCAAGAGTGATCAGTTGCACCCTCATTTTCATGAGTTTATCCTATGCTAATTGGGATTCATTTTTCACTGACCAATGAAAACCCCATTCCATCATTGTAAATAAACCAAAACCTTTATGCCTGATAAATTCAATCTAAGTATGAAATGTGGATGACCAGTCCATACCCCAACTAACATCATAAGACCTCGACGCTTCCACCAAGAGGTTCCAACTAAAACTCCAACCTCAAGGGTCATATCACACTGTTGGCATAAGTTGGATTATTGAGTCTCCTCCCAAAAGTATATCCATACATAAGGTTCAAGTCATCAGTTTAACCGGAAACTCAAGGTCTTGAACATGATTCATGTTAAGAAGGAATTATTGGTACCTAGGTTTGTTAACATGATAGCTAGTAGTAGACTCAGGCCGTACCTTTAAGCATTCCTTCAACCCTTGGGTCACACTCCTTGACAACGTGCAGCTATTCCCTTCCCCAATCCTCTAGCTTCTTGAGCCTGGTGGGGACTACATTGAGGTGGTGTTTGTAAAATTTCAAAATGTATACCACCTCATGTTACTCTCGTAGATCCACTCCCATGTCGGTTTCCCTACCGATTAAGCTATCCCTATCACACCCTCTAATCAAAACATTTTACACACCCAAGTCTCTGAGAATGGATTTAGTTTCCTACTTTCCCACTATTAACATTCCCTGGCTACATCTGCTCAGCCAAAGAACATTCAACCACAAAGGTTCTCTCTAGCACCCTAACATAAGTAGTAATGCATAGAGAAATAGTGATGGCTCGGATTTCCCTAAACACACCTCTCTCGGAGGTCCGATCACTGAAGCACTGACCGTACTATATTCATCGAGTACCTTGGATGGTCGGTACACCTCAATGAATACTCATCTACTGACATATTGTCTTACCGAGGCTGTAGAATCTCTAGGGAACACTCATCCCATAACTCTTTATGTCTAGAGACCCCATTCTCTAAGGAAGGTTCACTATCATGTCCAAAGAAAAAGTCATCACTTCGTAAGATTAGGGTAATCTAAACCCTATCATTGTACTAATTAGCCATGTAGAAGGATCTCTACTAGGATCGCCATCAGATCGAGTGGTGCCCTATCTAGATGGAAACTCAGCCACCTCCTCAAGCCAGTCCTTCGCCGCTTGTGAGTTGGGATTTCTTTAATATCTGAGGGGTATCTGATGCTGAAACACATCTATGGCAGTAATCCAACATATGTCCTCTACTGGCACCACCAGTTGTAACTGCTTACTAATGGGTAGTGATATAGCTGGTACACCACATGAAGGTGCTAACGCCGCAAGAGGGCCCTGCACTAAGGCCTCATCGCTCGGTGGGCCGTCATCATGTACTCTCTCTGGAATTGTAGCTGACTGTCTACATGGCGACATCCTGATAAGAAACAGGTGTGCCACAGCCATTAAGTTATACCTAGTAATATGACATAAATAAATCATAAGAAAAAGATTTTTAAAACACACACAATCAATGTTTTCGTTCACTGTGTCGGAAATCAGAATTCAAGGTCCCGGTGTTTTGATATGTCGCCCGTCGTACCAACACTGGATTCCCCAAACTAAAAACCATACTCATAACACTTAACACTATTGAAACATTATAAATATCGGAATCATATTTACTTGGTAGAACCGACTCATCTGAAACCAATTTTTCATGACCCTCCCCACAGGGCTCGTTCCGTGACTCCCCAAATCCCACCTTCCATAGGCCAGGGGCTGGCGAATAGCACCGGAAAGGCATATCCCAAAAATGGGAAGGCATTTCCTTTTTAACCCGTACAAACACACAGTCAAAGAAAACAATGAGAAACAACCATGAAGTAAACTACTGTATTAAAAAAGAGTGTTGAAAGTAAAGGAGATAGAATATAAGCCATTCTGAAAAGTACAAGTACAACTGGAAATTAAAAATACAACTAAAAGTACAAAACAACTCCTGGATCTTCCACTGTGGATCCTACCTAAAAGGAAGGTACAACTCATGATCACTAGTCTTGGAGTCACGTCATTCCAAATGGTCCACCTACAAGAACCGTTCAGTCCAAGCTTTCTCATCCTCGATCAATGTTGTTCGTCGTCTGCACAAGACACAACAAGGTGCAGGAGAAGCCCATGCATGTGTGATTAAAATAATACTTAGCAGGGACCTGGAGACCCGCCGAAGGTCTCTAAGAGTTCAAAAAAAGAAAAACCATAAAGAAATAAAACAAATCAATGCATGAAGTGATAGACATAAACTGTACTTAGGTATATTCTCAAATATATACCTATGTTATCAAGATATAATCATCTCATACATTAGTAAAGAATTCCCCAATGGTAACACCATGAAGGTAGAAGTACCACACATGTAACACCACAAAGATTAATGTTCCACACATGTAACACCATGAAGGTATATGTACCACACGGGTAACACCACGAAGATTAAAGTACCACACATGTAACACCATGAAGGTATAAGCACCACACGAGTTACACAATTAATACTACACGAAGAAGGTAGAATTATCACACAGTTAACACAATGAAGACAACACTACAAGGGTAGAAGTACGGCGCATGTAACACCACGAAGACAACACCATGAAGGTAGAAGTACCACATGGGTAACACCATAAAGACAACACCACGAAGGTAAAATACCACACATGTAACTCCAAAAAGACAACACCACAAAGGTAGAATTACCACACATGTATCACCATGAAGATAACACCATGAATGAAAAATAATCAGCTGACAATATGGTATATAAGTTATGTACATAACTACAGATGATTAGACATATTGATGGATCATCGTATTCTGTCGAGAGCCTCTACTGCTGACCCACACAGGATCGATATGCACTGAACCACAAAGGATTTCTGGGCACTAATCCACATAGGATGTGACCCATACAAGACCGGTATGGGCTGAACCACACAAGATCTCTGATTGCTGAACCACATAGGATCAGTAGATACTGACCCACACAGGATCATTGTTCTTTCTTCACGTTACAACCAGCCACTAGATTCCCGCACCAACCATGCTTGATTCTAAGAGGATATGATAATCAAGAAATCTGTCATAACAAACCTCCACAATGTCCCATGAAGAAGTAACCTGATGATCTATCACGCTATAATGGTTCCAACGCAACAGACGACACACCAATTAGATTCCCGGTCTATGCATTATTGGCATTTTAGTGCTGAAGGGCCGATTGGATTCAAGTATGATCCAACATAGGTCTTACGTCAAACTCCGTCAAAAATAAATTAGATTATTTTCAAAGGACCTCCAATTCACAAGAGTCCTTATTCCATAGACAGCGTTCCAGTCAGACGCCGGGTCTATTACATACACCACTTTCCGTGACACGGGGGTGATCACACCTCGGTCCGGCCCGGCTCGCTCAGGCCTGCCAGAATATTCCAAATGGAAAGCTTCCCAGAAGAAGCCCCAACGCCTCTGATGGCATGTCTAATAGACACATGGCTTGTCAGTTATGGGCATTTCTTTATTTGGGTACCGGTTGGGTCTGTGCCCGGTCTCACTCTTTCAGACCGGCCCGACACAATGGGTCCTGGGGTCTACTTGAACCCGTCCGGGTCTGACCCGCTAAGGGTTGGCTCGATTCACTTGGTACATCCCCTCGTAGTCAGCCCGGTTTGGTTTGTGGGCCCGGGACATGGATGGGTTGGCCCGCCGGGTAGGGCTCGGCCCACCAGCGCTAGCCCGCTGGGTAGCAGGTCTGGCCCGTACTGGCTCCGTTCGCCTAAATGCGAACCGTTTTGTCTGCGGGCCTCGTGGTTGTGGGCCTGTTCACGAGATGGTGGGTCGCTTCGTCACATAACTTATCGGTCGCCCCTTTGGCCCACCCACTTCTGTCGGTGCATCGCTGCTCGGGGCTATGCCACCTCCTATTGCCATGGCCCAGTGGCCGTGACTGCTCCGTGCCGACGAAGGTGCCTATAGGCGCCGCCCTTTGTCCCACATGGCCTTCTTGGGCCGACCCCCTTTGGCCACCGCCCTCCACCCGTGGCCGGTTTCAGTGGGTCTCCTCCACCCACCGCTGGACGCCGCTGACTTGGCGTGTCGACGGTTTCTTCCAAGGGCCACCGGACGCGCATCGGTGGTCCGTTCATGGTGACGACTGCGCCTACGGCTCTCCTGCACTGTTGCCATTATATTGTGACCCGCTATTCCATATTTCCATTAACCAGAGGAAATCATCCCCAAAGAACGTAACATAATGGGAGTAGTGGAGGTTCTGGTCCTTGTTGGTTTGGCCCACTCCCTCCGCATTATCATGGTATAAAGCGGTTAAGCAAGGAGGAATCATCAAGATATACTTTAAAAAAACCCCCTACATGGAAGATACGTCTGATGATGATGGTCAATCTGACCTCCTTCGTTGGTGTCGTTGGTTCATGACTCTATCGTGCTCATCACCACTAACCGGAACCAGTCTCGTCCTCCAGGTGGTTGGCGTCGCAGTACTTTGCCAGGGCTTCATCGCATGGTGGTGATGTGCCAACACCCCTCCCCAAGCTCCATATAAATAGGAGAGGATAATGAGTGTGAAACGCTTGGAGAATTAATGATCTTCATTTAAATAATGAACCTCCCAAATTCCCCAATGTGTGGTTACATAAAAAGAAGATTCAATCCATTTATTGTCTTGACACGTCACCGATCCCACTAGAGTTGTTTGTCTATTTAAGGAAAGAAAGAAAATAAAATAACAATCATGTTATTTTATTAATCATACAAAAGTCCAAGAAAACAACTTTTTCACCTGACCAACTACAATCTAAGTTAATCCTCCCTTAAGCGAATCCTGGTCCTACGAGTTCAATGGTGCCCCAAGATTTTTAATCCGAGCACCTGTTCAAAAGTCAGAAAATGCCGCCCACATGTTTACTGAACATACCTTAAAATAAGGTTTAGAACTTAATAACGGTCACCCTGACCCGTTCCGGTTGAGTTTAGGCTCTGCCTAATGGAAACACATCCCACCAAACTCAACAGTACTCTCAAGTATTTAATCTGATTTACTGTTTAGAAGTTATGTGTTTTATGACTAAAATAATTGTCACTTAATTATTTTATTTATTTCCAATAACTATCTTCCATTGTTGGCTTGCACCAGCCAATGTTAGTATCTACCTAAAAAAATACTCTCACAAGCTCAATGGTGTTCTCAGATTTTTAATCTGAGTCACCGTTTGTGAGTTATGTGCTTTTGTAAAATAAAATAACTTTATTTAATTATTTTATTTATAGTTATTCCATTTTTAGGATTTCTCACAAGAGGCATGCGCCGACTAAACTTAAGTCACGCCTATGGTAAACCCGTCATCCTGAACGCTACAATACCCTCTAATATCTAATTCGGCCACCCATTTAATATTTATTTCACGTTTGTAGGAAAAACTCTAATGACACTATTTAATGTTTAATGAAACTTCGGCAGACCATTCCGGGTACTCTGAGCCTTGGAATCTCGTGCCGTCAGATTTCCTAGTCTCAAAATAATTTCATATAATTTAAGAAAATAAAAATAGAAAACCGGGGTCTTTACATTAAAATTGGTGAATTATGTGTTTTTTTTTATAAAAGATAAAAGTTTTAACCGAACATTTATAATAAATATAATTATTTAAAGAAATTTTTATTTACATGAAATTAATTTTAAATTAATTTTATGTTTTATTGTAATGATATTATAATTTTATGAGTCTGTAAGCAATTTTTGAAATGGATATAAAATTGAATAGTACATTGAAATCATTATTTTTCTAATAATGAGGATTTTGTTTAAAAAGTAAATTTATCATATTTAAATTTTATTTTCATGATATTTATTACATTTTAAAAACACAAACAGTGAAAAATGGTTAAAATAATTTTTTTTATTTTTCAAAAATATTTGATTTTTTTTGAATAGTGAAATACAGTAATTTAAACAATTTAAAATTATAATCCATAAACATGAATTTTTGAGTCCTTGATGATGTATGAACCTACTATATCAAAATAAGATTAAAAATTTACTATATATAGTAACATGAATCAGTACTATTTATATTTTTGATCCAACATAATAAACCAAAAAATAAAATATTAAGAAACACCCCTCTCACCCACTTATTAATACCACACCTTCTCCACACACCTTATAAGACTTAAATATTTACAAATATCTACCAAAACCTATAATACTTACACTAAGAGGCATCAATGTTTGGATGGTCTCACCAAAATATTAATTTCTTGTTATTTAAAGGGTCCTTCATGGAGGCGATATTCAAGAGGTAACATTCTCAAATGACCATTGTTAATTATTTTGTTCTAATTAATTATCATTACATCCCGCCTAAAAAATGTAATAATAAATCTTGAATAATATATATACTATAATATTATAGTTATAATAAAATATATTCCATTTACCCTTTTCATTTTTCGTTTTATTGAATAAATAAAACCATTATATATAATATATCTGTTCACCACCAACATAGATTATGAGTTTTTTTTCCATTAAGGACTTCAAAGATGGTCAAAAAAATATTATTTTGGTTAAGATATATGATAATATGTATATTATCACATATTTAATTTTCTAAAATTAATTAATATACATAATCATAGATAAAATGAATGTAGTTCATCATGGTTTGTAAAACCACCTAAATGAACTAACCGCATAACGTTAAAATGTATTCTAAAAGAATCATCCTTATGTTAGAACATATTTTTTTTATTTGGGAATATTAATTTTGATAAAATTTCAATAATAAAATTTAATTTTAATTCTATAATTTTAGTCCCATTTTAAATGGACATTAATAATAACACTAAGTTATCCAACATTGGAACCATGAGAAAATGCACTTTGGACAATAAAATTATACAATTTAAGTCATCAAAATATCTACAATAAACAAAAGTGAATTATAATAAATAGTGTATATATGTAATAATTTATGAATGAATGAATGAATTAATCTAATTTTTAATTCAAAATATAAATTTTAGGTGCATAATGATTTTGGAACATAAGTTGAGGGATTTTTTCGAACCACCCTATTTTCATTGGGGTTATTAATTTTCTATCTTACCTCACATTCTAACTCTACTTTTCATAATTAATTACTCTATATTTTATATATTATTCCACACACACACACACACATATATATATATATTAATTCATATTTAGTTCATGGGTAAATACTTGTCTAAAAAGCTTCCCTTCCTAATTCCTCCTCATAAGAAAACCCAACTAAAGAGACCTTTTCTATTTCTCACCCCTTTTAAAGTAAAAAACATAAATTTTTTCAATCCACCCATATTTTATGTAATAAATCATTTTATCATTGAAATAAATTTTAGTTTAATTTTGGTATGTTTGTAAATTATTATTCCTTTACCATTTTAAATATGTGTTACCTATTTTCATAAAGACTCACTGATGAGGTACAATTAAAAAGTTATTTTTCTACTCTTAAAATTTTCACTTTATATAAACAATACATATCATGATCTATAAATATTTTTCAATTATTTCTGTATAATAATTATTTACTCATTTTTTTAATGGAAACCATTCTGATACAACATTTGGTTATTCCTTATGACATGATTATAAAACCCATTACATTCCATAGAAAATACTTATATTTATGCTTTCTGATTGATTTCATTTTGTGGAACGGATATGAATTTACATGTTATGAGAGGATTCCAAAGTTTCACTCCAATGAATTGAATAATTATTTTCAACATTAAACATTATGTATGGGATTATTGAGTAAAACTATTCTATTATGGTACAACGTCCACCATGTAATATTATATTTGAAGTTATCCTTGAATCATGTTTATGCCATGTTATATGTTTCCTCCAAATTCCTATATTTCCCTGAAATTAAGATACCAGGTTCTATATGTTATAATCCCTTAAGTTTTTTCATTACCCATTACATTTATGTTATCATGTTATGCCATCTGATTTACTAACTATTCAGCGAGGTTATCCTATATAGTTTTAGAAGATCACAGATTATTAGGATCTCTTTATTTATTTTTCTAAGATATAAATTTTAATTATAGTTTCATGTTTTTTAATTATGTAATTACTCTTCCTAATACTGTAGGATTTTATTAGATATTTATGTTTGAAATAATATAATAATTTGTTAAATGGTTTGGATTACTATATGTGGTATCAAATAATGGAATTGTAGTTTTTAGGGATTATGACTAGAAAACATTAGGGAGAACCCTAGGGATAAGTCTATATACATGAATAATTACCATAGTTAAATGATAATAAAATATAGGGATTCAAAAGTATATATGTACATTTCATTTATATGTTATTCCTTATATGTTTTTGATTTCATTTTTTATTCACTAATTATCTATGTGTTAAACCACCTATTTTATTTTTACTCATTTATTTAATTGTTAGAAATAGGATACCATGTGACAACGACTATTGTAATAGGAAATGTGATGATTTTCCTAATGATATTCTTTACCTGATGGCACGAGGAGCACATAACCTCATGATAGTGCTTGATAAACTAGATAATGTTATGAATGATAACTTGAGTCATGTGGAAAATACTTATTCTATTAAGAATGATCAAATTATAGTCAAATAATTCACATTGAAATTTAATCCTTCAATAAATACGTCTTATGAACCCCTCATTAGGTAATAGTGGATTAAATACATTGATAGGATATTATCTATCCTCAGATGCTCAGAAGAAGAGAAAGTCATGTTATTGGTCTATTATTTTGATGGGGAAGATAATTATTGTTATAAATTTTTCAGGAACATGTATTATAATGAGGAAATTGATTACAGGGAATGGGAAGGAATCAAGAAAGTTTTTTTGAATAAATATTTTCCCCAAACTATATATTTTAAACAGAAATGTGAGTTACTTGGATTGAAGAAAAATAAAGTTGAATCTATCAGAGTCTATGAGGAATACTTTAAAAGTATTTCAAGATATTTGTCATGAATTTTCATAATCAGTAAAAGAATGGTTTATTTCTTATTTAGTACATTAATTCTATGTATATGAAAATTATAAGAGATTCCATAATTTTACATGTAAGAGGAGATTATTCATTGATCCCTTAATATTGAGATAGATATTCTTGACTCTCAGTGGTCTCATGAGACTAGATATAAAAGAAAGAATGTAGAGTTTATTATGGTATAATCAATATATAAATCCCATGGAGTAATAAAATCCAAATGTCCTATGTGTCAAAAGTATGGGAAGAATAATCTTATAAATATTATCAAGGGACCCAAGAAAAACATACAATGAAGAAAGGAGGGGAATCAGGTAAATCATTTCCACAGGGATATGAAGAATCCCACTAATGAGGAAGTTGAAAGGAATATTCATATCAATACTCAGCTTACATTACAATGTTTGAATTTCAAGAAATTTGGGAATTATGAAATAAAATTTCCTAAACCAAGTGTTGTCAGAGAAAATCAATGACCACAACCTCAAATGCTAAAAGGAATAGAATATTCTATCAGTGCTACTAAGGTGGATCATGAAAATAATGCAGTGACATGTACACCGATTATTCATGCATGAATAAAAAGTTTACTACTTTATTTCTGATCTATACATTCATTCATATCATTCATGATTAGTATATCTATAAGAACAAGACCTCAAAATCCGGGCACTGAGCTATCTTTGAGAATATAAAAATGATCCATTATTGAACACACGTATATAAATCCAGAATAGTAAAAAAATTGATTGAAAATCTAATAGAATATCATTTTTACATAGTTTAGTGGAGTATGATGTTATATTTGGAATTGGTTGACTACCTTTATATAAATCTAACATAATCTTTCAAGAGATAGATATCAATCTTCACATCCTAAGTTATCCTCCAATTCTGCAAAAGTGTAAGGAGAGGGATGTATATCCTTTGGAATCATCATTTCATGGGTGGATATTATTTATTTATGATAAGGAATATCTAGATCAAAATCTAAAGATAATGGATTGAATCATTCATTGTTACATTTCCATTGTGAGGGACAAAACTAATGTATTTCATGAAGAATTTATCGATCTTCCTCATGAATAATAGTATGAGTTCTCAATTATAAATATACATAGATCAGTGTCCATATATAAGAGTCCCAAAAAATGTCCACTATTGAGTTAGACGGACCAGAGAATAATTTAGAAGAGAATATAGACAAGGGTTTTATACACCCATGTACTTCACTGGGGGGTATTCTGATCATCCTTTTCAAGAGGAATGATGGGAAATGGGATATGAATTAATTTTTTGATCACAAAAGAATCCTGATAAATAACAATTATCCTATTTCATCAAAAGATGGATTTTTTATTCATCTACATGGGACCCTTTATTTCTATATGGTAGACCCTCAGCTGGGACATCAAAAATTAAAGTTGAATATGGAAGATATTACTAAGACAACCATTTAAACTAGATATGATTGATAGGAATTCATTGTGACAGCATTCAGACTCACTAATAGAAAAAAAATTCATGTACATTATTAATAGTTTCATTATCGATTATATCTAATTTTTTTTGTCTTTATAGATGATATTATTATATAATCTAAGTGAATGGATGAGAATTAGGGGTATTATATTATAATCTATATACATTGTCAATGGAGAATATATATGAAATTATATTAACTGTGAGTTCATGATGAGGGAAGTATAATTTCTAAATAATTTTTTCATTATAAATAGATATATGTGGATCAATTTAAGAAAAAATTTAATTATGTGGTGTACTAGACTGGAATCTATATTGGAGATCCATAGTTTATTTGGAATACATATTTATTTTAAAATATTTTTAAGAAACCTCTCAAAATTTTAAAACCCACCAACCTTTCTGACTTATAATAGAGTAATGTTTTTTTGGATTAGTGAATGTGAACATATATTAAAATAGTTAAAAAATGACTTATCATTACATATTTATTTAAAATAAAAAAAAATGGAGAACTCATAATTTAATATAGAAATTATTCAGATAAGGAATTATGATGTGAACAACTGAAACATGATAAAATGGTTTCTATTCATCATGGTGGTTGAAAGTTCATGAGTATAATTATCCAACGTATGATCTAGATTTGGCAGCAGTAATCTCTATATTGAAAATATAGTGGAATGATCTATATATGGCTTAGTATGAGATATATATGGATTATAGGATCCTAAAATATATATTCACACATAAGGAGACTAATTTGTGCTAGTAATGACTATTATTGATGGAGCACACCTTTCTTAGGATGTGTCAAAAGCGTATTTTTATGTTTTCCTAGTGCAACATAGTTGCTCACAGGGGTCATCTCACTTGAGGAGCTTTCTTAGTTTTTCACTCACTTAATCTAAATCACCTAAATTACTCATTTTAGTTGTTTTAAATTTTATGAAATAAATGGAATTATTGAATAAAAATGAAATGAAAGAATTCAATTTAAATTAATATGAAATGCTAAACAAAATGGAATTAATGAATAAAGTAAGTTCTCCCAAGAAAAATTTCAGGGAGTACCTTCATTGATGAGCTTCAAATATTCTTATGGAACACACTCCATCATATGTGTACACACATTAGTCTACCCCGGTTATGAATTAAAATTCCACTTAGTGATCGCCACGTGCACCTTTCATTCACCTCCTCAATTGAAGGAAAATGGTTGTAGATTAAGAAGATAAACATTAGACAACCGTAGTGAGGATTACACCCACTATAAATTATCCTTAGAATTAACTCAAGGAATATTTAAAACATTGTATTGGGTTCAAGAACCAGATTAATCTCATGGAATATTACTCAGATTAGTTACTCATGATCATGAGTATTATAGTTCATGATGGTAAGTTGAGAAGAAGAAAAGAGAGTGGATGATTTGACACAATAATACTAACAATGCATAAATTTATTAGAAATCTAAATTACAATTGAAAGCTAAAACAAAAATAAAATAAAAAAAATTAAAAATAAAGGGGGAATATTTGTGTCCAGCCTCCCTTGGTGGGGATCTACTCCTTGGTTCCTTAATGGAATGAATGGAGAATGGGATTTTTTGGGAAGGAGGTCAGGGCCACCTTTTATAGGGAGAATTATGTCCTCCTAAAGATTGCGTGTTTTAGACCCATTAATGGTCGTTTCACGCATTGATGCCTTATTAAATGTTGTTAATAAATATGGCTTCCATTCACCCTCAAAATTTTATCTCCGTTTGAAACTGCATGAAAAAGATCGGAATTCTTAATTGGTGATTTCTTTTTCTGGACGCATCTTTCAAGAAGCTTCTTTCAAAAATATAACATCCAATGGTAGCTTTAATAACTTCAAAACTCTGCCAAAATTGTTTTAGTTATGAAAATATGTGTCCTCGTGCAATTATAGATGTAAGAACCTCAATGGGATGTGTGAAGTCCATGTTGTGGTTCCGTTAAGGTGGTGGGGTCCATGTTCTCTGCTTGGAAAAATCATAAACGTCATTGATTTTTTAATCCCTTTAGATGGCCGAATCAGCTCCTGGTCTGGATGAAAAAATTGAATGATATAAAATTAGAATTATAAAAAAATTTAAATCACAAAATTTTGACATATATTTTATAATAAATGACCAAAATACAGCTATGATAAAAATCTGTCAAAATTCAAGATTTAACAGCTTTTTTCATTTACGCTCAAATGACAACTATAACCTAAAAATGTGAAAATTACCCATAAAATAACACTATGGTGGGATTATACATACTTATTCACAGTATAAAATTTATGAAAATGTGAGCTTCATCACTCCCTCACACATAAACATTGCACTCCCTGGCAATCATCTTACATCCAAATCAAAATTCACACAACAATCAAAAATGAGAAAATATCAATGATATTATCCACATTAGATTTCCATCCCTTATAATATATAAAAAACAATTACCTCTCATTTTAATTTCAATCATTAAATTTTTTTCAACCTCATAAATCAATCCATGGCCCAATCACAACCTACTTCACATTGAATTTTTTTTCACTCTTCATTCAAGATAAATTTATTCTAGAGTTATGCTCATACTGGGAAATCGCATGTATCACCATATGATTGTTAAAATTCATATTTCTCCATAGAGTGAAACCTGAAAATTAATTCAATCATGAGGGATTTAATTAAAGGTTAAATTGATTTTGTGGCTTAGGGTTGGTGGGAAAATTATTGAAAAAGTTTCAGGCTAGAAATGGGAGGATGGACTCTTAAGTACAATGCATTATTAATTCAATTGAAAAAACATGAAATTAGTCTCTCAATACTACTTGAAAATGTGAAAAAAACACCACACACTTTTATGACATGGTACATGGGAAAAAAACTGTTTATAATGAATGATATCCTCTAAGTTCTCCCTTTTTTTCAAATCTCCAAAAAGGAACAACTTTATTTTCTTTTTCATGGAGGATGAGTGGAAAATTGAATACAATGAATGAATGAAAATTCATACCCTTTATTTTTGAGAGGTACATGTGTGATAAATAAATTTACAATGAAAAATTCAATCTCATATCTATATTTTTAATTTTTGGAAGGATAAATGGATGAAACAAATAAATCATAATGAAATGACGACACATGACCAATTTTCTTATTGTCCACTACCCAAAATATTAACACACACATAACATCACACATAAATAATACAAATCCCAATGAACGCACACAAAAGGCCCTTCCCCTACATTGAAACATGAAATATCCATGCAAAAAACATATTAAAATTTATGTTAGGTAAAGAAAAATTGGCTTATAATGTGGTTTAATCCTACAAGGAAATTTATGGAATCTAATGGATTACGAAAGATAAATTTAATGGTGGGTCTCAGAAAAAAATGTGGCTACCCAAAGAGATGCCTCAATCATTTCCAATACATTCCATGAAATCCAAAGCTTCGAAAGAGAATATTCACAGATTCTGGTTCTCACAAAAAATTCATGTATCCCTCAAGAATGTGTAGACATTTAAATGAATATGTAAAAGTGTATTATAATAACTCACAAGATTGGAAACAAATATTTTGAGTCAGTGTTTCATGGGCATGGATTTCAACAAATAGTCAAACTCATAAAAATGATAGAAAATCCATTTCAAGGAAAAATAATTCATATCAACAATCATTTAAAATTCATTATTTAAAAAATAATTTACACTCTTTCAAAATCAATTGATGTGTGAAAAGTGATAAGAATATTCATTAAAGATCAAAATATGTTTTGAACCAAAAAAATGAATTGATTTTAAATGACAATCTCAAAAAGTGAACTCCCATTTGAATTAATGATTTAGTCCCCTTCCTACAATTCTTGGGGATTCCTTCTTCCATAATGATCCTACAAAAGAAAAATTATTCAATTAATCACAAGGATTATTTCATTTAAGATCAAAATGAAAATATGGAGTAGGCCACATGTTGGAAAAATTCATAATACTGAATTTGAAATCTAAATTCCTAATATTGAGAATTAAATTACTATAATGAATATATAGGATAAATCTTGGTATGATCCCTCAAGTGGTCCCAAATATCTTTTACTCCCTCTAGAGGGAAGTACCACCATTTATCCATAATTTGTCAGTGGATAAAGCCTCTTTGATTTGAACGACCACAGGTGGCTCTTCCCAGCTTGCAGTTCTTTGTTCCTTTTGAGGAGGACTCCATGGATATAGTACATTAGATCCCCCACCTTTGCAATGTGGTACAACTTTCATGGTGGGGGTTGGATGAAGTACATAGACTCATCTTCATTTGTTGCTACTTGTGCATCCATATTGTCTTCCAGTGCTTGTATCAAGGAGGCTTCAGCCTCTTGTCTATTTTCCTCTGGATCAGCAACTTGAATCTCTTCATGATGGAACTCCTCCAGTAGATATTCAATGACTTTAAGGTTCTCCAAAAAGTTCCTCAATAAGTGCTTCATTTTTCACATCATCCTCCAAGGTGTAGTATGAGTTAGATTGATATAAAAATTCAATAGAATTAGGATAGATAATCAAATATTTTTCAACAAAATTTAATGATTTTGATTTTAAAAATATATCACCTCCCTGATTTGGTTCAACATTAATATCCTCTACAATTGAATTTTCTTCTAGGAGTTTATCTTTACTAGATGGATGCAGGTAGTCCAGCTCCTCCATCTTAACTTCAAATTCCACCACTCGGTCTATTTCTTCCTTTGCTGCTGCTGGCTCTTCTTCTTTTCAATGCTTGGGGAGATCTATAATTTCCAAACATTAATTCCAAAATTGATCCAGATCTATTTTATCTACCCAATGTAGCTCAATAAGTAAGCCTTTTTTATATATCACTCCAATAAATGTTTGAGTGAGGAAAAATTAATATTTATGTACCTCAACATTTACCTCCTATGGTTCATTAATTTAAATGAAGAGTGGTGAAATTTCTTCCACAACTTCCTCAGGTTCTTGCTCTGGCTCAGGGTCATGTTGCTCTTGGGTAGTATGGACATATTCTATTTGCCTTTCTATTTGAATAATTAGTCCCTCTATGGCCTCTTTATGTTCATTCACCTAAGATATATTTTACTCTAATGTAACTTACTCTTTTTTTTGTGGCACCTATGAATAGTCATTCCATGCATAGTAATTGTAGCTTGGATACATCATTGAAAATTTACTTATTTTTAGATTTGTTTTCTAAAAATGAAAATATATCTACAATGTGAAAATTGAAAAAGATAAGTAATCTATTGATTAGATCCCCGAAAATGATGCCAGTTTTTATGTATGCCTAATATAGGGCGTGGAAAATCGTATTTTTATGTTTTCCTAGTGCAACATAGTGGCAGACCAAGGATGTCTCACTTGAGGATATTTCTCTGTTATTCACTCACTTAATAAAATTCACCTAAATTACATCATTTTATTGTTTTATATTTCAAAAAATAAATGTAATTTATGAAAATAAATGAAATGAAAAAAAATCAATTTAAATTAATATGAAATTCTAAACAAAATGGAATTAGTGAAGAAATGAAGTTCTCCCAAGAGAACTTTCAGGGAACACCATCTTTGACCAGCTTCAAATATTCAAAGTCAACACACTCTATCATATGTGTACAAACCTTAGTCTACCCTTGTTATGAATAAAAATTCCACTTAGAGATCACCATGTGAACCCTTCATTCACCTTCTCAATAGAGGGAAAGTGGTTGTAGATTAGGAAGTGAAACTTTAGACAACCATAGTAGGGATTACACCCACTATAAATTATCCATAGAATTAAATCAAAGAATATTAAAAACATGGTCTTTGCATCATGAACCTAATTACTCCCTTGGGATATTCCTCAAATTATTTAATCATGATCATTAGTATTATAGTTCACAATGGTAATATGAGAAGAAGAAAATAGAGTGGATGAGTGGACAGAATAATAAAAACAATGCATGAATTTATTAGAAATATAAATTACAATTGAAAACTAAAACAAAAATAAAAAAATAATCAAATTAAAAATAAAGAGGGCAGATTTGCGGTCGGCCTCCCTCGGTGGAGATCTCTTACTTGGTTCCTTGAATGAATGGATAGAGAATGGGATGATTTGGGATGGAGGTGAGGACCTCCTTTTATAAACAGAATTCTATCCTCCGAAAATTTTCATGTTTTTGACCTATTAAATTGTTGTTTCACGTGTGGAACCCTTTTTCGAAGTTCATCATAAATATGTTGGAAGTTAACCATATAATTCTCAGATCATTTAGACACCGTATGATGGAATTGTGAATTTTTAATTGGCAGTTTCTTTTTCTGGACACAGCTTCCTGGATGTTTCCTTAAAAAATATAACATCCAATGACAGCTTTAATAAATTCAAAAATCCACCAAATTTGTTTTTGAGCTAGATCTATGTGTCCTTGTGCTATACCAAATTTGGAAATATATTTATGAGAAATTAAAAAAATACCCCAATGATAAAAATCTGTCTAAATTCAAGATTAAACATCTTTTTTTATTTAATCTCAAATTACAACTATAACCTAAAAATGTGATAATTACACATACAATAACACTATGGTGGGATTATAAATACAGATTTACAGTATAAAATATATGAAAATGTGAGCTTCATCACTCCATCACACATAAACATTACACTCTTAGGAAATCATCTTACATCCAAATCAAAATTCACACAACAATCAAAAATGAGAAAATATCAATGATCATATCCAAAATATAATTCCATCACGTATAATATATAAAAAACAATTCCCTATCAATTTAATTTCAATCATTCAAATTTTTTCAACCTTATAAATCAGTCCACGTCCCAATCACAACCTACCTCACATTGAATTTTTTTTCACTCTTCACTCAAGATAAACTGATTCTAGATTTATGCTCATACTGGGAAATAACATGTATCACTGTATAATTGATTAAATTATTATTTCTCCATTGCGTGAAACATGAAAATGAATTCAATTATGAGGGATTTAATTAATGGTTCAAATGATTTTGTGGCTTAGGGTTGGTGGGATAATGATTGAAAACGTTTCAGGCTAGAAAGAGGAGGCTGAACTCTTAAGTACAATGCATTATTAATTCATTCAAAAACACATGAAATTAGTCTCTAAATCCTACATGAAAATGTTAAAAACAACACCAAACCCTTTTATGACATGGTATATAAGCCAATAACTGATTATAATGAATGATATCCTCTATGTTCTCCCTTTTTTTCAGAACTCAAAAAAGGCACAACATTATTTTCTTTTTCATGGAGGATATGCTGAAAATTGAAAACAATGAATGAATAACAATTCATTCCCTTGATTTTTGATAGGTACAGGAGTCATAAAAGTATTTACAATGAATAATTCAAACCCATCTCCATTTTTTCACTTTTTTGAAGGAGAAATGGATGAATGAAATAAATCATAATGAAATGACGACACATTCCCAATTCTCTTCTTGTATACTACCCAAAATATTAACACCCACATCCCACCACCCATAAATAATACACATCCCAATGAATGAACACAAATGACCGTCCTCCACATTGAAACTTGAAATATCCCTGAAACAAATATATTAAAATTTCCCGTAGGTAAAGAAAAAATTGCATGTAATGTGGTTTAAATATATAAGGACATTCATGGAATATAAGGGAATAAGAATGATAAATGTAAAGGTGGGTCTCATGAAAAAATGTGGCTAGCCAAAGATATGCCTCAATCATTTCAAATACCTTCCATGAAATCCAATGCTTCAAAAGAGAATAATCACAGATTCAGGTTCTCACACAAAATTCACGTTTCCCTCAAGAAAGTGTGGGTATTAAAAAGAATATGTAAAAGTGTCTTATAATACCTCACAGGATTGGAAACAAATATTTTGAGTCATTTTTTCATGGGTATGTATTTCAAAAATTAGTCAATCTGATAAAAATTATTGAAAATCCATTTCAAGGAAAAATAATTCAAATCAACAATCATTTAAAATTCATTATGTCAAAAATAATTTCCACTCTTTCAAAATCAATTGATGTGTGAAAAGTGATAAGAATATTCATTAATGCTCAAAATATGTTTTGGACCAAAAATTTGAAATGATTTTAAATGATAACCATAGAAAGTGAACTCCCATTTGAATTAAAGATTTAACCCCCTTCCTATAATTCTTGAGGGTTCCTTCTTACATCATGATCATACAAAAGAAAAATTACTCAATTAATCATAAGGATTATTTCATTTAAGATCAAAATGAAAAGAGGGAGTAGGCCACATGTTGGACTAATTCCTAATACTGAATTTGAAATCTAAATTACTAATATTGAAAATTAAATTACTATAAAAAATGTATAGGTTAAATCTGGGTATGATCCCCCAAGTGGCCTTAGTTATCTTTTACTCCCTCTAGAGGGCAGTACAATATTTTATCCATAATCATTCAATGGATGAAGCTTCTTTGATTTGAATGACCAAATGTGGCTCTTCTCAGCTTGCAGTTATTTGTTCTAGTTGAGGAGGACTCCCTGGATAGAGTACACTAGATTGACCACCTTCTCAATGTGGTACATCTTGCATGGCAGAAGTTGGATGTAGAATAGAGCCTCCTCCTCATTTTTTTCTACTTGTCCAACCATCTTTCTTCCAGCGCTGGCTTCAAGGATCCTTCAGCCTCTTGTCTATTTTCCTCAGGGTCAGCAACATGGATCTCTTCATGATGGAGCTCCGCCAGTAGACATTCAATGACTTTAGGGAGCTCCAAAAGTTCCTCAAAAAGTGCTTAATTTTTCACATCATCCTCAAAGGTTTAGTATGAGGTAGATGAATCTAAAAATTCAATATAATTATGGGAGATACTCATATTAGTTTGAATAAAATTTAATGAATTTGAGTTTATGAATGTATCATCTCCCTGATTCGGTTCAACATTAATATCCTCTACAGTTGAAAGTTCTTCTAGGAGTTGATCTTCACTAGATGGATTTAGGTAGTCTAGATCCTCCATATTAACTTCAAATTCCACCACACTGGTAGTTTCTTCCTTCAATGCTGCTGGCTCTTCTTCTTTGCAAGGCTTGGGGAGATCTAGCAGTTCCTCAAATTCATTCCAAAATTCATTTAGTTCTAGTTGATCTCCCCCATGTAGCTCAATAATAAATAATTTTTCATCTATCTCTCCAATAAATGTTTGAGTGAGGAAAAACAAATATTTATGTACCTCAATATTTACCTCCTCTGGTTCATTAATTTCAATGATGAGTGGTGAAATTTTGTTCCACCACTTCCTCAGGTTCCTGCACCGGCTCAGGGTCAGGTTTCTCTTGGGTAGTATGGACATGTTCTGTTAGCCTTTCTATTTGAATATTTATTCCTTATATGGCATATTTAATATCATTCACCAATGATATATTGTACTATAGTGAAACTTACTCTGGTTTTTGTAGCACCTGTGAGTAGTCATTCCATGCATAGTAATTTTAGCTTGGATACATCATTGAAATTTTACTTCTTTTTGGAATTTTTTTTTTCTAAAAATGAAAATCTATCTACAATGTGAAAAATTAAAAAGATAAGTAAACTACAGATTTTATCCCCGAAAATGACATCGGTTTTTATTTATGTCTGTTTCAGGGTGTGGAAAAAGCATATTTTTATATTTTCCTAGTTCAACATAGTGGCTGACCCAGGTCGTCTCACTTAAGGAGCATTCTCAGTTATTCACTCACTTAATCTAATTCACCTAAATTACATCATTTTTTTGTTTTATATTTCATGAAATAAATTTAATTTATGAAAATAAATGAAATGAAAAAAAATCAATTTTAATTAATATGAAATGCGAAACAAAATGCAATTAGTGAATAAAGGAAGTTCTCCCAAGAGAACTTTCAGGGAGCACCATCATTGACCATCTTCAAATATTCAAAGTGAACAAACTCCATCATATGTGTTCACACCTTAGTCTACCCCGGTTATGAATGAAAATTACACATACTGATTGCCATGTGCACCCTTTATTCACCTTCTCAATCGAGGGAAAATGGTTGTAGATTAAGAAGTGAAACTTTAGACAACCATAGTGAGGATTACACCCACTATAAATTATCCTTAGAATTAACTCAAAGAATATTAAAAACATGGTCTTGGGTTCAAGATCCCGATTACTCCCTTGGGATATTCCTCAGGTTAGTTACTCATGATCATTAGTATTATAGTTCACAATGGTATTATGAAGAGAAGAAAAGAGAGTGGATGGGTTGGAAAAATAATAAAAACAATGCATAAATTTATTAGAAATATTAATTACAATTGAAAAATAAAACAAAAATAAAAAAAAAACAATTAAAAAAAGGGGGTAGATTTGCGGCCGGCCTCTCTCGGTGGAGATATCTTCCTTGGTTCATTGAATGAATGGATGTAGAATGGGATGATTTGGGAAGGAGGTGAGGGCCTCTATTTTTAGGCAGAATTCTGCCACTGAAATGATTCATGTTTTTGACATATTAAATGGTCTTTTCACGTTTATAACCCTTATTCGAAGTTGTTCATAAATATATTGGAAGTTCACCCTCCAATTTTCATCTATTTTAGACACTAGATGAATGAGTTATGAATTTTTAGTTGGAAATTTCTTTTTTTGGACACAACTTCTAGGAAGCTTCCTTAAAAAATATAACATCCAATTGTTGCTTTAATAACTTCAAAACTCCACGAAATTTTTTTAGAGCTGTACCTATGTGTCCTCATGCTATTCCAAATTTGTACATATATTTTATGATAAATTAAAAAAATACCCATATGATAAAAATCTGTCAAAATTCAAGATTTAAACGCTTTTTGAATTTAATCTGAAATTAACAATATAACCTAATAATATGACAATTACCCATAGAATAACACTATGGTGGGATTATAAATATTGATTTAAAATATAAAATATATGAAAATGTGATCTTCAGAAATATATGATCATTTATTTTGAATTCTAAATAGGTTATCATCCCAAGGAATAAGATAATGTATATAATTCTACCATTAGAAAAGATCTGAAAACATTATTGATGATGAAAATTGAGGTAAATCAAATATTATTTGACTTAAAAAGGATGTAAATAGGAATCATAATATAATAAACATCATCTTTCATTACTAAAATGATTTCCCAAATATACCTTATGCAATATTCTCAAAGAGACATTGTTGATATTTAGAAGAGGGTAGAAGCTATCTAAAACTGGAAATTCCCATAGTATTGAGTTGATTAGAAAGGATTCATAATATTTGGGTAATGACTATTTGTACAATAAAATATCGAGATAAATTTGGATCTTTTTAAGGATGCACATATCTAATCCTTATTCATCTTCCAAGAGAGCATGAACATGTATCATGAATTATGAGAGAACTAATTGTGGGAGGATATAAAGAGTGTGATCATAGAGTATAAAATTAATTTTCTAGTATGTCAACAAGTGAAGGATGAAAGGTATAAATCTAAGGGGATGATGCAACTATTAAACATAACTACATATAAATGGTAAGATATCACCATGGAATTATTCATAGGTATTATAAATAAATCCATATGAAATAATGATGCATGGGTTGGTGTAGATTGTTTTAAAAATAAATCCCACATTATTGAAATTTGAGAGGACTTCTAACTCATTCATCTTTCAAAAATATATATTACGAACGCAGTGAGGTTGTAAGAAGTTCCAATACCAATTGAATATAATGGTTTTTTGAGATTTAACTTCATGTTATGGGAGAGTCACAAAAATGCTCTAAATATTGAGTTGAGAATTAGTACGGATTAACACCCACAAAATGATGTAAAATTTTAGTGGAATATGAAGACAAAAAAAGAAATGTTGTGGGCATTCTCGGTTGACATCAATGGAGCATATAGCCAACATATTCCTATGATGTAGTTCTCTGAAACAATAGTTTCCACTCAAGCATCTAAATAAACCAATATAACTTCATCTATGGGAAAAGAGGGAAAAAATTATATGATGATGTTGTTGAATTCAGTATAGTCATACCTGAAATGGTCTATGAAATCATTGAAGACATCAATATTATTAAATAACATCACTAGTCTGCTTAGAGTCAAAATAAGAGCTATGAAGACATTCGTTAATGGGCCCTAGAGGATTAATTTGGAGATAAGGTATTCCTCTACATATATATATGAAAAAGATTTATGGGATTTGGGAATAAGGGAAAGCTATGACTTAGTTATATTATCCCTTTTGATATTTGTTACCACATAAGATTTGTGACCTATCAACTAGCACATCCACCAACCATAAATCAAGTACATAATTTATTTAACATATCCCTCTTGAGAAAGTAAATACTAGATCCCTCACATATACTAAATTCAAATGTGGTATAGTGGTTAAATGATCTCTCTTATGAGGAGTGGGGGGTGAACATCTTGGAAAATAGAGATAATGATCCATTCAACAAGATAACTCACCTTGTGAATGTACATTGTCAAATCCATAATTATTAGGATGTGATATAGGAACCAGAGATCTCCAAGAAACAAAATTACCATCACATTTTTTCAACTTAGTTTGTAAATATTTTTTTAGGGAAACATTCCTAGGGGTGAAGAATGTAACAACCCATTATTTTATCAATGGAATTTCCTCTATGATAATTATATCATATCGAATAAAGTACATAAATTATATAGAGAAACAAAAAAATAGTGTTCTATTAAATGTATAATGATAAATTAGTCTGAAACTAAACCAATAATAATTTCAAATATTACAATAGTATAAATAATATTAAATAATATAAGTAACATATGAAAATTTTCTTTTTCTTGATCAACTAGAATGACTGCAATCACGATCCAAGATGTAGAAATGAAATATAATGTTAATAATAAATATAAATTTTTATGATTAATGTATATATAATCTTGAGAGAAAATATATATTAATAAATGAAAAATTGTATAAGAGGTATTTATTAGAAGTAGAGATCCCATATTACCTTAACAAATCTGACCCATGGAACAACAATATGAAAATTAGAACAGTTACACAGTAGTTAGAATAGAAATACAACCACTAGGAATATTAATATGAACATTATAAAAGTAAAATCATTTATTTTAGAATAAAATAATATTAAATTATCTTATAAAATGAAAATATAATATGTTTACCCCATGCTATAGGTAAATAAATGATTTAAAACTGATAAATGAATTTTTGTTATTTTTGTAAACTTTTACTATTTATCACATGTAGATTAATATGTAATGATTTTTTACAATAATTTATATATAAATTAATATTTTGTTTTATTATAATGAAAATATAATTTCATTAGAAAAAAAATTAATTTTTCAAAGGGTCCTATAATCGATTCTAATAATGAAATTGTTATTTATTTAATAAATGTGAATATTATTTGAAAATTAAATAGTTCATATTTAGAAATTTATTTTCATAAAATGGATTCCATTTTATAAATATTCACTATAAAAATGGTATGGGTGAATTTCTTGTATTTTTCTAAAATATTTTCATTTTTGGTGAATATTAAAATACAATCCTTTTTTGTATTAAACATCCTAATCCATGTATATTAAATTTTGATTTTTTTAAGATTTAAGAACATATTACTTCAAAATAAATGAATATTTTAATATATATATATTAATAAAAATAAATACTATTTCTTGTCTTGAGACAAAATAATAAACAAATGAATAGAATATCAAAAAACATTAATATCCTCCCCTTAAAAATACCACCATCACCCTCAATTATCATCAAATCTTGTAAGACTTGATGCTTGATTAATATCATCCAAACCCACTCCTCCCCACTAATCCCCACATACTATTATATATGGTCTCAACAAAGGACCCATTCAACGTTCCATAAGGGTTCCTTTAAGGAGGATATATTCAAGAGGTAACATTCAGAAATGACCTCTTTTAAATTATATTCCTATCCTACCTTATAAAATACTTCCTCATCAATAATTGTTTAATAACTATAGTATTATGTATATATATATAATAATTTTAAATTTAGAATAGAATATCTACTTTTCATACTTTGTTTCTCATCTAATTCAAGGAAACAAAATCATTTTCCAAAATATTTCGATTCACCACGTATGAAGATAAATGAGTTTTCATTATTTAATATTGTCATCAAGGATAGTATCAAAAATATTATTACAGTTACACTATATGATAATTATTATATTTTATAATAATAAATTATTTTCAATTAATATTTATACACAATTCATAATAAAATTAAACTAGTTGGTGATGGTCGGTAAAGCTGCCTATATATACAAACCACACAACATTAACATTATGACTAAAAGAGCCATCTCGATGTTGGAACTCATATTGGTATTTGGGATCATAAAAATTTATAAGGGTTAATTAAAAAATCTCATTTTACTTCTGTTGTTTTAGTACAAATTGACAAGAATATCAATAAATAACCCCATGTGATCCGAATTTTGATCAACAAAGTGAAATCTCTCAGAAAAAAATTATTTTACTATATAACTCAGAATTATGGCCATATATTATCATAATAAAATAAAAATTAATCAAATATATATGTAATGGGTTCTAAATTAATTAATTAATTGATATAATTTTGTAATTCAAGAAATTAATGTCAGGTGTATAATGATTGAAGAATACAAGTTAAGAAAATTTTCCAAACCTACCAAATTCTATTGGGGTTATGATTTCAGTACTTACTAAACATTATTAGTAATTTATATTAATTTAATTATATATATTCACTAAATGGGTTACAAAAAATATAAATTTATCCTAATTCATCTTTCTTTGACGGGGATATAAATTTTTTAATGGGTTCTCTTCTCAATTCCTCCTGATAAGAAAACTCGATTAAATCTACCTTCTCTATTTCTCACACCAATCCAGGTATATAATTTAAAATTTTTTAATCCAAAAATATTTTTTAACGAAACTCATTTTATCATGGAATATTATTTTTGAAATATTTTGGGAAATTTGAAATTATTATAACTTAGCCAATTTGAAAGATGTGTTACCCATTTTTATAGGATTTTGCTTATGAGGTACTAATCCAATGTAATTTCTCCACTCATTTTCACATATTTACTTTATATGGACTTACATTATCATTATATATATCTATTATTCCATTATTAATGTACAATTATTATTTAATCCCTTCTTTCAAGGAAACCACAATGATTTTCCATTTATTTATGTCTTATGAGATGATTATGAAACCAATTTCATTCCATGGTAATCCTTATGTTTACGCCTTATGGTTGATTTATTTATGTAAAAAAATATCATGTACATATTATCATGGGTGAGATTAGAATGATCATTAGTTAATTGGGTAATTATTCTCCTCATGAGAATTTATATATGGGATTATGGATAAAACCTTATCCATTATGGGACTCTGTCATCCATGTGATATTTTCTTAGAATTTTTCCTTGACTCATGGTTATGTTATGATATATATTTCCACAAAATTTCTATATTGTAATGATCTTATTATTACATATCTATATAAAATTTCTCCATATGTTCATTGATGATCCGTTCATTTTATGTTTTCATGTTATGGCTTCTGACGCATATGTTATGGTTCATTTCAATTGTTATTGTAACACCCGAGATTTTTATGAGTAATATTTTGTTCAAAGGAATCGTTCACTACATACTAGATTGGCTTACTTTACACACAATCGCGACCTTCCTTGATAGCTTGCGTCATACGCAATACCGAGTTTCACTAAACAATGATATGCTATTAAAATTTTATTAAAACTAGGCGTTATGAATAGTAATAACCACTTTTTGAAATTTTATAAATTTTATTTTTCAAAATGGACTTCATTTTTCGATTCGGAATACTGAAATTAGCCTATGGTGAAATTTTGGTATTTTTCTGAAAACATTCAATTTTTGATGAATAGTGAAACCACTAAGTGGTAGGTAAAAAACTGAATTTTGCATAAAACTTAATTTTACCGCTTCTGTGAATGGAATTTCGAAAATCCGACAGACACGGTTGATATAAGTAAGTAAAATGTGGTTCAATGAGATAAAAATAATTTTTTGGTGAATAGTAACTTTTTACTTTTTTTTACCGCGGTTAATAGTAAATAGGGTAACTAAGGGTAAATATGAAATTACTATTATCCTAACACATATCCTAATTCTATTGGATAAGTTTAATTCGACCAAAAACAACCTTATGAATATAATATGACCATATAGGTCCACTTGGATTAGATTATGACATTTAATATTATTTTATTTAATGAATAGTTAAAATAGTTAAAATCAAAGTTTAATAAGTAAATCATTTTTAATATGGGGTTATACATAAGATAAATTCGACTATAAATATTAATTAGAAAGCTAAATGGATTTCCTACATAATGGTAGTTTATTTATAATTTTTAGACATTAAATAATTAAATTTATTTATGACACAATGATGATGCAGTAATTATCTTATTTATGAAATATTGACATAATTGATGTTATAAACACCAAAATAAATGTAATTTGAGACTTTTTATGAATTCTACTAATTTTCATGGTTATTAGGATATATTAGTGTTGATTTAATCAACTTTTTTGAACATATAATTCTGTTATGACTTTTACAAAAATCCTATATCAAATAGTGTCAAAATTGACACAAAATAGTTTTTAAATCAAATATTATATTATTAATTGTTATTTTATTCCTAAAAATCTAAGGTTCGGCCAAATGACTTAGATAAGGATATATATATTAATAATAAACAATTTGGGGTTCGTTTGGCATGTTATTGTAATTGTATTAACCATATAGTGAAAGAAAACAAAAAGACATGGTAAAAGTTAAATTATTTAACTTAGAGTTAAATCTAATTGATAAGGTTAAAATAATACCCTAAACTTGTCTAAATCCTATTGGTTGATAGTATTGCGACTCATCCCCACATTAGCTTATAAATAATACCCTTTGGAACCATTATAAACCGATTTTGACATTAATATAAAATAATATTTTGAGATATTCCTAAGGTGCCCCTCTCCTCCCTTATAAAAGGGCACCTCCTCCCCCTCCTCCTCACACCAATTTGAGCCCTGAAGCTCTGCCAACCCCTGCCATTTTCTCCTCTCGACTTCCCTAGAATAATCCTAGAGGTCCTGGTCTTCTTCAAAGACCAATCTTAGTTCCCTAAGTGGAGGATTCAAAGAGGCGTTCCAAAGAAGAGGTAATATCCATACCCGATCTTTTCAATTTCATTCGTCTTCAACTTCTTCTCCTTTAGACGTTTCATGATAAAGTAATAACATCAGTATTACTTACATACTGATATGTTATTATAAATATGAAACAACCCTAATTCACCTTCTATCCATCCTACGGAAAAATGAAATCACCGCGCGTGCGTACGTACGGAATACCGTCTCCACGCCGTGGTGTAATCTATTTTCCACCACCACCTTACAAGGATTGGTATAATGGTGTAATGAGTAACTATTTATGATTATTATAAAGTAATATTGATACTGAAAAAATATAAATATACTCCAATACAATTCCACGATCATAGGAACAATATCATCACTCGTGCGTACGTACGGAATACCGTCTCCACGATGTGATGCGACTCGTTCTACATGATCATCATTACATAGTAATTATATAAATGAATTGAATGAATAAATATGATATATGTTACACTAATACCATTCTGGATATATGGTATCTATAACCTTAAAAGAATAATAATAATTTATTCGGCAAAACACGCATAAGAACAAAAGGCAATAAAGACCTGAGTAACAAGTAACAATGAAATATTATTAACAAGAAGTTAAGAATATGACCATATATGATATCATAACAATATGTATGATTCTGGAATAAGTCAATAACATTATTTAAACCATTATACAGGAGCTTTGGACACGTACAAATCAAATCAGACCTAAGGTAAGGGAAATATCACAATCTCATTTTTATCCGAGATTGTTTATTCGTAAGTATTTACTGGGGTGTATTTTATCATCCACATCCATGTTCTCTCAATATGTAATATTGTTTCCATCCACTTACGATAGTTTAAATCCAATTTTACCCTTCGGTGAGTTTTTAGTAAAGAATATGAAATGAATCTTTTGTCGTTTTTTCGTACGAGGTACTTTTTGACTTTTCCGACAAAAGTACGAAGAATGTTTTTTTAACTTATACGGCATGAATGGATTTCTAAACCATTATTTCCAAGAAGTTTCCTTTACAAGTATTCAATTTTATTTTTAATCAACTTATTTTAGTTTAAAATTGAATGACATGTTAATAAAGGAAAAGTGTTTTTGAAGTAGAAAGGATATTTTCCTCAAGAATGGAGTTCAAGTGTTTTATCAAAATTATTTTCCATCTAAGATAATATAGGGTTCAGTTTTTATCCCTATTATTACATTAATTTGATTATGTTTTGAGTGATTTATTTTTATGAAGTCACTTACCTTATATGATTTGTTTTATGATGTAATGATGTTTCAAGAATCCCATTTTTTGTTACATGTGTTATGCGATGATGTATGATTTATGATTATGTGGCACAAATAAGAAAGGATTAATTATAAGATTGGTGGGACCTATATCTCCCTCCAATGCATTGGATAAAGATTTATATCTCATGAGATAGACAGGTCTGGAACGGTAGGTTATACCGGTTCAGTGAAACAGGACTGGAACGAGGGTGACTCGGTTCAGAAAGGGACTTTTTCCACTAAGATAGTCTTGGAAAATGAGTCATGACTAACAAGAAATGATTTTCCATGATTATGTGTGCTTGCCACAAAGTTTCAAGTTTCATGTTATGATTATGGGGATCTCATTTTCACTTCTATGATTTGTTCCATGTTAAGATATTATGATCTCTTTTGCAGGTTATGATTTTCAAAAAGATATGATATGATTTTTATTTCCTTTATTTGCCCTTGCTGAGCATTTGAGCTCACCCTTTTATGTTTTCTTTTCCCCAGGTCAGGAAGATGGATATTAAGTAGAATATGCTAAAAGGGACCCTAGATATGATGAAATAAATGGGATACACTGAAGAAGATTTATGAACAAGTTGTTTATGTTTCCCAGTTTCTAAAGACACTATACCTATACGTTCCTTTGTGGTTTTGTCATATGTTGTAATAAGTGTGCTTCAATTTTGAAGTATTAAAAATATATGTAAAGTATGGGTCATTATAGTTGGTATCAGAGAAAAGGTATAGTCAACCTTTGGAAACTAGGATGTGAAAGCCTTAGTAAGAACCCTAAGGATAAGTCGAAGCATAGAACACAATCTTAGTGTTTTAGAAATTTCCATGAATACCCTAGGATAAGACTTTAAGTGTGAAATTGTATCCTTGATTATGTAGTTTTCCTATTATAATTAGTGTTGTTCACACTATTCTTCTTGGTTTTAGTCAATGGCTGGAACCCGAAGGAACCGTGTTAATGCAGAATGCGATGGGAAATGCAATGATTGTCCCCCTGAGCAACCAAACGATATTGGAGCTGGAATGAAAAATCTTGTAGCCATGTTCACACAACTTTCTCAAGCTATGAATCATGCAGGACATCCAAACGAGCAAAGGAAGGAGCAACATTCTGTTGAATCCTTCATGAGGCAGCGTCCACCTTCTTTCAGCGGGTCTACTGATCCATTAGTTGCTGAACAATTGATTAGTACTACTGAAAAGATATTTTCAGTTCTTCAATGTTCTGAACATGATAAAGTCATCCTAGCAGTGTATCGTTTAGAAGGAGATGCTGATCAATGGTGGAATCTTATTAAGAATATGAGGCAAAGAGATGAAATTGAGTCTATGTAATGGGACGAGTTCAAGAACTTATTTTTCAATAAGTACTTCCCTCGTATTCTCCGAACAAAGTTGGAGAAAGAGTTTCTTGAACTGAAGCAAAGGGATGATGAATCTGTTGGTACCTATGAAGAAAATTTTACAAGACTTGCAAGGTACGCTTCTGGTATTATTATCCAACCTGAGAGTAAGATCGATCGATTCTTTAGTGGCTTAAAACCAAGTCTTCGAAGGGCATTAGCCATAAGGGACTTCAATAGCTACGAGAAAATAGTTCGATGTGCTCTCAAAGTCGAGATGGAGATTGGAGTAACCCATCAGTCAAATGGGTTTGATAGGAAGAGGAAGATGGAATTCAAAGGAAAATCTAAAGAGCACACTAAAAAGAAGATGAGCTTTCCCTTATACTCAAAGTGTGGAAAGAAACATGGAGGGAGTTGTCTTAAAGGGACAAGTAAATGTTTCAAATGTGGAAAGGAAGGTCATCAGGAATTTGAATGCCACGATAATGGGAAGAAGATGTCTAATGATGCAAACAAAGGAAGGGATACACAGAATGAACCTACTACACTTCAATGTTTCAAGTGCAAGGAGAAGGGGAATTATGCCAATCAATGCCCAAATCCAAGGGTTGATGATGATGGTCGACGTCAAGAAAATCTTAAGGCTAAAGAAAAAGGAAAGTCACATGAAATTTCTATCAGCGATGTGGAGTATGATAACGAAGTGGTGAAAGGTACACTTACCATCCACTCTAATGTAGAAAATGTTTTATTTGATTCTGGATCCACCCACTCTTTTATTTCTAAAAAATTTTCTAAGGGTATCACCGTATTACCTCAACAATTAGATGTTGAGTTAGCTGTGAAAACACCTAATGGAACAACAGTCGCATCAAATGTTTATAATTCTTCTCCGATCGAAGTTTGTGGGAAAGTGCTTCCTGCAAATCTTGTGATCCTTCCTTTAATGGAATTTTATGTGATTCTTGGCATGGATTGGATTTCTATACATGGAGCTCATATCAATTTCCAAATAAGGGAAGTCACATTTCATATTCCAGATCAATCTACGATCATCTATCGATGAAAGGATGAATATAACCTTCCAGTGGAAATTCCTTCCATCTTATGGGTCTTGATTCCACTAAATGAAGGTTATTTATCTCAAATGGTTGTTGAGAAAATGATGATTAAGAATATGCCCATCGTACGGGAGTTTGATGATGTCATTCCGGAGGAATTACCAGGTCTTCCACCAAATTGTGAACTTGAGTTTTCAATAGAACTCGTACCGGGTGCTTTGCCTATTTCAAAGACACCTTATAGAATGGCCCCAATTGAGTTGCAGGAATTGAAGAAGCAACACCAAGTGAATCTTGATAAGGGATTCATACGCCCTACTGTGTCGTCTTGGGGAGCACCTGTTCTATTTGTTAAGAAGAAAGATGGATCAATGAGACTCTGCATTGATTATCGAGAACTTAACAAGATCACTATCAAGAACAAATGTCATCTCCCACGCATTGATGACTTATTTGACCAACTACGCGGAGCTCAATACTTTTCCAAGATTGATCTTCGTTCAGGGTATCATCAATTAAGGGTAAAAAGGGAGGATATAGCAAAGACGACTTTCCGTACAAGGTATGGACACTATGAATTTATAGTGATGCCATTTGGTCTTACAAATTCCCCTGCTATCTTCATGGATCTAATGAATAGAGTCTTTAGAGACTATCTTGATCAATTTGTGGCAGTCTTTATAGACGATATTCTTATCTTTTCAAAGAGCAAGGAAGAGCATGAAGATCACTTGAGAATTATATTGAAGACCCTGAGAAAGGAGAAGCTTTATGCCAAATTTACCAAGTGTGAATTTTGGCCTCAAAAAGTTTCATTTTTGGGTCACATAATCTCAAAAGAGGGGATATCTGTGGATCCAGCAAAAACAGAGGTTATAGAAAGATGGTCGAGGCCAACAACAGTAACTGATATCCGAAGTTTTCTTGGTTTGGATGGATATTATCGACGTTTTGTAAAATATTTTTCACGATTATCTAATCCACTCACCAAGTTGACTCGGAAAGGAGTTAAGTTTGTTTGGACAGAGGAATGTGAAGAGAATTTCAAGGAGTTGAAAAGAAGGTTATCCAGTGCACCTGTGCTCACACTTCCTTGTAGTGGAGAAAGGTTTGTGATCTATAGTGATGCATCCAAGAAGGGATTGGGGTGTGTTCTTATGAAAAATGATATGGTGATAGATTATGCCTCACGACATTTGAAAATCCATGAGCAAAATTACCCAACACATGATTTAGAGTTAGCTGCTGTAATATTTGCATTAAAGATTTGGAGGCATTACCTTTATGGTGAAAGGTGTGATATTTATACTGATCATAAAAGTTTAAAGTATATTTTCACACAAAAGGAGCTGAATATGTGTCAAAGAAGATGGTTGGAGATGATTAAGGATTATGACTGCTCAATCCATTACCACCCTGGGAAAGAAAACAAGGTGGCAGATGCATTAAGTCGAAAAGACCATGCAAGTTTATCCTTGATGAGGATCACAAAAGATCCAATATTTATGGATTTACAAAGGATGGATCTTGGAATTATAATGGAAGGGGAAAAATCTTATCTTTATCAAATGAATGTTCAACCGTCTATACATGTGAAGATTAAAGAGGCACAGAAAGAAGATGTAGAGTTACAAAAGAAGCTGAGAAATGTTCCTGAATTCAACCTTGATTGTGATGGGATAATAAAGTTCAGGAATCAGGTTTGTGTTCCTCCCATCCCCGAATTAAAGAAGGAGCTGCTGGATGAGGCTCATAGTTCTTCATTCTCTATTCATCCTGGAAGCACGAAGATGTATAGGGACTTGAAAGTGTACTTCTGGTGGGATGGCATGAAAAGAGATGTTGCTGAATATGTCTCTCGATGCTTGGTTTGTCAACAAGTTAAAGCTAAGAGACAAAAGTCTAAGGGGATGTTACAAACATTACCCATACCCGAATGGAAATGGGAAAACATCACTATGGACTTTGTCACAGGACTTCCTAAAATATCCAAAGGCAATAATGCTATTTGGGTCATAGTTGACCGTCTTACAAAGTATGCACACTTCATTGCTATTAGAGAGTATTTCTCTCTAGATCAGCTTTCCAGGATATATGTAAAGGAAGTGGTAAGATTGCATGGAGTACCACTTTCTATTATATCTGATCGGGATCCGAGATTTACCTCGATGTTCTGGCGAAGCCTTCAGCATACTCTGGATACAGAGTTGAGTTTTAGCACTGCTTATCATCCCTAGACAGACGGTCAGTATGGGAGGACAATTCAAACCCTAGAAGATATATTGAGAGCTTGCTCTATGGATTTCAAAGGAGGTTGGGATCAACACCTACCTTTGGTGGAATTTTCTTATAATAATAGCTTTCACTCCAGTATTCAGATGGCTCCTTATGAAGCTCTCTATGGAATGAAATGCAGGACTCCAACTTGCTGGGATGAAGTTGGGGAAAGAAAGCTATTAGGACCTGATATTGTTGATGAAATGGAAGAAAAGGTCATATCTATTCAACAACACATAAGAGCAGCTCAGAGTCGACAGAAAAGTTATGCCAAAAACCGAAGAAAAGACCTACAGTTTGAAGTGGGTGATAATTTTTTCTTACGAATATCTCCCTGGAAGAGGGTTATGAGATTTGGAAAGAAGGGGAAGTTGAGCCCTATATATATCGGTCCTTTCGAAATACTGGATCGTGTTGGGAAGGTAGCTTACCGATTGGCACTTCCACCGAATCTCTCTCAAGTTCACGATGTGTTCCATGTATCTCTCCTAAGAAAGTACATACCTGATCCTTCACATGTACTCAGCTCAGAAGTTGTACCGCTGGAGCAAGATCTTTCTTATGAAGAACAACCGATAGAGACTCTGGATCGTAGCGAAAAAGTCCTACGAAACAAGACCACTCGATTGGTGAAAGTTTTATGGAGGAACCACCAATTAGAAGAAGCTACATGGGAGCTTGAGGATATTATGAGGTAGAAGTATCCTCATCTGTTTGTTACAAAGTGACGAATTTCGAGGGCAAAATTCTTTTTAAGGGGGGTAGAATGTAACACCCTAGATTTTTATGAGTAATATTTTTTTCAAAGGAATCTTTCACAACATACTAGCTTGGCTTACTTTACACGCAATCACGACCTTCCTTGATAGCTTGCGTCGTACGCAATACCGAGTTTCACTAAACAATGATATGCTATTAAAATATTATTAAAACTAGCCGTTATGAATAGTAATAACCACTTTTTGGAATTTTATAGATTTTATTTTTCAAAATGGACATCATTTTTTGATTCGGAATACCGAAATTAGCCTAGGGTGAAATTTTGGTATTTTTCTGAAAACTTTCAATTTTTGATGAATAGTGAAACCACTAAGTGGTAGGTTAAAAACTGAATTTAGCATAAAACATAATTTTACCGCTTCTGTGAATGGAATTTCGAAAATCCGACAGACGCGGTTGATATCAGTAAGTAAAATTTGGTTCAATGAGATAAAAATAATTTTTGGGCGAATAGTAACTTTTTGCTTTTTTTACCGCGGTTAATAGTAAATAGGGTAACTAAGGGTAAATATGATATTACTATTACCCTAACACATGTCCTAATTCTATTGGATAAGTTTAATTAGACCAAAAACAACCTTATGAATATAATATGACCATTTAGGTCCACTTGGATTAGATTATGACATTTAATATTATTTTATTTAATGAATAGTTAAAATAGTTAAAATCAAAGTTTAATAGGTAAATTATTTTTAATATGGGGTTATACAAAAGATAAATTAGACTATAAATATTCATTATAAAGATAAAATGATTTCCAACATAATGGTATTTTATTTATAATTTTTAGACATTAAATAATTAAATTTATTTATGACACAATGATGATGCAGTAATTATCTTATTTATGAAATATTGACATAATTGATGTTATAAACACCAAAATAAATGTAATTTTAGACTTTTTATGAATTCCACTAATTTTCTATGTTACTATGATATATTAGTGTTGATTTAATCAACTTGGTTTGAACATATAATTCTGTTATGACTTTCACAAAAATCATATATCAAATAGTGTCAAAATTGACACAAAATAGTTTTTAAATCAAATATTATATTATTAATTGTTATTTTATTCCTCAAAATCTAAGGTTCGGCCACATAACTTAGATAAGGATATATATATTAATAATAAACAATTTGGGGTTCGTTTGGCATGTTATAGTAAGTATATTAACCATATAGTGAAAGAAAACAAAAAGACATGGTAAAAGTTAAATTATTTAACTTAGAGTTAAATCGAATTGATAAGGTTAAAATAATACCCTAAAATTGTCTAAATCCTATTGGTTGCTAGTATTTAGACTCATCCCCACTTTGTCTTCTAAATAAGACCCTTTGGAACCATTATAAACCGATTTTGACTTTAATATAAAATAATATTTTGAGATATTCCTAAGATGCCCCTCTCCTCCCTTATAAAAGGGCACCTACTCCCCCTCCTCCTCACACCAATTTGAGCACTCAAGCTCGGCCAACCCCTGCCATTTTCTCCTCTCCACTTCCCTAGAATAATCCTAGAGGTCCTGGTCTTCTTCAAATACCAATCTTAGTTCCCTAAGTGGAGGATTCAAAGAGGCATTCCAAAGAAGAGGTAATATCCATTACCGATCTTTTCAATTTCTTTCTTCTTCAAATTCTTCTTAATTAGTTGTTTCATGATAAAGTAATAACATCAGAATTACTTACATACTGATATGTTATTATAAATATGAAACAACCCTAATTCACCTTCTATCCATCCTACAGAAAAATGAAATCACCGCGCGTGCGTACGTACGGAATACCGTCTCCACGCCGGGGTGTAATATATTTTCCACCACCACCTTACAAGGATGGGTATAATGGTGTAATGAGTAACTATTTATGATTATTATAAAGTAATATTGATAATTAAATAATATATATATACTCCAATACAATTCCACGATCATAGGAACAATATCATCACTGGTGCGTACGTACGGAATACTGTCTCCACGATGTGATGCGACTCGTTCTACATGATCATAATTACATAGTAATTATATAAATGAATTGAATTAATAAATATGATATATGTTACACTAATAAAATTCTGGATATAAGGTATCTATAACCTTAAAAGAATAATAAGAATTTATTTGGCAAAACACGCATAAGAACAAAAGGCAATAAAGACCCGAGTAACAAGTAACAATGAAATATTACTAACAAGAAGTTAATAATATGACCATATATGATATCATATCAATATGTATGATTCTGGAATAAGTCAATAACATTATTTAAACAATTATAAAGGAGCTTCAGACACGTACAATGAAAATCAGACCTAAGGTAAGGGAAATATCACAATCTCATTTTTATCCGAGATTGTTTATTCATAGGTATTTACTGGGGTGTATTTTATCATCCACATCCATGTTCCCTCAATATTTAATATTGTTTCCATCCACATACAATAGTTTAAATCCAATTTTACCTTTCGGTGAGTTTTTATTAAAGAATATGAAAGAAATCTTTTGTCGTTTTTTCGTACGAGGTACTTTTTGACTTTTCTGACAAAAGTACGAAGAATGTTTTTTAACTTATACGGCATGAATGGATTTCTAAACCATTATTTCCAAGAAGTTTCATTTACAAGTATTCAATTTTATTTTTAATCAACTTCTTTTAGTTTAAAATTGTTTGACATGTTAAGAAAGGAAAAGTGTTTTTGAAGTAGAAAGGATATTTTCCTCAAGAATGGAGTTCAAGTGTTTTATCAAAATTATTTTCCATCTATGATAATATAGGGTTCTATTTTTATCCCTATTATTACATTGATTTGATTATGTTTTGAGGGGTTTATTTTTATGAAGTCACTTACCTTATATGATTTGGTTTATGATGTCATGATGTTTCAAGAATCCCATTTTTGTTACATGTGTTATGCGATGGTGTATGATTTATGATTATCTGGCACACATAAGAAAGGATTCATTATAAGATGGGTGGGACCTATATCTCCCTCCAATGAATTGGGAAAAGATTTATATCTCATGAGATAGATAGGGCTGGAATGGTAGGTTATACCGGTTCAGTGAAACAGGACTGGAACGAGGGTGACTCGGTTCAGAGAGGGACTTTGTCCACTAAGATAGTCTTGGAAAATGAGTCATGACTAACAAGAAATGATTTTCCATGATTATGTGTGCATGCCACAAAGTTTTAAGTTTCATGTTATGAATATGAGGATCTCATTTTCACTTATATGATTTGTTCCATGTTAAGATATTATGATCTCTTTTGCAGGTTATGATTTTCAAAAAGATATGATATGATTTTTATTTCCTTTATTTGCCCTTGATGAGCATTTGAGCTCACCCTTTTATGTTTTCTTTTCCCCAGGTCAGGAAGATGGATATTAAGTAGAATATGATAAAAGGGACCCTAGATATGATGAAATAAATGGGATAAACTAAAGAAGATTTATGAACCAGTTGTTTATGTTTCCCAGATTCTAAAGACACTATACCAATACGGTCCTTTGTGGTTTTGTCATATGTTGTAATAAGTGTGCTTCAATTTTTAAGTATTAACAATGTATGTAAAGTATGGGTCGTTATATTAATTCCCAAGTATTTTTATCTCACACCAATTTTTTTATAGTGAGAAGGTTATATTAAGAAATATTATGAACTAAAGGGATGTTAGGATCTGTTTATGGTGTTTAAAAAATAAATAAGTTTCATTTTATTTTCATATTAACTGTTTATGTAAGTATTCATCCAATGTCACCGGAATTTTTGATTAGTGGATCATATTTAATATATATTTTTCTTTAAAAACATGTAATTATATGTTTAAAAGGTTGTGGTCCTTGTAATAAATTATTTTGTGGTTTGGGGGCATAGGTATGAATACATAGGTGGGTCAACACCTAACAGACAAGACCAATTGGGAGAACCTAATAATATATATTAATCTATATTATCCTTATGTTTAGATTTTGAAAATCACCTTTTATCATCAGAATAAGTATTATATGTGTAAATGGGTGCATAATGTGATCATGTGATATCCCTAAGACCACTCTTGGTGGATGTGTCAGAAATGGGTGGTAAGGGGTTACTTTTTTTCAGAACACTCTATCATGGTATCGTAGGTTTGTTTGAAATATACTTGGGAACCAAAGAGTGTATTTGAGCATGTATGAATACATTTATGTGCACATGTTCAGGTTCATATATGTGTCGGATAGTATGGAATTGGAAATAGGGTGTGTAAAGTTGAGTTACAAATTTCAGTGAATGAGGCTAAGGGGTTATATAGATAAAAATAGAACAAAATCCTATGAAATTTACATGAGCCAGAGATCCTTTTTAGGGTATGTAAATATAGATCTATATAGGTTGAGGGATGGATTTTATTTCTTCTATAATAAAATGAATGCTTATTATAAAAAATACTTTTGATTCAGGTTTCATTTTTTATCAAATACTAGTAAAATCAAACGTTCAAAAATTAAATTCACCTTTGATATACGATACTAATGTATTATATGTGTTATAAGGACCAATTTCACCTATATGTATATAAAAATGGGATTAAAATTTTCAATATCCCTATTAATCTATAATGGATGAAATACATTGCCTACTCCTTGTGGAAGTTTCTATCCACCATGTCATTGAACTATGATATTTTTTTAAAGGGTATCCACTCTTCATGGTGTGAGATGTTAGAAAAAACATCAGGATACCGTTTTAAACATCTTTGGGAATAAATATAAATTTATAACAATATCTGAGTTGTTCTAATTTAAACAATATTGTTTCTTTCATTCCCTATGAATGTTAAGAGAATAGATTTTCCAGTCCTGATATCTCTATGATTACTGTGATAATTTGAATCAAGAAACTTTTAGTTGTCTAAAATGATTTGATCTGTCAATTAGGGTCATCCACATGAGATATTAAATTGGTTTAATCTTATTCTAGGGTTATTATTAGAAATCCAATGTTAACAGGTAAACCAGTAAAGTAGTAACTCTAATATAGATCTATATTGTTTTTAGGTGAATCGAGACATATAGAATAGACCACTCCAAAAAATTAATATCTTTTAGGAAGAACCATTGTGTTATATGGTTTAGGGCCACACGATAAAAATCATGTATTAAATAGTAAATTCTTTAATAGGAGAATATCAACCTTAAGATTCGTGAGTTCTAATGTGTGTATCTTGACTCAAGGAGATTTCTTCCTCATAGGATAGACATACATGGATATGAAAGAGTATAAGGATAAGCTATCATAATCATTCAATGAAAATATGTAAAACACAAAATTGTATAAAATTTGGTGTATTTTAATCCACATGAGTAGTTGAGTAATATAAAGGTTATATCATAACATATGAATTCCAGATTTGATGTTAAAGGGATATAGGTAAGAATACATTGACCATCAGTAATGGAAGGACCACACTCTCAAAGTACATAAATAACACGGGTGCGTAATGGGATCATTATTTTGAGACCCAAATGATCCCATTTGGGTTATTTAGAGGTATAAAAGTTAATATTTTTTTATTGTTAAATGGGGGTGGGGTTCCTTTCGTAAGATTCAGATAACTTGTTACTTGTTGCAATGAGTCAAGAAACTGTGAGGGTTAAATCAATGTTATCAGTCTCACATAGGAGTATATATTTTTAAGGACATGTTTTTAATGTTTCAAAAAACAATGTTATGATATAGTTTCATTGATAGAAGGGAATTCTGTAATGTTTTTAGAATACAAACGGTTATGAAACCATGTATTTCATATATTTTTAGTACGAATTGATGTAACATGAATTTTATCCAGTACATGATCATCTAGTGGGGGGGGAATAAATGTAGAAAAGTGGCCTTTCCTTGAACAAAAACATACCCCTGGCATAGTTTAAGATAACTTGTAAGTGAAAAATAAGTTATGATTTATATGTTTCCAATAATAGGGTGTCTACTGATCATAGCTTGAAATTTTCTAAGACTATGGTTCTCCAAAAAATATTTTTTTATTTTTCATTATTATATATTATTTCTATGTCTTGAAAGGTAATGTATTAGTGATCAATCACCTATATTTTTATTAGGCCACATTTTATAGGGTTCCAACAGGAAAGTATTTTAATATCATTTCCTTTCTATTATTCACTATAATTTTTTCCAAATACATCAATAGGAAAGGGATTAAAGAGTTGATACATGACTTCTTATTATGCCTCACTTTATATGTTTTCAACATTAAAAGAATTTATATATCTTTTATTTGTAATTTAAGATCCTAAATTATAGTCTTTATATAGATAATTAATAGGGTTTCATAGATTGGACTAAAATATGATTAAATTTTATCTCCATATAACATTGACCAATATTTTAGGAAATCTATATGGCAGGAAGAGTAATTCACAACCAATGTGAATTACGTCGAAGTTCATACAGAGAAAAAATAAAAAATAGTTGCACCAGGTTTTATGTGAATGAATCGTAGATTAAGAATATGATGTAAGATTGTTGTTTTTCCTAGGGTTGGAGATCCTAGTATCAGTACATATCCCAAAACAATACGAATTAAGCCACATGTGGTTCTTAAAAGATAGAGTATCCTTGATGTTCTAGGTTTTGTATATGAGACATGATAACAAAATGAAGTATTTTCCTAGTGTGACAAGTAAAGAAACACAATATGAATGAAGTATGAACACCATGATTTTTTAAATTATATCTATAATGAAGACTGACCAAAGGATAACCCATCAAGATCTTGTGACAATTTCATCACTGAGGAAAAATCACACATTGAAAAGGAATTTATAACTGGGCATGGGGTGAGAGATATAGAAATAAAGTATATCCCAATGTAATAGTAATCAATCCATATACAGTTAAGGTATGGAATTATTTCTTCCATTGGTAAAAAAACCACAATGTTATGATTAGTAATTATAGAAATAAATAATTGGGATGGGAATGGATGATTCAATGAGAATGAATGTGACACACATGAATCCTCATATTCAAATTATTTTGACCATTGAGTGTCCTCCACCACGCTCATATATGGTTACCACCATCTTATTTCTAGGTAGAGAGGATCCTCCACCCCCTTTACCAACATTTAGATTTTTGGGCCTTTTATGCTTTCCAAAATCCTCTCCCATTCGGTGATGATGTGATATTTGAAATCTCAGCGAAGGGCATTCTTATTAGAGTCTCTCTAGATGGTTATAACTATTTTTCTACAATCCCTAGTATACCAATAATCCCTTTATATTCATCAATGGTGGATGTATTCCATGATATCTCATTTCTAGATGATGTTTTCCTGGTAGCTTTGGATTTTCACATGTGAAATTTGGTGGCCCGGTTCGGTGGTGATAAGCCTCTGCCCGCATTCTTTCAGTCATATGTCAGCTCCAAGGGGCTTGAATTACTGATAGGGGTTGTAGTGATCAACTGTAAAACATTTTTGAATATTTACTGATTATATGGATGATTTATTGAAATATTTGTCACATCACACTCAATATTGTGGCATGTGGTGCCTCTCATGGAGTTTTCTCATATTAATCTCCACAAGGTTCCCTATAAAGGGATTTAAAAATTATAGAACACCCTCGTTACACAAGTTGTGATGTTTACATGCTCATTAGGATAATTTTTCGATTTAATTGTCTTATACTTTTGCTAATATTTTTAATTCTATCATGGAAGAATATGAAATCGAAACTCCAGTTCATTCCCCAGTTTCTGAAACTCCCTCACCCTCTTGTATCAAACCCCACTTGAAAACCTTGCTTAAACATGTTCTTGTGAACCCGACATATAATCCTTTGATGTTGGGCTCAAAATCTAGATGTCTCTAGTTTTAATTTAAATGTTCATGATTTGGATATTCAATGGTATAAGTGTGTGGTATAAATATTATTATATCTCCAATGTGATCCGAAATAATAATCTTTCATTAGTGCCTATCTTAGAACCAAAAGAAAGATAATCCAAAATATATACCTATTCTAAAAGATGATGATTCATAATTTTATACATTATCATCCCAATAACCATAATATTTAGATATTTTGGAACTCTTATATCTTATTGGAGTAGATAGATTCTTTTAAACATCACCTTACCACCATGATCCCTTTGGATATGCACAATGTTGTTCCTTTTTTTACATGAAATGTGATACGATTGCCATGGAATCACAATAATAATTTCTCAGTGAATTCGATCCAGGAGCATCGACATGGTTTGTGGGATGTAACATCAAAACTATTATTGATCCCTTGGAAAATAATGTATTCATCTCTATCTAATATAATTTTATTCACTAATTATCCTCATTAATATATAGAAAGGGTCTTAGGATATGGTTTACACAGGGGACTAATTTAATCTGTGTAAAAGTGAAGGGTCCAAGGTTCACCTAGTATCACCTGGACCAATGTTTTTCAAACATACTAGAAATATCCTCCTACCATAAGGCTATGATAAAAATCATTTTTTATGTTCTATATGATCAATCACCAATTATGGTGAATATAGAAACATGGGATATGGGGGGAAATTATTTCTTTTTCTCAAGAAGTTGGACCTTAGACCCAAGATTCAATCCAGAGGTTCTCTCCTCTCAGACTAGACCAATTATGGGGAACCATGGTACATGTATTCATAATAAATTAAGATTGTTAAAAGATGATTTTAAATCCTAGGGTAATAGAAACTCTCCATTATAGGAGTAGTTTGACTCTTTAAATGGTGGCATAGTGGAGATAGGCTCTAAGATAAGAGAGGGCTAGAATGATGATATTTTTATCATCCTTCTACATAAGAAGATTCTTCTAGAAGAAAAGATTTTAACTCAAGAGTGACTGTCTAAATAAATTGACAATGTACTATGGCTTCAATTAGGATAATGAAAATCTAGTTATTTTCATACATGCATTAATGAAAAGAGATATATCATCAAGCCAAATATTCTCACTAAATATGGGACATTTACAAATGACATTGAAGCTGTTTGAGGTATGGGGAATTATTTTTTTATATAACTTCTTATAACCTTTACATTCTTAATCGGTTTCAATGTTTCCATTTTAATATCTTTTATAACATTCTCAATGTGGTGTTAGAGAAATAAAATCACCTCTATGAAATTGTTCCTTAGGAGAAGGAACTTTTGGATGTTGTTTCATGACCTAATCCAGAGAGTTCACCAAGGCCGAATAGATTTCCTATATCATTCTATGTGACTTTCCAGATGATAGTGAATATCAAAATTCTAGACACAACACATGAATTATATCATGGTGGAGGCCTCCTTTGGGTGGCATGTAAGACTACACTGATCCTCATCCCGAATGTTAAGGATCCATCATCTCTTAATCATTACATGGATATAATTATGGGAATCATTTATTATAATGTTCTAGAAATTTTTCTCAATTGGATAATTTACCAAAAACATCATTTCTAGCTCACATAGGAACAACACAGTTTTGTGAGAGGTAGGTCCATTCAGGGAGAAAGTGGGCTTAGACAAGAGATTATTAAATAAATCGTTAAAACATAGAACGGTTGTAACATCTTCATTAAGTTGGATTTAGAGTAATAATATGATAAGTTTGAGTGGGGTTTTATTTTTATAGTCTTGAATTATATGCGTATTTATTCAGGGGATATTGACCTCCTATTTAGGTATGATAGATCACTCTGGTTTTCAATATGATTTATTTCCAGTAGAAGGGGTTTCATTATATATTTCCTTGCCCTTTGAAGGTGAGACCCATTACCTCTACGTCTATTTATGTCGACACAGGATTCTATGAGTAGATTAATCAAACCAAAAAATGATATAATGACCCACTCAAACATTTCATTTTAGATATCGGTTGTAAAATATGTCCCATATCATGTTCATAGATGACATGGTAATTTTCCCCAGTGGGATCTCTAATTCTATCTAGGGAATTAAAAATATTCTTGATGAGTGCTTCTAGTGGAGCATGAATCTCATTAACCATGATAAGAGTGATTTTTATATCTCAATTCTATGGTCAGAATGAATTGTGCACAAAATTGAGACCGTTATTGGAATTCACATTAGGATCCTACCCATTGAATAGATCGCTTCCCTTATCACTTATGGTATTCTTCGTGTCAATTTTATGAACAAGGTGGAGGGAATGCTCTCTTATTGTATTAGTAATTGGAAATAACATTTCCTCTCTTTAAAAGGGAGATTAACTCTTATTAAAAACATTATAACCACTATTCCCATGAATATAATTTCTATTCTAATGTTACCAAAGACTGTTATTGGGAATATATAGAATATCATGACAAAATTTATTAGGGACACCCATTCAGAGGATTGGTATAATTATGTCTTTTAGTTGAGAATGGATTTTCCTATGAACAAGGGTGGTATCGGGTTGTGAGGAATTTATCAAATGATAAAATACCCACATGGAAGGATGTATTGGGATTTCATGGAAGGGAACACTATATGGGAAATGATAATAAAGGAGAAGTATGGGAATAATCCAGGATCATTGAAAATAAAATCATCCTATCAATAGACAACTATACAAATCATCATTCCCTGTGTATAGTTCCTTCCGAGGTGGATCATTGGAAATGGTGATATCTTCTTAGGGAATAATAATTGTGTCAGAAAAACTTGTGGATATCCTATATTATCAATCTCATATATTACTTTTGGATAGGGAAATGAATGTATAGTTTTCATTCATGATGTGTTAAACAAGAATAATAATGATTTAATCTGACTCTTAAATTTTTCGAATGAGGATGAAAAGGGTTCCTTCAAGGATTATTCATTTGGATACTTCTCATTCAAGGATTATATTTCAGTTCACATAGAATCCAATGGTCTTGATACATGGGTCCAAATCTTCTAGTGTAAATAATTATCCCCAAATTATAATTTTCTCTATTGGATACTACGTTACAACACGATCCCCACTAACAGAGAGTTGGGACATTACATGGCCAATATAGTTTCCAAACTATCCTTCTTCCTTTATAATAACATTAAGAATAAATATAATTTATTAATTGAGGGTGATTGGGAAATCAATGTTTGGAAACTTGTGGCAGAATTCATAGAATTTTCATCCTCGAATCATCTTGGTGATAACTTACTTTAAGGGATTTTACAAGTAGTGTCCAGAAACATCACATAGAATAAGGTTAGACTATCATTTTTTATCCGTTTTATAGTGTATTTGGGATGTGAGGAAAAAGTCACTCCATAGATTTATCACATTATCAATAGGGTCCTTGGTCTCTAGAACTAAGTGGATGAATTTTGTCAAGGGAGTCCTTTTAAAAAGATTTAAGACACTCCCTCACTAAGACACTTTATAGAGTAAAACAAGAGACATCATGCTGGTCCTAGAGTTCATTCTCATGGTCAGGGGACCACATTAACACCATAAAAATGGGTTGAAACTTAATATGGTTTTTTCTTGTATTATGGGAACAATGTGGGAGGGGGAGGGGGTTTTTAGAATCTGGAGGGATATATAGTAACATCTTTCAGTGAAATCATTGGTAGAGGTGACTACCTTATGGAGGAGTATTGGGATTTACTAAAAGGGATATTGTACTATTTTTCAGAAATGTAACCCTATCAATAATTTGAATATATTCCATTGTCATATAAAACTATCTAAAAAACCATAGTACCACTCCCTGAATTATCCTTTATCATATCCAGAGATTCAAGTCTCTCATCAATAAACATAGATGCTTACATAATACATGGCATGAGGGAAATAAGGTGGTTGAATATCTCATTTCAAGGTACACTCATGATGATTACTTTGTTTCTTTCTCCATATTGGGGTCCCTTCCACCAGTGTACATGAGCATAGTTAGATGTGACACACATGGGATTCTTTAATGTGGACCTCTCCAGTGTGATCTCTCTATCTATTTCTAGTTGGATCCATCCTTGATTTGTCTCTATAATTTTTTTTCAAATATGAACATAACAGACATGTTGTTGTTGATTATATCCATAACCATTTAATCCCCAATAAAAAAGGACACCTATATTGATCAATATCTTACCTAGGGGACCTTAGAATTCAAGGAAGTATGGAATAGACATCACCATATAGTTTATGCCCATATGTAATAAACAACTGTAATCTATTAAAAATTATATTAGGCTGATTATATGTCCATCAGTTTTAAATCATAAAAAATACTATATGGAATATAGATTATATTCATAAATATAGAACATTTTCATACTATTTTAATCATAAGAAAAAAATTATTACACTTATCTGTTTACAGTCATCTGGATACTACAATCTCCAAGATGCTTAAAGTAATCTGGAGTAGGCTTTGTGTTATATTGTTTACCTTTGTGTAACAAGTACTAAAATAAAATTTACAAAGTATTTTGGCTAGGAATTATAACATATTACATTTTACATTAAGTGTGATGATATTTTGTTATATTGATAATGAAATCTATGAATCCTTTATGAAGCATGGAATTATCTAACTAATTGACGATCTCTCATAACTACCCCCTCAGGTTTATTGATCTTCAGAAGATCAAAAGGTCATACTATAATTAATAGGTGAAATTTATATCCACATTCTAATGCATAATAAAATATAAATTGTTTTTCAATTATCAATAAATGGATACGCATGATGTTTACATAGAGTATGTATGTTTATCATAGGGTGTTAACATTATTTAAGTGGAGAGCTAGTTTTATAGACTCCATTATCAACTCATCCATTTGATTCTAAAGGTAATACATAAATATGAATCATCTCTAAATTGTAATCCTAAAAAATTGATGGTTGGGGTTTAAATTTGAATGGTCACTCAAATTTTCCTCTTTAGGTCCCATGCTTTGAAACATCATGAGCTTAACCAAATTATTATAAAATGTAGAGGTGAAATAAATAGAAATGTTTTCTTTTTGGAAGGTGTATTTAACTCTTTCTCAAAAATTAAGAGATCTATGATAACAATATTTCCCATTTATGACACACGTTCCTTGATTGGCATGAGAATGTGGATGAATATGATACCTGGGGGTGACACATTAATCTTGATCAATTTATTAGTAGATATTAATGGTGTTTATTAATAGAAAATTGATAGTACCATACCTAGAATGTACAATGCTAACTATCTAGAAAATAATATTTTGACAACCTAGGATGAAAAGTATCCAAAATTATCATTATGAGGGGTAGCATAATATGAAAATACACCTAGTTTTATGGGATTTCGTACTTTATTATAAGATAGAGCACTGCATCAGGATGATTTAATATTTATATAGAAAAATTATTCCGAATCTAAATCCAAAATAATAGTCACTACTGGAATCCTAGTTATTATCAACACCCCTTTCCCAATGGTACTCTGAAACCACTGGGATAAGGGTGCCTTTCCCAATGGTTTTCACAAAACTGTTGGGAAGGCGTGCATAGTTTTATGGTTTCCCAATGGGATTTCAAAACCATTGGGAAAGGGTTGTCGAAACAACTCGATGCCGATGATTTTAATTAACCATTGTTATTGATGATATATCCCATGGGATTTAAAAAAAGGTTGCGATAGATTTCCCTCAAATACAACACAGGCTTCCCTCTCCCCATTCTAGATCCATTCTTTTTCCCTAACAACATGAAGCTCCCTCATCCATTCAGTTCCCACTCTTCCACTGATGATCAATAATTGTTTTTATTCATTTTCTTCTACATAAAATTAGTTTCTTCCACATCAAATCGGTTTCAGCCTATATTTATATTCAAATTGGTGTGTATGGTTTATTCAATTTATTTTCAATTTCCCCACTAGTCTATAATCTCTCATCATTTAGATGTATTGATTGTGTTTCATATACTATATATTTATACATATAGATTCATTGATTCATTTTTATATTCGACATCTATATACACCTACTTTTTAAAAATGCATTATATTGCATATGTATAGATACACTACATCATTATACACACAGATGTTGATACACATAGATGATGATTTTACATATTTGTACACATAGATGCTGATTTTGAGTGCAATTACATTATTCTTTACCATCCTTGAATATGGATAAAAGCACCCATTGTGTGTGTTATTTAAATTTAATGTAATGTTATAATTTATTTAATTAATTGAAATAGGTTTCGATGAACCCATTTTCCCTTGATATATTTCATTATGCTTGATGTTTATATATAGATCAATATTATTATTTTAATTGAATTAGAATTTTATTAATACCGTTTTTTATGAATTATGTTAAGGAATGTATGATCTCATTGGTTGTTATAAAAATTTTAATTTAATTAAGATAATGAAGTTACACTAGAACATATTCATAGTTGGGATCCTAATTATGAATTTCCTTGGAAAAGTTATCACAGGGAAAGTGAGACTACATTATAATGAACTATTATATGGGTAACTTGGATAGTTTTTTGGACATGGAATTTAAAACCCCCTTGGCCTAGGATATTTTACATGGAATTTCACATCACATAGTGTGTGGTGAATGCCATTCCATGGACCTCTATTGAGATGATGGGTTTGAACACTATAAGTATTATTAATAAAACATGGAATGGAATCCTACATTGATTATGATACTCAGCATGACATCCTATATTAATTATGAAATTCAATATGTGTTCCCGTTATTTTTCATTAAGACAGATGGTAATGATGACACTTATTTAAATTATGAGACTTCTGTTCTTATATAGGGACACCAGATTAAGGCCTCATGCCTTGGATAGTAATACATATCTAAATATATGGGTATATATGTTAGAAAATATATAGTGAATATATATGCATACATAGTTATATTTATATATATATCAATATGCATAGTGACACATGAAAAATGGTATTTCATCTTAGACCTAAGTGGGTATAGTGGGCTAGGTGTCACTTGTGGAATCTGGGTGTCCCTTGAAAATAATTCCATGGATTGGTATAAGGAAAATATAACTCATTCAGGTATAACATGAAGTCTATCCACCCTTCAATAAATCATCTTGTTTGATTTATCTAGTTCTTATTGAGATCCTACATGTTTCTAGTTCATGACAGAAATATGGATTCATTTTAAATTACACACCCTATAAAAAGTATCATTGATCACTAATACCACAATGAGACCATTTATTATAAATATATCATTAATTATGCAACAAAATTGTCTCTATAAATTTATACATAATTCCACTATTTTCTCATAATTATCATAGGGAGATCATTCTTTATACAATAATTTTCCATCACATCCACCATGTTTCAATTAAATATAACAGTTTTATATTTAATGTATTATATATAAATAGTATTTTATTGTCTTTCATATTATGATTCTCATATAGAGTTGTTTTTTATTTATGGTTTTATATAAACTGAACAATTCTCATTTACTTAAATAATTTTTTATCGAATATCAATCTTATTTAATTGATTTCACAAAATAACTTATTAATGTTTTTTTAAAAAATGGATATAAGTTGGATCTATGATATTCATTAGATATCAAGTGATTTCCAAAATAATTTGGAGTGATTTTTAGATTTCTCATTTGAAAATGTTTCAGATTGTGGTCACATACAGTTCTCACTTTATAATTTTGTTTGAATACCTGGGTTGACTCATTAAGAAATTAGCTACCATATATCCAAATATGGTTTTAAAACAAACTTCTATGTGTTGTATCATAATGGGGAGAAACTGAAATCTCAAATTGTTGATGATCCAAATGAGTGAAATGGATTAAAATATTTGATATATGACCAGTTTCAATTTCTTCATCATCATGAGAAAAAAATGATGTAGAACCAAGAAGACTTTGATATGAGAACCCATGATGCATCTAATGAAAATTATGATGTTGATCAGGTGAAAAAAAATTAATGATGTTGGGACAACTCTAGTATATCAACAATGTGTTAAAATAAAAAAGATTGAATTTCTAATCACATAATTTATCCATAAACCATTTATGGTATTTATAATATTTCCATATATTAAATTCTTACCATCTCGAAGACTTACTTCCAAATGATGGATATGTTCTATCAAAACACAATTTGACATGGATTTTAGTTGAAGAACATGGATTTTCAAAAAAGATAATCCATGATTTCCGAAATGATTGTGGCTTATTCTGGGTTGAAACTGCTAAAATAAATGATTGAATAAAATGTCAAACAACATAATGGAAGCCAGAAACTGATGCAACACCATCTCGTCTACCACAAAAAGTAATGTGGAACTTTATATTGATCCCCATATTACATAAACCATTCACTTCTAATGAATCGTCAATAAAAATGTAATGGCCTGATACCGAGAGAAATAAGAATAATGATGTGTTGGTTCACCATGTAGATAAATTTTCATGGAATAGATTTGATGCTTGATATACTAATTTTGAATATGACATGCATAACATGAGGTGGAGTCTTTATGGTAATAGTTTTAATTTGTTTGGGAAGATGCTTAATTTTCAAAACACATGGTTGGTTTTCATACAGTTTTATAACCTTCCCCCATGGTTGTGTATGAAAAAACCATTCACTTTCATGAGTATACTCATATCTGGCCCTTCAAATCCCAACAAAGATATAGATGTATACATGAAACATTTAATAAAAGATTTGAATCTTATTTGGTATGTGGATGTGCGCAAATACGATGCATGTTTGAAAGATATATTTTAGATGCATGCTATGCCTATGGGGATGGTCAATGATTTTCCTACTTATGAAATGGTGTTTGGAAAGAGAATGAAGGGAAAACTGTCGTGTACTGTTTTTATGAAGAATACTATATCCAAAAGAAATAAATATCCTCATAGTTTTATTTTTATAGGAAATCAACGATTATTTCCATTAGACAATCCATAAATAATTAATAGTTGAATATTTGACAATACCATGGAGACCAACGATCTAACTCATTGTATGACTAGAACTGATGTGCATAGTGAATTGTGAGATTTTAGTTTTTCATTTGACAAGGGTCAAATGAAATCTATAAATAGAGAAAATGTTTCCAATGATACATGTTACAATTACAAGAAGAGAAGTATCTTCTTTGAGTTTCCTTATTGGTAAACCAATTTGGTATTTTATTTCATAGACGTAATGTACATTGAAAAGAATATATGTTTAATGTTGCTTTTGTTTAATCGTAATGCCAACGGAAAGATCAAATATTATTTACGATATCTTCATGACTTGGGGGATCAGACCAGAATTTCATCCTGTGTGTATCAGTGAAAATAAAAGTAATGTTTCATATGCTTCTTATGTGATGACGCCTGTAGAAAGTAATAAATTTATATAAGTACTAGAGACTATGAAAGTTCCGAATGGATATTAAATATATCAATATGGTTCCACAGAATATAGTTGAAGCTGAAATCAACGACGACTTATGATTATCAAGTCCTTCTGCATGAGTTGATTCCCATAGAAATCATTCATTTTTTGTCCAATATTTTAAAGGTGTCAGTTATTTGATTTTGTGATTTTTTAGAGACATTTTTTATAAAATGTTTTACAAATATTACATTTAAAAAATGTTGGCAGACACACCATTGATTTTATGTGGGTTAGAGAAAATACTTCCTCCATTATTTTTTACATGCATGTTGCATCTGAATGTGCACCTTCTAACTAAAATACTTTTTAGAGGACCTGTTTATTTTCATTGGATGTATCCAACTAAAAAAAATATACACATTGAAATATTATGTCCGTAACAAGAATCATTACAAAGGTTCTATCATGAATGATTACATGGATGAAGAATGTATAGATTTATGCTCAATGTATTTTTCTGATCTTACTACAAGAATGAATAGACCAATGAGTAATTAAGAAGAACAAGATGAGGAAATTGAACCCAGTTTTCCATCAAGTCATTAAATAGGGGGAAATCTTGGATCAAATAAATTGATGACATTAAGACATAATGAGAGAGAGATGGAACATCGCACAATGTTGTTCAACTGTGATTTGTTTGATGACTATATCAAGTATGTGAATGGATCATGTATATCTTATATCTTCTCTTGTAATATTAATATCTGTTAAAATATTTCTATTTTTATCTAAAGGTATAAAAAATTGATAAATATAATGCATCATTCTTTATCTTTGAGAAGTATAAATATATTTAATGCAAAGAGTTTTCTTCTTGTTTGAAATTAATAGATGAAATATTGATTTAATAAATAAATAAAAATAAATAATTGTTTAATTAATATTAACATTTGTTTAGATTTCAGGTATAACGTTTTCCTATTGACACTATATATAAATAAATAAGATCATTGGATTTTTCTCATAATATTTTGTTTCTTGAATGTAAATCAAATGTAATCAATGGGTAAAATAGTATTATCACTAAAAGTCAATGAAAATGAGAACACAACATGATGGTGTTATGTTAACTCCCAAAATAGACTTATATGCTAGAAAATTAGATAATAGAACTCGTTTTTTAAATGTAGCATATTATGGGGTCAGGGAAAAAATAAAAATATTTGATTATTACTCTCATGGTCAATTCCCTATGATGAAATATCAGTGGTTTTATTCAATGACAAGGTAGTGCACCTTTATTTATGATTATGGATTTCAAGTTATTGAAAAGACTTGCAATTTTTATACCGATAAACTATATGTATTGACATCATTGGTGAAATAGGATTTTTATGTCAAAGAACATATTTGACCTGAATTTATAGTCATTATTAAAGTAATCCCAAGACATATTTTTGATGATAGTGATGATGGAATTGAAACCATCACTAACAGCATTGGCCCCAATCCATTTATTACTTATGATGATTCAAATAAATAAATTGTTAGTGTTGATTGTGAACCATAAGTTATGGTGAGAAATATATAAAACTATTCATTTATGTTCTTAGTTCTGATCATTTACCTCGACTTGAGTTGTTGAGGTTTGTTCTTTACAAATTGATTTAATATTGATTAAAAATATTTTGTATCCAACTATACCTTCATGTGCATTTTCAATATTTACTGGTTGAAGTTTTTTTAGATTTTCATTTTGTAATATTGAATTGAATTTTATTCAGAACTACCAACCGAAATAGAACCAGAATAGTTAAATTGTAAAAAAAACTAGATAAATTTAATTTAGAATTTTAAACTAATTGATATGAAAATAAAAACCAATGAATATATTGACCAAACCCAAAAATAAAAAAATTACCTAACAGAAAATATGAATCAAATGACCTATGAAAAATAAATCATGTTTCAAATATTGTTAGGTCACATAGTAGTTATAAATTTTTTATTTACTTCCATATTTGTTTTCAAATAAAGGAAATGTCACCATATGAGGATCAACGAAGAAAAAAGAGGTTGGAAAATAACCATCAAATGAATGATATGAGAACTCATCCATTAGTGCATGTAGTGTGTATTTTATTTCAAATATATATAAATATATATCAACAACCTATAATGTCAACTGATTAATTTTATATTAAACTCTTATGTAGGATCCACCACTTAGGTGATAGTTATTCGGCGAGCAGCCTAGTAGTGGTCCCAATACTCAGGAGAGTGGTACGAGGGGGTGGTAAGAGAGCTTGGTGCTCTAGTCAATGTACTCGTCTAGACATTGCTCGTCCCAATAACGTACCATCTACCACACATTATGATCCTGCTGTGTCATTAAGGACACATGGGATATTCAGGCCTTCCATGATTCCACAAACCTTTATATCTGATCCTCCTCTCCCATTGTTACCATATACCATGATGATTCTCACTCCTCATCCATATTATGTAATTGGTTATCCATCCATGCCATCTTCTTTACCATATACTTCTTTTTCTCCAAGAATCCAAATTGCTTCTTAGACTCCTATTTAAACCTAGTCTATGCCTATGGAGCATAAACTGGGACCCACTCCACTGGTACAGGGTGATTTTCCTTCAGTTGTAGTGGATCTAGAGGCTCCCATTGAGTAGTCTTCAGCAGATATATTTTAGAACCCTAACAAATTTTTTACCATAATTTATTTTAATTAAAACATGTATTGATATAATATTGGTTTTTATATTCTAACAGATTCATATACAAATAGGCGAAGGGGGAGGGGGAGTACACAGATTCATTTAGTGTGGAACCACCACACATATTTTATGTTGGACTACAACAATGACAACTAAATGATCGAAAAAACAAGGAAACAATGTTGTTGTTTTTTTGGCGACACTTTCCAAATACTTCAAAATCATTCCTGTTAGCCCAATATCATGGAAATAGTTTCCAAACGATGTCAACGATAATTATTGGGGACATATAATGGTAAAAAAAATATGTTGGATTTAATTTAATATAATTTGATTATTTATATAAATTAATATTTTGGTGTCAACTTCAGTTTAATTTTCCTAATGGTGATGGTACACGACCGACATGTCTAAATGATTTAATTGAGATCTTAAGAGCCTATAATCATGAGATGTATATTGGATAGCATTCTAGATATTTCATATGGTTAAATGCAGTACCTATCATGGATGATTGTCTAATAATATATTATCGGCAAATAATTACTCATTTGATGACTATCATATTTAATGTATTAATCCAATTTGATGTATTTAATTTAAAATTGTCATGTTTTTCATTAATAATATCTTTTATATTATCCAATATAATTAAATAATCATCTGGAAAAAATAAAAAATCATTGATGATAAAAAATGAATCCACACTTTGGGGAATACTATGATGTCAGATCATGGGAGGATGTATGTATAATAGTTGTTTATAATTTTTTTTAGGACAATCACATTCTTTTGTTTCCTAAAAAATTTAATCGATTTCTATAGTTTTCATATAATTTTATCTATGAAATTAATTATTGGTATCGAATTTTTAATTATGGTTTCCTACATTCAATATCATTGTATAGGTGAGTCTTTAATATTGAATGATGTGTGCCTTGAGAAAAACTATTTTTCTCAAGTAGAAGGAAAAATTATTGAAGCATGGTTAATGAACCGACACAGTAGTAGATTTTACGTTTTACATTGTTGATTTGAAATTATAATATCTATTTGGTGACATAATAATTTATTTATATTTTCAATAGGCTACTTTGGAGGCCCTTGATGCCCAAGAACCTGACAATTGTTTTCCAAATGATCAATAACATCAGGAGTTTGGAGATGAGCACCCTGGCAGAGTATACTATCGACCAAGGAAGAGTATAGTATTGATTAAATATTGGTCCTATTTAGGTACAAGTTTTAGTTCCACTGACTTCAAAAATGTTAAGTCACAGACATAAAATGATAAAAAAAGGACCCCAAATTAGGTAAAACTGTCTACTAGGGAAAACATTGAATTTATGAAACAGGTGAATGTTTTATATCCAGCAATTCCACCAGAGGTCAGAACTGCTTGTATAGAATATATGTTGTTGAAGAGTTGAATATATAGTGAACCAGGTAGTAGTTCTAGTGGTGGTTGATATGATGTCATTATTCGAATTGATGATGTTGAGGAAGAGGGAATGGATGAGAATGATGTTGAGGCCAAGGCTGAGGATGAGGCCAAGGCTAAGGGAGAGGTAGAGGCTGGGGCGGATGATGAGGGTAAGGATGAGGCCAATGATGAAGGTGAGGATGAGGCTGAGGATGAAGACAAGGATTAGGACTGGGATGAGGATAGGGGAAGGTATGAGGACAAGGATGCAGATGAGGACAATGATGTCGGTGATGATATTGATGGTGATGATGATGAGGTAAAAATTGACATGTTTCATTTTTTATCGATATTACTGATATTTGATGTTTTCTAATTTTCTTTGACTGAATATATTTTTTATTTTTTAGGTCAAATTATGCTTCTCTTGGGTAGCCTAAATACTATATAGTTTTTATCAGATCACCTTTTACCAATGTATTTTCATCTTTTTTGATAATGTAATTGGTCTATTTATAAATTTGATATATTATTCAACATTCAAAGGATTGATTAGGTCAGTGGCCTTACATGAATATTTATTTAATTAAATGTTATTGGATTCTATGAATTTATTTTTTCACATGTTATCGATGATTTTTCACCACTATTCCCATCCTTATCCATGACACCCTCCCCAATGCACCACCCTCACTACCAATACCGCCCATGTTTGTGGCCCCTCCTAGTATCCCCGTACCTGTTATCTCCTTATCACCCCTTCATAGTGCCATGAAATATTTTTATGGACATAGTGGAGTCCATTATTCCACTACTCATGGACATTTTGTTGTAAGTGTCCATAAACACATCATTTTACAACATCGTGGAAAACAATTTCATCACATTGATGTCTATTAGACTCTCAGTGGGCGCCCAATGTACCTTCAAACTACACAGACATCCTTCAGTGAGTCACAAGATCCACCAGACATACACTGAATCTCTTGGTTGAAGAACTTGATCTTATTCGTTGTCATTACACAATATATTAGTCATCTTACTTAGATTAATTATCTTTTTATTCTTCACATTATGATACACTATTTTGATCCCATCTAATTCCTACTTTCTAAAGGTGATTAGTCTCTCACCATAGTGGTGATGATAATGGATCCCTTAATCCATAAATTCGTGGACAATGTCTTCAATCTATCTTTCAGTAAGCATTCTTCTCAATTTCATTACAACCCATCATTGAAATTGGTATATAAAACTCAGTACCTACCATCAATAACATATTATAAAAAATAATTAGTGTTGTATATAATAAAGTCATCGGTCAATAATAGGAATACAACATGGATGTATAATGATCACATGAGAAGTAAAAGCGCTTTTCTACACCTGAAATGAGCATTTCTCATGTCATTTTCCAAAAAAGATGTTTTAACATTATCATGGTGTAGTAGATAACACACCATTGACTACTCGAAAATAAAATATTGGCTAGTATTTTGAGTTATGTAAAAAATTTGAGATTTTTGAACCAAAGAAATTAAAATGGGTTTGTTGGAAGAGTGGTTGTCATATAATGATTGAAATGGTGAATACCATAGTCTGGTACATGCTATTATTGGGAGTCTTATATTTTTATGTTCTATTGTAGTTGTCTTTTGTTGTTGTTTTAATTGTTGAATGCAGGTATATTAAATGGAGGGGATTCTGGATGGATGTGGTGTAAAATTATAGTAAAACTCTATACCAACGGTTTAAAACCGTCAGTAAAACTATAAACTAAGTGTTTTAAAATCGTTGGTAAACTATTAAGTTATACTATATACGAATGGTTAATAAACTGTTTGTATAAAGATATACCAATGGTTGTTATGAATCTGTTAGGATACTGACATTTACAGAGCTCTATACCAACAGTTGTAGTAGAACTATTGGTATAGGTCCATCCCAAAACCTAACTAGCCAACGGTTTCAAAAAATATTGTTACAGGATATACCAACGATTTTTTCACCCTATACCTATAGTCTAAAACTATTGGTATATTATTATTTTCCACTCTTGATTATAGAGATTTTAATTTTCTATTTGAAACAGAGTGATATTTTCTTTGATAGTGATCATCCCAATAGAATTATATGGCTCGTGGGAATGAGAAATCACAAAAATATTTCTATTCCCCATGTCAGGATCGATGGATAATGATGGGATTCTAGGTTTGGACAATAATAGATGGATCTTCCATTGACATTGAGAACATTCCATATAAAAATTATTTTATGAGTAATTAACAGGGTTCAAGGAACCAACATTATCATTATGTGGGGTATCACCAAAATCTTCTTCAAAAATTCTAGGAGAATGGGATGGGAAAAGATTCTAAGTCAAAGAAAATTGTAAAATTATGTGATCGACATTGTCAAGAGTACACTCATAAAAACTAGGTGACATTTTTTTGGCCTAACGAAAATCGTTTTTATATAAAAAGAGTTTCCAATTTTATAAAACACTTCATTCCTATAATGATTTATCATTTCATGAAGAATATTAATAGTGAAAAATTTGTGATGCTTATCAGAATAGGTTTTTTTTGTCAGATAGTGATTGTTGGATTTTATGGTGGGATAGTGCCATTTGGATCATTTGGTGGGATAATTCCTAATATTATATTTGGTGGGTTATTTCCTATTGAACCATTTGGTGGGATGGTTCCCATTGGATCATTTAATCAGATGGTACCCATTGGTTAATTTATGGGCAAGGTTTATATTGATTCATTTAGTGGGATAATACCAATTCAATCATTTTAGTGGATGGTGACCATTGACACATTTGGTGGGATGGTTCCAATTGACTTTCTTGGTGGGACTATTCCCATTCAATATTTTAGTGGGATGGATCCCATGAACTAGGTTAGTGGGATAGTTCCCATTCTCCAAATAATTTGGGTATAGAGTCTATAAGAGTCTAAAATAATTTTATAATCCTTGAAGAATTCCTCATTCAATTTTTCTCATATATGCTGATTATAACTAGTAATAGGTGATATAATGGTAGAAAGTAGGGTAGAAAACAATGGAGATGGAATTTGGTCCATGACTAGTCGAATCACTTGTTCTCTGATGATGGAATGTGCAGGATTCACTAATTCATGGATGATCTATCCAACAAACTATTTCATATCCTCATACATGGCCTTTCCTTGTCGTCTTCATCTTTTATTAAGAGAACTACTGAAACATATGTCGATGGAACCTTTGGATTTCAAAATGGATTGTGATTGTAATCAACCATATCATATATTATATCATCTATATAGAATTACTCATAGATTCAATGACTTATTATGTGATAAAAAGGGTTTGAATTTAGGTGATCATTCTTCTCTAATTCATCAATATTCTTGATTTATATTAAGAAATTTAATTTTCCTATAAGGAATAGAGAGAGAACTGGGGTACCTAATAGTTATAGAAGGAATAAATTTTGTTCTTAAAACTATCGAGGTCACATGTCCTCATCATTTACCTTTTGAGAGTGTAAATCATTATTTCTTATTTCTATTAAATCCTTATTTGTGATGGTGGTGCTCAATGATCACTTTACATCGTTTAAAGAATAGAAATGTCTAGATGTTATACAATAGATAAACACTCTCGAAACCCACAAGAATACATTATGTGGATAATCATTTTTGAAAACTCATCCTGTAGGTTCCAAATATTAATCACTAATATTTTTTATGGGGAAGCTATATTTCAATGGATAATGTCTAAAACTTCCTTCTTAATGTTAAATAAAATAATCACTCATTATGTTACAACTATAAATTTAAGAGTTCACAAATATTATTTTACCCTCAACATGGATATAAATTGGTCGAAAAATTATTAATTATTATCTTCTCATCTTGAAATGAATTCACCTGCAAAGTTACTATAGGGTAAAAAGTGGCATCTATTTAGGTCATCATGAAGCATCTGATCTTAGGATCCAAATATTAGCCCATACAAAGAATAAAAATAGATTATATTTTCCTCTATAAACCCCATTCCATTAGATGTCGATATTTGGGATTCTTGATGATTGGTGGAGGAAGAGTTGGCTCAATCCACTACGGATATAGATTCAGTTTTTATGTACTTGTGAACATGATTACTCAAGATAATTCTTCCAAAAAGTAAATGAATATAGTAATTCATGGTATTCAATAACGTAATGTGACACTTAAGTAAAAATATCTTACATGGACTTGTTCTGTAGACTTTTCTAAACCAATGATTAGTGACCCAGATGAGATAGCATTTAATGAATTTCCTATAAAAAAAGATGTTGTTTTCCATAGGTGGGAACACTTAATAAACAATTATCACTATAGATAAATGATATAGATGGTATGATGTCAAATTTATGGGGTGTGTTGACTCTTTATTTTTGGGTTAGGAAATCACATCCCATTAATGTGGGCTTGCTTAGGGAGACATGAAAGCTTTAGTATAAAGATCATAATAAGTGGTTTTATACCCACCTGAAAAATTATCATTGATCTATTCAAAAATATAAAATTTTAATTTAATTGAGTTATAATATCATCTAAATAAATGAATAAACCATATTTAGTTTTTGGATTGGTGATTACCTTGCAGAGCATACAAAATTGGTGATTTTTATTATAATTTGTGCAGTATATTGGGAACCCTATGTTATATATATTTTGATACAAAGATTAAAAAAATTATAATTTTTTTAATGATAGAAAAATATACGGGTTTGAATAAAAAGTGGTTTTATTTTTATACAAAAAATAATAATTATGAAGTTATGGAGTATGAATTCAAATAGCATATGAGAAGTTGATCACCACTTGTAATTCTATTGATGTTCATATTCCATCACATCAAGGGAAATGGTATAATATTTTAATCCTTTATTTTTACGTCCTAAAAATGTAATGGAATAAGACTTCATAATAGGTTAGCACCTTGGAGTTTAGAAATAAACTAATATTGATTATTGATGAATATTTAAAATTAATGAATGTTCATTGATGAATGATTCAAAATAATCAAAGGATAATATCAATTATGAGATTTTACTACTAGAATTAAATAGTTTTTCAAAATATTTAACATCATGTATAAATATTTTTTTAAGAGGTATAATTAGGTTTTTTATCTAATGATGAAATCAATAACGTCACTCAAGAAAGAGAATGAGTGGGAAAAGTAGAAATTACACTCAAATCATCTCATTATATGGGTTATTTATGAAAGAAAGAGGAATCACATTGAAATGATTTTTAAATGAGAATAAAACCATAATAGAAATATTATAATACTTGATGTTAATAAAAACAAAATAACAACCTCTAATTAAATAGATCATTATGATAATTATAAGTTGATGTTTTGGATTACATCATGGTTCCTCCACTGATTAATCACAAGGAGATCATAAATCTAGGATTGGTAATGAATAAAATATGAAAAATTGGATTTACCTAATAATATATATCTAATACATTGGTTAATTATCCTTTTATAGTGTGGGATATGAGTCTTTTTAATACATATTATGAAGGATGGTTCTAAAATAATATTGATTTCCAAGTGGTGCTAGTGAGAAATCTAGGATAGATTCTTCCACTAAATTGTACTACCTACATGGATAAGTTATTTATTATGTTTTGGGTTGATTGTATTTGTGGATATGGAACTATGATTTATATTTCACATGAAAGTATAACTGTCCTAATTTTATGTCCTTTTACTAGCTTATATTCATTATATAGAAGAGTGGTCCAATTTACCTCTCGCAAAATATTCTTCTCTTCAAGGGCCCCATTTGTCCTATTTTAATTAGATCCAATTCGAGGTATTGTTGAATAAGATATATCTAATTGACCCATAAATTAAAAAAAAGAGATTTTCAATATATAGATCAGTATATATGAGGTTACTAAACAATAAATTCAATTCATGAAATTGGGTTATAATTTAATTCCATATTTTTGAGGAAATTTTCAAAAAATGAATTTAAAATATATTTTAAGTGAAAAAGGATTAAATAATTCGATTATAAAACCCCAAAATAATATATATCAATAGAAAAGTGATAGAATATTTGATATATAATTTTTAAATAACACCCACACACCTAAACCATTTCATTTCTGGGTTAAGTCATATATACAGATAATAACAAAAAAATATTAAAAGGGACAAAGGATACAATATTTTCTATGTGTGTAAAATCAATTATTTCGATCTTGTGTAATAAAATTTCCTATCATTATTATTCCATCATAATAAAAATATTGAACTTTATTCATTCACCCATTCAACATGTCTCTACCCACCTCAAAATGAATCACTCATCAAAAAATGTAAAATTTATTGGAATGTTTTATCATCTCAAAATCAAGACACAAATACCATTGGATTTGTTAAAAAATATCGGTCCACAATGGATTCAAAGAATATTTTGTTAATAATGAGGATTAAAAAGAATTTTATTTAAGTCTTAGGGTTTGTTGGTTTGATGTGAAAAAAATAATCTCTCAAAGTAGGGAATTTTCTATTAAAATACTACTCATGATTTTCCATTACAAATAAAATGAAAAATAATCACTCTAAGAACCCAAATACGAATTATCGAACATAATTCTCCAATAATGTTATGAATAAATACTTAGAATGTAAAATAGAATGAAATATTATTCTAGATTTTTTCATTTTATTAAATATATATATTCATTTTTACACAATTTTTTAGTCCATTTGATTAAAAATGAATATGTTGAATATATAATTACTTGTGACTTTTTTTTGATAAGGGTCATATGTAAAAGATTTTAGAATAATAAATCATTCAATACAAATCCTCTCTCCCCGTCTCTCTATTTTTTAAATTTTGTTTTTATATTTTTCTATATGCATTTAAATAAAGCTACCAAATAGAGCATAGATTTTGAACCCTACAAAAATGGGAATCCTATCCCATCATTCGGATACAATTTATATCATCCATTTGATAAAACATTAATTACCCAGATCCACTACAATCACAATGAGTTATGATCATGGAATGTAAAAAAGGGTAAGGGTTAGAAGGGAAAATGGATATGTAATTTTGATAATATATAAGGTATTTAATGGATACTAAGGTATTAGTAGGGGATAATATAAGATATGTTCTCAAAATAAGATACTAAATAAGTAAGAATATCCAATAAACAGCCTGATCACACGAGAGCATTTTCTTATTATTGAAATATTCGATTAAGGATAAAATAAACATCAAGATGGAAATCATAATTTCAGTTTACTCAAGGAAAGTGGTTACTTGGAAGAGTATGAAATAATTTGTTTATATTACCTCTCTGGATGAGGAAAATTAATACTCTTCAATGATACAATGGCATGAGTTTTAAAATTCCAATAAAAATATTTGAATGGTTTGAAAATTCTTACTCAATTAAAATATTCCAAATCATTATTCATTTTAATATCTTTTTCAAAGTACATTAATTCCCTTCATATTTGATTCATGTATGTAAAATGATTCAGATATTCCTGTTATGTTCAATTTTAATATAAAAAATGATGAAAAATAAATTATTAATGAAAAAATACCATTTATTTATTTATTTTTTATATTTTTTTTCTTATTTTGTTTATATTATTGAAAAAATAAATTATTACACAACTAAAAATTACATTTTCCATATTGTATGAAATTTAAATAATGTAAAAATTAAATAAATATTAGGAAATGGAAAAACATGTTAAGTGGTGTCATATGCGACATCCATGAGATGATGTTCCTCCATCAGATAATTTGGAAAATACTATGAGATGGGTTTAAGACACTTCCAATTAAATAGAAAAATTCATTTCCTATACTCATGTCATAAATATATTTTACTAAAATGATAAAAAATAGTAAACTTATAAGGGCCAAGGCACTGAAAATGAATCTTACCAAAGATGATATTTATCCTTGAATTGTATATGAGAGACATCTAAATAATTTCAATCTTTTTATGATGAATCAACTTATCATTTATATACTTTTTCTTCAATTTTTAGACCCATGAAATCTATTAATAATCATGTATAATTATTCTAACTCTTGAATATGTTATTTTTTTATGATGACATGCATTTGAGAGATTCCCATTACATTTTTAAAAATCCCAATAGTTACAGTTCCCTATATATAATGGGAGGTGATAATCATACCCAAAGAAAATATTGTATAGTAACATTATTATGGGAGTTTTATGAACTATATGGTATGCCCAAAGTGCATTACATAATTGAACAATCCAATAATTCTTATTGGGTAGTATAGTTTTTCACAATATTCCATACCTTCTAGATTTTTAATTTCTGGTTTTACATTAATATATGGTAGTATATAGTGAATAATTTATAAAGAACCATTTAATTTTTGAGAAAGATCTTCTTTTTTTGAATATAGAAATTAGTTCCTTAATCATTAATGATAAACTGTTTCAAACCAAGCCTACTAAAAATATAATGCCACATAAAGTAAATACACAGATTATTTTTCTCCATCAAATATGCATTTCTCCAACAAATATGGAGACAAAATCAATAACCAATAAGATACACATAATAAATAAAACAAATCTAAAAATATTGATGAATTCAATGATTAATGATTAAAATTTATCACAAAATAATATGGTTTGTTGGGTATGTTCACTACTCAAAGAGTTATTCCATATTAATTGACATAATGTACATGACATAGAAAACTATTTGTAATATCTATACAATTTCATAAAATAATTTCTGCGTCATAGATCATTTTGAGTTATATATTGAGTTCCAAAGTGGTCCCCACATGAAATATTTTGGAAGAATCTAAAATTAGATGTGAACTCATGGTTTGGGAACCACCCATGACTAACTTTCAAACTAAAAATCCTCCATAAGTATGATTTATCCCAAAGAAACAATTTTGAATCATGTTTATCCTATGGTATTGTGAAGTGAAAAAATCTATTGAGACCCTATACACTATAAAAATCACAATATCTAGATACCATGCGGTATGCTCTACTAAAACATAGTGTTGATCATTAGGGAATAAATATTCAATGAAGAGGGAAAATAAATATGGTAGTCTAATTGTGGGGAATTTAAACTAATGTGGCAAGCTAAAATATTTTACACTCTTCTCTTATCACAAATATCTAGTTCAGAATTCTAGTGTGGGAGAATACTCTTCATGGTGTGGGGATTATCCAAGATCTTATTAAGGATTAATAAAAGGGAAGTATGATAAAAAAACATAATGAATTCTGAACAATGTTGATATGAATTAAAGTTTTATTATTAATTCCTAATAGAAAGAAGGATTGTGGTGGTGTAATATTCCTGGGTAGGGTCAAGGTTATGTGAGTCATACATAGTGACATAAAGATACCTCTTAACAATTTTTGTTAAAAACAACCCAATTTAAATGTTATAGGAATTACACATAATCATGAAAGGGAGATCCCACATTGGTGGTTTGATTATGGGAGATAACATGAGTGTCCTTTTAGTTAATTAAATGCATCCTCATAATTCCTATAAGAAAATCATATTATTTAAATACCTATTCAAATAATGTAAGTATGATATTAATAATTTTATTAATTAATCCTTAATAAGAATTAAAATTATCCAAGTAAATATTACACCTCAAAAACTTATTTTATATATGAAAAGGAGTAAATTATTTAAATTATTTATTTTTCATCTTGAATTCCTTACCTAAAAGTAAAATTTTCATGAACATTACCCAAATATACCTTGATAATTAATTTTTTATAATTTAATATGAGATCTATTTTAATTATATAGAATAGGAAAACACTAATGTGTTCCATGTAATAATTAATGGAATATCGCTAAAGTGTAAAATCATCCACAAAAAATTCCATGAAATTCACAATGTAATCCATGAAAATGTAGTACATTATGTAAAAAAGTAACAAGGTAATTGTAATAATAAAATATAATCCTCTTTTATATAAATGTGTTGAATTTAAAATTTAGTGTTGTCTATTCATAACCCTCAAGGGCTATACATATTTAAAAATAACTCAAATATATATCACGGAAATAATAATTTGACATTCCATCATTTATTTCTTCCACAATCTCAATGGAAGGTAGAGATAATTGATCATTTTTTATGGATTCATTTAGAAGAAACTAATATTCATAGACATTGTAACTATGTTGCCTAATTTTTTGAAACAATACATTCCTTTAATTTGAAACAACTGTTATTCATGTTTTCTTAATTAGCAATTGAAAAATGATAATATATTTATTATTAGATATGGTGTATATGAGACCGACAATGCTTAATTTTCTCAAATTATTTTTAAATTCTATAATATGGGTGGGATTTAACTAAGATTTGTAATTAATTATGAGTTTATATGAACCTACAAAAATTATATGATGCATGAATGTAGATGAGAGAACTATGATAATCTTAGATAATTACCACCCAATATCATTTTTACACCCTATCAAAATGTATAATTGTATTAATTATAGATCTATATTTATGTTATAGGAAATAATTAATGAAAATTATTCAATACCGTCAACATAATAATACATTAAATTAGAGTGATGTGATCATATGTCATGACTGGAGGTTTCTGGATTGAGTAAATGGATTTAGGGAGAGTCGGGTCAAAATAAATTTTATCTACTAAGGATTAATCAATGTATAATGGTAATGAATGGAAATTTACTCATTGAATCATTAATGGTAATGGGAAAATCAAAATGAAAACATTCATCAATTAAATAAAAAAAATCACACTTTTTCAAACCTGCACATTCATATAATCAAGGATTTGAGAAGAGGAAGAATGATAAAATGTTACATGAGGAAATATTTTTTTGTGTGTTCCATTGGGGAGAATACCAATAGAATAGACATGAAGTGTGGAGTTATTATAAATACAGTGTTTCATTGAGGTATTAATATTGGACCATACCGTTTCTCCCTAGAACTACAAGTATAATGTTCTTTTATTTACAGTAATGATTTTTCTTCACCCTTTTAATATACGGTCTTTTAATTATGAGAGGATAATTTGAATTGGTTTGGGGATCTTCCATATCAAGCATATATAAGTATATAAATAATATGATATTCCTTAATTTCATAAGGGTGTCATTAAGTACTATAGCTGTGTGTGTTATGAACATGTTGGAGTGTTTTAGAACAAGTGTATTTTTATTTTGAGCTCTCAAAGCTACAAAGTTTCATTAATTATGTGATTCATAATGATAATTGATGTACCAAAATCATGAAATTCATATAAAAAAGTATCCACTATGGTTTATGGTATTATAAATTTCCTATGATTATTGAATTTCAAGAGAATATTTTATTTTTTTATGGATTCAAAATTAGTTACAAGATTGGATATATTCACCCCCTTAGATTTTTAAATATGGGTGAAAATATCATTATGTTATTTAGAATAATAATAATTTTTTACTGCATCTAATAGATTCATTTCAATAAATATGTTTTAAAAATTATCTATGATATTTTGATCAATTTCAATATAAAATGTTTTCATGGATTGATATTTTCATTACATAAAACGAATGTGAATGAATAGATTATGGAAATTTTCAATGATAACTTTTTACCATTTTTTATTTTTTTATCATAGCTCGAACAATTTGCGGATTGAGAATAGGTGTTTTTAATTGATGGATACATCTATTTTTAGAATAAATAGAAATATAAATTTTTTCAATTATTATGTATAATGGAACATACAGTAACATTGTCACTAGGATTAATAATAGGTGGTGATTCTAGATTCTTATATCAACAAATATTTATCACAATGATTTTCATCCTCAGTAGTCCCACATTAGTCTGTAGGTGCTGATTTTTTAATTGAGTGGTATATTGGAACCAGAGGATTTGGGGTGAAAAATTCGTCACCATTTCCTTGAGCCTATATATTATTTTTGGAGAATGTGTAGATTTATTAAAATAAAGTGTGTGGTTGGGGTCCTATCTATGTATTTATGGTGGCCATGTAACTATGAATATTACCAAGTATCTAACCCCAAATCCCCATAAATTTAAGGTATTTATCATTACAGGTAGTAAGTTCGCATTGGATGGATTATAGACTTTATATACTCTTGATGTTTGGATGGAAATAACATGTCACAGAGTTATTGTGATAGTAGGCATTAGGAGGGGGCTGGTGTCAACATTTCAATAGCACCTAGAGATATCGATGGTTAGTGTGTCAGGTATGAATGATGTTAGGTTCATTCATATTGATCAAGTGGAACTGGTAGTATTATGCTAGAATAAATGTGGTGGGGTCGACGATAGTGGTTCAAGGGCGTTGATGGAGATCAAAACATCTAGAATCAAATTGGTCGGGAAAATCGATGGTGGTTCTGGTGGAAGGTCTCTTGGGTTTTCATTGATTAATGGGGCATGGGATCAAGAAGAAAAATATCTACGGGCCATAGAACTCCTTTGGGTAATGGGTTGTTCACTTGGTTCATATTCCATGATTTAATGGGGTTTAATTTCCCACTAGGCCTATAGTACATGTATTGGGATCCCTCTACCTATAAAAAGAGGTGTTTACTATTTTAATAAATAAGGAGATTATTCCTTGATTTAAAAAAGAAAGAAGGTGAAGGGTATAAATGATGCAAAACAAGGACTTTTTATAATGAGTGTAATTTGGGATAACATCAGTTACCTCTTTGTTAGTACTATTATTGTCCATGACACCTTAGGATTGAATTTGACTAGGAGGATTTTTTTTTGAAGAGTAGTTCCTAATGAAATTTTTTCAATGGAATTACATTTCCATAGGACATATTTGAACCATATTTCTGGGGGAAATTATTTAAGAAATTGTGTTATCATCCCAAATAAGACAATATCATGTAATGAGTAGAGGTTATAAATTACCTTGATCATGAGCTTAATTTCATAAAGGGTATTCATTTCATAATGATTACTATCCAAATTGTATTCTTAAGAAGAATTATTTTCATAAAGAACTTATTGAGGGGCTTTTACTACTCAAGTCCCAAATTATTGTTCATTTTTAACAATGAACGCATTTATATAATGATAAATAGTAATATTTTCATATACTAGAGTACCACTAGATGAAACTTATATGATTCTTCGATCCATGAGTATAAGTTAATAATAAAATTAATGAATTGTAATATCTTCTATAATTGTGTGGTGGCAGAAACTGGAGAAAATCCTTTTGAATCTATTATATTATTCATAAAGGTTCTCTCATATTGAAATCATAATTACAAAAATAATATTATTAATATATATAGTTTTAAAGGCAGGGGAAAAGCACTAGAAATTGTACATTAAAGATATTATAACCACCAATTATGGCAGGAAGAGTGTGTAAATAGTCATTATAATCACCATCAAGGGAGAGTGTTTATTATATAAACTCTATTAGGACCTCATACACACTAGAGGGAATCTATAGTGGATTGAACTATTTAAAAATCCTTGGTATTTATATGAAGATCCTTACTAAGAATCCCCTATAACATATTGAAGATGAAGAACATTCATGACCACAGATCATGTTTAGATTCTCCCTATGTTATTGGATGTATATTGGATGGTACACTACATTAGGAATGGATAACTAATTCAATGTATGATTATTTTCATCTATGATTTTAGGTATTTCATTTGGATCAGTCTTAACATGGTTTGAGACATATTGAGGATGCATAAAAGGTTCTCAAAAATTACTCAAATTCCATACTCATGATAAACTAAGGTTTTAGAGTAAATTTATTACAATTTATACTATATTATATTGTAATATTTTTTCTAGATATCTTTATGTAATTATTGTGAGAATTTTTGTTTGATTAAATATTACATAAATAAAAAAATGTTTGACAAACAAACATAAAATGATCTATTTTAAAAAATTTATTGAAAAGAAACAATAATGGATAGAGATTTAGATAGATAAAAATAATAAAAAATGGGGTACTAAATGAGATGTGAAGGGCAATGAATTAAATTCTAAGATAAAATAAAATAAAATAAATCAATTTTTTTTAAATATAATTTCTCCACAACAATGGTGTTAAAATTTGATCTCATTATTGAGAAATTCAAAGTTAATTTTTGTAAACGATTTTTTTTATAGAAGGAATCCTATTACCAATTCCTTTATATTATAATATAAAAAATAATAATTTAAACTGTAGTAATATAAAATTACAAGGGAATGAATGTATTGGGGTTTTGGATTGTATAACCAATAAGAATTATGAATTTAAGGAGTAGGAATTCTAAAAATACATTATAATATTACCATACTAGGTAATCAACTTGATCTCATCCATTATTTACTTTGAGGAAATAGTTTATCAATTTAATCCTTGATTTGCACAACCTAGAACAAGAATTGTATATTAGTCCGACATAGAGGCCCCATCCTTTTTACCCAAAATATTTCGTGATTTTAAGCATAATTAACCACCAAATACAACAAAGGATGGTAAAGTCTACTTTATCAGGAATAATATCTTCAAAATTAAACATTATAAAAAAATCATTTATTTACTCTTCATAATGAGATTTTAACTCCGTTTAATATTTTATTTCTACATAGAATAACATGGGGAAAACATGAACAGAAGAGGCGATCTAAAAAGACCAGTAAGAGAGTAATAATATGAACAATCACAGAACATGTTATTAAATATATAACAAGATAACATGGATAGAATGGAACATGAATAAGAATAAGGAAGTATAAAATTTATATCATGGTAACATATAATCACTACATGAAATGATTATGGAAACAACATGTAACATGAAATAAACATGATTTAAGGCTAGTTACCAAGACATGGTGGACAAAGTCCGACAAATGAATCTGATTCACTCTCTATCCCAACATGACATCTCATGAAACTGAACATTACACAATGCATTGGAGAACTATCTTGGTGCACCCGTAATATCATTTTCTTGAATATATGTTTCACATGAAAATTCATACATAGGGAGTCAAATGTAAACATAAGTGTAACCATGGAAATAATTGGGTATCATAATCATGTCAAAAGGAATAATATAGCGGAATATAATAATGATGTCAATGAAAGAAATTATTCAAACTCTGCATGGATATTCATAAGATAAAATAAAAATAGATCATGATAATGTATCCCAAATTGAAGTGAATACATTTTTAAAGTATTGTTTAAAAAATTTTAGAAAGGACACATTTTTGTGCGGTATAAGAAAAATTATAATGATTCATCAAAATAGGAAAGGAATAAATTTTTCTATAAAAATTTAAATCAGACAAGATAGTTTTTAATGGTAAAAATTTTTATTTTAGAAAAATAATGGTGGATTAAATCATATTATGGAGATAACATGAAAATGAATATGAAATTGGGGAGTTACCTTGAATCTTGTTTTCTTATCAAAATGAATTGAGAAGGGAACTTTTTTAAAAAATTTATATCCCATAAAATAAAGATGATATGATCTAGAAACATCTGTTTGAAAAATATAAACAGTATTTATAATATGTAAATAAAAATAATAAATAATTACAATTGGAAAAAATGGAAAAATCATAATATGAAGAAAATATGTTGGTTTAGAAAGAATCTATTATATTATGCCTAAAAAGGTTCTTCACATTCACATAATGAGTTGAACAATAAAATTAGATTCATTAATTAATAATGGAATACCCTCTTATTCATTTAATTTTTTTATTATAGGTTATTATGTTACTTATATCCTTTTAATTGTTTATAGTGTTCAATTTCCTCATTCGTCTGTGTTCGTTTTCTTGGTTTTCAAAATCGGTTCGCTTGTATAAGAGAATGGAAGTGCATGTAAAATATGAATAGATATCCAGAATTGAAGTTATATGTTATTAATGAACATCCAAAATATTAGTGGTTTATATAATTTTTTATGTTTCTTTGGGTGAGGATAAATCATTACATAAGACGTTATTGATAATCATTTGGATTATTTTGGGTCGTTTCCCCTCACAATGAACTCGTTTTGTTTTATTATTAAATATCATGTGTATATGGTAGTTCTATAACATAAAAATTTTATAAAATTAGTTTTAAAGTATTTTTAAACAATTATAATGTTTTTAATATCATCCTTTAATGTGGAAATGTAAAATGATAATTTTTCATCCTTGAAGGCGATAAATTAACAAATCATAGATGACGTCATTATTTTTTGAAAAAAAAGTGAGGAGAAGAGTTTTGATGAAGGATCATCCACTAAAAGAAATTAATTTATTGTATATATTAGACAATGGGGTTTTCATTCACCTATTATTAGGGGTTATGGTGAGATAATAGGAAAATAAAATTACATGAAGAAATTTAAAGGAAATAAATGAAAAGTTTTACTTCTTGAATTTCTCCTCCTTTAGAACCTCCTTAAGGAAAATGTTTTGGCATTTTTATAAGTCCAAAGGATATTATAATTGTGGGATAGGCTTGGAAAGATTATTGGTAAGATCATATAAATGGATTATATCTTTAATGGTATGATGTGAAGAGGTGGTGAGGGGTTGTATTTATAGTGGAGGAGAGGGGTGTTTTCTCATTGCTTTATTCATTATTTAGTTATTTTCATTCAAGACTATGAATATTTTGATAATTATCATTGAATATATTAAAATAATTAAAGGGTGTTCGATATTATGGTTATTATATACATTATTACTCAAGGAATAGTGTATTTTACTTATAATGTATATATACCATAAATAACAGTATTAAACTACTCACAAAAAATTCAACTATTTTGGAAAAATCTCAAAAAAACTCATTTCCCATTTCGTGATGTGTGGAATTAAAAAATGGAAACCATTTTATGAAAATAGTTTTCTAATTAAGAAGAATTAATTAGTTTTTTCAAATAATAATTTATCCCAAAAATACAAAATTTTAAATTATAACGAATTTCATGACATTTGAAGAAATTATTTAAAGTCTCAGAAAAGTATCATATAATAAAAAAGTATTAACTTATAAACACATATTTTTGAAAACACATTTTATTTTAATTTATTGAATTAATAATAAAATTATAATTATAAATTTTTGACTTATAAAAATACGAAAAATATATTTTTCAATATTAAAATATATATTTACTTATACCATGAAATAAATACATGATATTTTCACTCATAAGATTCCTAAAGTTAATTTGTAGAACCATAGGTGAGGTTAATATTATATTTTTCAAATTAATTTTCCTAAGGGTTATATTACCATTCCAAATGTCTTATTACTATTTAATCATTATAGGTTCCTTAGCTTCTAGAGATTTCTCTTATTTTATTTATTACTCATTTATAAGGATTTTATGTGTTATATATGTGATTTTATTTTATATATACTAAAACACATAATTATAATAAGGTAATTTCTATTGATATAATTCAGGTATGTCACATTCTTCTCCCCTTATGAATTTTTTCCTCAAAATTTCATTTTACTTACTATTTTCTATAAAAGGAGAGGGTACTTTTCTTACATCACTTCCAATCATTCCAATGAGTCCTATTTGTACTTATGGTTCCAGAATAGTAAATTGATCGTGTGTGTAGTATTGTTGCGAAGAACTATATATCTATTATCCACGATCTTCACTTGCTTCTCCTCATAAGGGAGGTAATTTTGCAACTATACCACCTATGAATTCAATACATGTGACTGATTTGATATGTATTTCTTCTTGATGGATATATGGGATACATCATTTACTTGATAAATTATATGTGCAAGTGTTAGTTTATTGGACACAAATCTTTCGCGATCAAATATCTTTAAGGGGATAATGAACCAATGACTCAGATTTTTTTCTTCCCAAATATCATGATCATATTCCATAGAGATATGTGGAGGAATACTATGCCTCTAAACATCAATGAAGGGTCCCTCCAATGATTTTATGCATAGCTCTTCTATCGACATTGGCCTGTGTTGATATGTTACAAAATGGTTTTCACCTTTTCTACCATTTCGTAGACCATTTCAGGTCTTAGAATCTTAAATTTTCAGGATTACTCAAATATTTCTAGTGTTCTGCACCATTTTCTATAAAGGGCTACATATGAATCCATTTGGATTCTCGAGTGGAAACTATAGTTGTTGGAGAACTCGAACAAATATTAATGATGGTCACATAATCTATTAAATTTCATACAACATGACTTTAAAATTTCTTCTATTGTATGAATTGTCTAGTTATATTATCCACCATTTTGAGGATGATAATCCATACTGACGTTCAAATCAGTGTTTAGAGCATGATGGAGGCTTATCAATAATTTGGTAGCGAATCTTGGATCATGATGAGATACAATCGATAGTGGTACTCCATGGAGATTTACCACTTCTCTAATGTGTTTTTATGCATGTTGATCTAGTGAGATTTCATCTCTGATTTCAATAAAGTGACTTGTATTTGTAAGATGATCTGTAACAACCCATAGAGCATAGTTTCCTCTAGATGTGTTTGGATGTCAAGACACTAAGTCCATGGTGATGTTTTCTCACTTCCATGCTAGTATGGGTAATGGTTGCAACACCCCTTAATATATTTTTCCTTTAAGCCATCACTTTTTTACAAACTATGATCTTTAATGTGTATTTAGTGATATCCTTCTTCATATTTTAACACCAATTGTTCTCTTGGAGAAATTGATACATATTTGTTCTCCCTGGTTGAATAGAGAATGTTGAGCTATGTATGTCACTCAGAATAACTTTTTTATCAAAGTATTAGATGTTACACATAGTAATGATCCAAATATCATGACTCTATCCTCTTACATTTTGACCTATGATTATTTCCTTTTCTTAAAGGCATCCACCTTTTGTGAATTTCCTCATAATTTCGTTGGGCATCCTTTTTTTCTGTATAATGGATAGATGATAAATAATTTGAGAAATTATTGATGAAGTTCCTTACATAAAAAATCCCATGTATATACTTTGATGGTCTAACAAGATTGGATCTTTCTAAATTCTCAATTTTAATAAAGATGAAATATCATTTATACTTAGATCACCCGCCTACTTTTTTTTCATACTAGGATGGTTGGAGAAGTAACAATTGTAATATTTGATGATCTCTAAACATCTTCACGGGTGCATATTAAGATTCTACATTGTGAAAATATATTTTATGCCCTTATGATCAGTATATATCTCACACTTCTCCATAGAGAGATAATACCACTAAATTTTCAATGTGGATATCACAACATCCAACTCTAGATCATTCATGGGATAAATTGTTCTCATTAATTTTTAATTAACTTGTAGTGTAGGAAATAAATTTATCATTTTACATCAATACACATCCTAATACCTTATTTGATGTATCTCTGTATAAAACATAGAGTTCCCCACTTGTTGGATGAGTAAGTACTTGTGCAGTGATATGCCTATTTTCAACACTTTTAAAAAGTTTTGACATTTTCATGTCTAGAATTACTTCTATACTTTCTGAGTCATCATGGATATTAGGATTGAAAATACTGATAATTTATTCATAAATCACCAGAAAACCCCAGTTAGACCTTGGAAATTATGGATATCGATTCTAGATGTCGGACTAGGACACTCTTTGACATTCGTTTTCTTGGAAGGGTCCATAGATATTCCTTTACTGGTGATAAAATTCCTCAATAATGACATATCCATCATCTAGAACTCACATTTACTATAATTTTAATATTTTTTCTCCATTCACAAAGTTTTGATCAAAGTATTGAAATGATCCTCATGTTTCTTCTTGATCATGGAGTATATTAGAATATCATAAATAAAGACTACCATAAATTTGTTAAAAAAATCTATAAGGACTCTATTCATTATATCCTTGAAATGTTTTGTAGAATTAGTGAGTCCGAAAAGAATTGGTATGAACTCATTGTTTCCATACCTCGTTCGAATGGAAATCCTGGGAATATATTCCTTTCCAATTTTTAATTAGTGATATCCTGACCGAAGGTCCACCTTAGATAAATAACTAGCACCATAGAGATGAAAAATCAAATCATTTATCCATGGCATTGATATTATTTCTTTATCAGCATTTTCCTAATATATTTAAAATAAATACATAGGTTCATTGATAAATCATTTTTCTCAAAGAAGAGGACTAACGCACCCCATTGTGAAGCACTCGAGCATAAATAACCCTTGTCAAAATTCTCTTGTAACATCTTATTTAGCTCTTCCAGATCAATAGTGGCCATTATATAAGGTTTATATGATATTTGTAAATATATGGGAATATGATCAATTGAGAACTCAACCTCTTGATTTTGAGGAAGACCAAACAATTTTTTAGGGAATACATCAGTTTAATCCCACACGATGGGCATGTCTTCAACCATGATTCTCTCTATTGTATCAATAATTTGAGAAAGATATTCCTACTCATAAGGAATAAATATCAAAAATTAGATGAAGAATCAAGAAAGTGATTAATATTACTCTTTTCACTTCTATAAAATAGTATGATGACACAAAATGCAAACACGGATATCACTTTTTTGAAAGAATATGTTAGATTTTTATCAAGATAGCCAATCTATGCCTAAAATTGCTTAAAAATCCACAAAAGGATGTAATATAGGACATATTGGTAGGTTCAGTCCATGGAAATTAACCAGTGAGGAGTTATAAACAATGGATACAATACTATCCCAATTCTTCTTCTCATAGATAACTCAACCTCAATTTTTTTAGGAGGTGTTTCAGTAGTTCTACTAAACCTGAAGATAGGAAAAATTTCATAGAAATAGAATCAAATAGTACATTAGTTATTCTTGAATGTATAAAAATCCTAGATGTCATCATTTCATTTTTGGGATCCACCATATAAGTAGGGATAACATACACCCTTAGTTGTTGCCTTTGAGTTTTTTTCATCGATTACCTCCAACAACCCTTCACATATGAAATTTCTAGAATAATTCTCATGTTCCTTGTAGTTGAAATATAGCACTTATAACTAAGTGTGGATCTGAACATTCCTTTCTTATTCTATATTAGTGGGATTCGTATTATCTATTTTGATGTTATTAGAAATATTCCTTTATCTTGCAAATTTGAATCATATTTTGGTTTCTTTTAAGCAGTTTCAGTGATTTTTCTTCCCACAATGTCGAGATGTGGGTTATTGGGTCTTCTTCACACCATTAGAAGTATCTTTTGATGCTCCAATATTAAACTCTATTTTATTCTTTTTTCCACTAAGCTCATGAGAACACTATGAGTCTCTAATAACTATTTTAACCTTATAGAAAAAACATAAAATCGCATCATAAATTTTGATTTCTTGAATTTACACATCTTTTCCTACACTCAAATTTAGTCCTCTAAAGAATGATACACCATACTATCATTGTTCATAAAAAATCTACAGGAATATCTTGCAATCCTTGTGTTGTTTTCTTCATACACCATAATTGAATCATCTTAATTTTTCTTCAGACTGAAGAACCCAATTTCCTTCTTAATATGGGGGGTTTGGGTAAAATAGTTATTGAAAAATATTTTCACGAAATCTTCTCAATCCATGGAATAAATTTCTTATTTTGAATTTGTGTTCTTGATCATCTTACACCACCAATCATATTTACAATACAAATGATAGACCTATAACACAAATTTATATTCTTTTGTGCAGTAGGGGACATAAAATATCCTTTCAATGGATTTAATCCATTTTTATACGAGGAGGGTATTGGATGATCCACTAAATATGGGAGTCCTTTGTCACATAATGGATTCAATGTAAATATTCTATTAATTATTATAAAGAAGGAGTTCCACATGATTAAACATATTATTCATAACCTAATCTAGTTGATAAAGTAACTTCATGATGTATTGAGCACCCATTCCTTTCATAACTATCATATCATTTGGGAATCATCACATTTCCTGTGATATTGATTATTGTCAAGTGTTATTCTATTTCCATCCACTAACTATGAAAAATAAGGTACAATTACGGGTCTTTAATAAGTAACTAATAATCATAAAATGTAAAGAAATAAGAATTTATTGAAATACATGTAAATTAATGGTATATTATATCATGTAATTCCCTAGGATTCAATTTATGTTTTCCTTGGTGGTAGAATTATCCCAAGGGTTGTTAATAAATTGTTTTATTCCTAATATCCAAAAACACTAGACAATTCTATGATACCAACTATAGCAACCCTATACTCTTGAACATATTATTACATGATTTTATGCATAATTAACCATCAAATACTACCAAGGATCGTAAAGTATAGTCTACATTGAAGAAATGGTCAAAATTAAGAATCATGAAATAATTCCATATGTTATTTAATATTCATAATGAGATCTTAACTCTCTTTGATACCTTATATCCACATAAGAAAATCTAGGGAAAATATGAACCTAAGGGATGTTGTAAAAAACCTAGTAAGGATATAAGAATAGTAATAAACATAGAACATGGGTTAGAAGATATAACATAATAACATAAAATGAACAGAACATAAATAAACATAAGGAAGTTTAACATGTATACCATGGGAACATATAATCATGGAATCACGTAAATTTGGAAACAACATATATCATGACATAAACGGCAGTCAAGTCTAGCTTCCATGACATGGTGGAAAATGTCCCATAAAAGAATCTGGTTCACTCTCTGTCCTAACATGACGTCTCATGAGATTAAGCATTACCCAATGAATTAGAGTGATATTTGGGAACCATAATCATAAATATTTCATGAATATGTGTTCTTCATGAAGAATCATACATAATGATTCAATCATAAATTGAAGGGTTACCCATGGAAAGAATTTGGTACCATAATCATGTCAAAAGAAATAATATAAGGTAATATCATAATGGATTCTATGAACCAATGTATTTAATCCATACATGGCCATTAATAAGGTGAATTAGTCAATAATAATTAAAATTTATGTCAAACTGAAGTGAATATACTTAGAAAATAGAGTTTAAGAAACATTAGAAATAAAAATATTTAGTGTGGTTTAAGGATAATATTAAATATTATTTGAAAATGACAAGGAATAATTTTTTTACAACCAAAAATGACCCAGGATTGTTTGTAATGATAAAATGAGTGATTTTATAAAAAATGTATCTTAAATGAGATTATGTAGAGCACTTGAAAATGGGTATGAAATTGGGATGTTTCCTTGAATTGGGTTTTCTTAACGTGAATAATTGAGAAGGGATCCTTTTTAAAACATTTATTAAACATCAAATAAGGATGATATGATCTAGATAATGAGTCTCGAACATATAAACTTGATATATAATAATTAAAAATAATAAAAAAATAAATATGTTGGGTTAAAGAGGGACAAATTATAATTTGATGGAAAAATATACGTTCTGAAAGAATCCCTTACCTTATGTCAAAAATTGTTCTGTATATGTACTTAATGTACTGAATAATAAAATTATCTTAATTAATAAATAAACAAAGAAGCTATTATACATTTTATTGATTTATTAATCATTATTTAGTTCATTTATTTCCTTTTTTATGGGTTTTAGTTTTCAATTTCATTTTTCAACATTTCTCGTTTTCATCGATTTAATGATCCGTTCTCATGTATAAGTGTATGAGAGTTCAGTTTAAATTGTAATAATCATCTAGAATTAATTTTCTATCTTATTTATGAAGATATATAATATAAAATTTTGATATAATTCATTTGGTTTTTTAGTTGAGGATTAATAATTAGATAAGATGTCATTGATAAATGTTTGAATTATATTGGACAATTTTCTCTCACAACAAACTCTTTTTGTTTTATGATTTAGTATTAAGTGTGCGTATTTGTTCTAGAACATAAAAATGTATAAGGAATGAATTTAAAACTAATTTTCAACCATTATAATGGTTTTAATTCCATACTTGAATGGGGAAAAGGATAATAAAAAATTTCATTCCTTTATGGTGATAAATTAATACCTCATGGATGATGTTTAGATTTTTAGAAAAAAAAAAGGAGAGGAGAAGGGATTTGATAAAGAAAGTCCCATTAAAATAATAAAATTATAGTATATATATATATAAGAAAATGGAGTTATCATTTTAGTTGGATGAGGTGAGGCAAGTAGAGAATAAGAAAATAAAACAACTTGAAAATAAATTAAAATAAATTAAAAGATATTTTTTACCTCTTGAATTACGCCTCCTTGAGAGCCTCCTCAGGGAAAAAGTTTTGGTATTTCTATAAGAACCAAAAAATATAGGCACTAGGGTTAGTATGGGAAGATTATTATGTTGAATGTGTGCAAGTATCAATGAGTTAAATGTCTGAGGAGGAGAGGTGGTGATGGGTGGTATATATTGTGGAGAAGCGATGTTTTTTCACGTTATTTTATTCATTAGTTTTTTTATTTTGTCTCAAGACTCTAAATAGTTTGAGAATTCTCAAAAAAAATATTATAATAATTAATTTTATTTATAGATTACGGTTTTTACATTATTAATGACTCATGTAATAGTTTATTTAAATTATAATATATATATATATTTTAAATTACATTATTTCACTATTTACCCAAAAATCAACAATTTTTTAAAAATCACAAAAAACCACTATAATTTTTTTAAATGTATAGAATAAAAAAGGGAACTATTTTATGAATATTTTCTAAATATGGAAAATTATATTTTCTATTTAAAATAATAATTTATTTGAAAAATACATTTTTTAAAAATATAACGGATTTTATGACATTTTGAAAAAATATTCACGGTCTCAGAAAATTATATTGCAATCATAAGATAACAAAATATTAATTTATGAAGACAAATTTTGAAAACTAATTTAATTTACAATTTTAAATTAAATATAAAATTGTAATTAAATATTTATGACTTACAAAAATACAATCATTTACTTTTTTATTTTTAAAACATCTATTTACATATACCATGAAATAAAAACATCATATATTAATCAATAAGATTCCTAAACTATAATTATACATTCATGCATTTGGATATTATTATATTGGTTGACTTCATATTCCCAGGTTTTATATTATTGTTAAAATGATCAAGTTACTATTTCATCATTATAGCTTTTTAAACTTATAGAAATTTCTCTGATTTCATTTATCCGTAACCAATAAAGTTTTTATTCTGTTCTCTATGTAATTTGTATTAAAAAATTTATATGATGTGGATTTCCATTGATACAATTTTGGTTCATTACATTGCAGCTATCTCAAATCCTATTATTTGATCAATCACATGATATTTATTATATTTGACCACTCAAAATTGATTCAAATGTGATTAATTTTGATCTAAACTCATTAAGGAATCATATCAATGATATGAAGTGATGAAAAAAATCTAATATTATAAAATATTTATTCCAATGATATAAAAATTCATACCCATGGGATAAAATTTTGGATTTGATCTACTAACAGAGTCCATATTTTCACTCAATAATTTAAATACAGAAAAGAGCCAATTATGCTTAAATCATCACACGATACATGTTTCTCATGAAAGTATGAGGATACAAATTTCACTGATTTTGATATGCGCATACCGATAAAAAAATAAAATTATAATATATAAATTAATAATAAAATAATGAAAATAATGAATTTATGAGATCACTAAGAAAATTTCAGTTCAAATGTTGGGATTACATAATGGTCTATCCCATAGGTGGCAATAAGATGATTAGAACTCCATATAAAAAACTAAAGAATATATGTATAATTTTAATGTAAAAAACACTCCCACTAACACTATGGAATAAAATTTATTAATAATGAGGCATGAGAGATTATTTAAATGAATTTTAATAAAGATAGCTCCAAAATAAAGTCAATAGGCTTGGGTTATTGGTGACCGGTCTAAGACAAATTCCTATAACCAATTTAATTCCATATATAACTAACTAAAAAAGCATATTTTTACCCAATGGTTTTGGTGTATGATTCATTTATTGTTATCATTATGTACTACATATAATTAACCTAATTTTTTGTATTTTTTACAACATATTTCCCAATTACATATGGTGGTTCTAATCTACCTAACCCAGATTTTATCATCGTTGAAATCCCTATTAGTCCTCATGTAATTGGATTTAAATATTGATACAGTTGAAGAAATTATTTCCCATTGTCCCAAGAATCCTATTAAAAAAAATACAATTTTCCATTTTTATATTATTAAATAATGATATGAAAAAATAGAACATGATTTTTAATTTGGTTACTATGTAATCTAATAATTTTGATCATATTTTTAAAAATATTATTAAAAATATATATTGTTTGAAAGGGTAAATCTTATAGGATACAGAAACCCATAAATAATTTAAATCACATGTATAATGGGTAAAATATATTATATTTTATTTTATGATCACAGCCCACTCCTATAAATTTCACACATGAACCAAGTAATATATATAGATCAGAATTACGATATAAATACAAATAAATAAACATTGCAAGGTCTTTTGAAAGTAAATTCCATCTTTTCTATTTTAATAAAAAAAATTTATCTTTCTCCAAATAGAACATTCAAACATTTAAATATTAATTCAATAAAATATGTAATATTATATAACCTACCAAAACATGAATCACTTAACTTTCTATTACTAATTTATAAAATATTTTACTCATCTCAAAACCATGCAAGTCATACCGTAGGATTTATTAAAAAGTAACTCTCCACTTAAGTGAAAAATAATATTTTCTTAATCATGGATATTTCAATAGATTTCCATTGAATCTTATAGTTAGGGAGGTTGATCTATAATTTATACGGTCTTAATAAATATGTGTTTATATAATAATTCAATTCATGATATAACATTAGAAAAATAATAAATATCACTCACTTAATGTATCCAGCTATGAATCACCCAACACATGTCGTATTTTCATGTTAGTATACAATTCATTGATATAATAGATTTTGAAAATAATTCCCATTTTTAATTTTCTTATATGTATATATATATTATTTCCTTTTTCACGCTTGTAAGATAATTGGATGAAAAGTGATTGAATATATTTAATGGATAATGACTAATTTTCTTTTATTTTGTATGAGGTTCAAAATTCTATATTTTCAATATTAGATAATTTAGTCACAATTATATTTTATTATTTATTTAACTTTTTTGGAGGAATTAAATATGTTTGAAAAAGATAAATTACATATATACCTTTTCAAAAATAGACACCATCCTCAACATTACCTTATAATATAGCTCATCCCCATTAAAATTCAGTAACTATGTTTATTTTCCCACACTCAAAAAATAATTATGACCATTAATTTTATTAATTAGTAGGGTTAGTTAGGTAATATGGGCTTGTAATGTTGATAGACTATAAAAGATTTCATTGATAGCGTGGGATTAATAAGGGATAATTCAAGTTGTGGTATCCAAAGTGGATGATAAAAAATAATCACTATCAATTAAAATAATTACAATAGTAATACATTGCATTGTTCTCAAAATTTTTGATATGTGACTATAACATCTTCTAGATGAAAAATATTTTTGAGTTTAGTGAAAAAAATATGATACATGGACGTGTAGGGAATAATTTTTTTTAGTATCTCTAAGGATGGGGAAAAAATATTTATCTATTATAGGGAGTCATGGTTTACAAAATTCCATTAAATTATTAACAATTTTTCAAAAATAAATGTTCAAAAAAAATATTCCATATAAACAGTCATTAGATTTAATTTAATAAAAAACCATGGAATGTACCCCAAAATTTAATTATGTATGTAGAATTATTTTTATATTCTATTTAGTCTATAATTAAATTTAAAATAAAAAATATTAAAAAATAAATAAAAAGTGGAAACACGCTAATTTATACATTGTTTTTAAAAAAATAGGTTTAGTTTGATTATTTGATTACTTTTTTTCAAAATTCACATTCTAACTATATTATTTCTCCCTATCCACACCTAAAAATTAAATTACCCTCAATATTATAAATTTAACTAAATAAAAAATGAAATAAAGATATTTATAAGAGATAAATTTATTAGTGGTTTCCTAAGTCGAGTGTATGTGATATTGTTCCTCCAATTAGAGATTTGGAATATCCTAAAATGACTATTTAAATAACTACCTATTAATGATAAACATTCAACCATTCTTATCATGAAAAATATATATTTTAAAAATAATAAACATTAGTAATAGAATAGAAATCATGTTACTGGGAGTGAACCCTATTTAGAAGGATATTCAGTATGTAATTATACATGAGGATCTTCTCATAAATAGTAATATTATTTTGTTGAGTCATCTCATCAAGGAAAACATTTTTCTTTTCTTTTTATATATTGTATTTCTCATATGAATCACAAAAAATTTCATCCAAGTATTAAATCTATAATTTTGTATGTTCACTTACATAAGAGAGATTCATTTTATATTATTTATAAAATAAATATTAATAGTTATATACCTTTATTAAGAGGTAACAATATTTTCTATAGTCAATCACATAAGGTGAAATTTTTATGGGGGTTTTAAAGCCATTATGGTATGCCCAATGTTCATCGTACATGCTCATAATCTAATTTTTTATACAAGGATGAACCATTTTCCCAGGATTTTATTAATTTATGGTTTCGAAATTTCTTATTTTATTTTATTATATAGGTGATATATAGTGTATATTTTATAAACAGCCCCATCCTTACATGACAATTATTTTGTGCTGCCATTACAAAAATGAGAACAATTTTTGATAATAATAATCATTTAAAAATCAAACCTTTTAAAAATATAAGACCACAGAAATTAAAAAACCACTATAGAGTCATCAAAACAAGTCTATTTTTATGAAACCCATATTGAGACATAATCGATAGCTAATAGGATATATTTAAAGCCAAAATAATTTTGGAAAAATCCCAATGAAGTCAATATGCAATTTAGTTTGGGTTGTATTGATAAAATTCATATTTTAGGATTGGTCCATGTAGTTTAAAATCATGTTGCATGGATTCCATGTAATATAGTATAATTTAATATATTTAGAATTACTACATGAAATTATCCTAGAAAATGTTGTGTGGGACATACACATAAGAATCCCTTTTTGGTTCATTATCTTTGTTTGTAACTAAACTAGAGAGGGAATGGTTTTCTCAGACCTAGTTAGAGTCTCATATGTTGATGTGTAACTATTTAATATTTATAAATGGGGGAGGATGGAATTATAGGTTCACAAGTAATATGAACTAGAAAAGATAAACTTGGGATCACACTTAGTTAGAGACCTATACTGGATCTCTATATAAAGTGAATCTCATGAAGGTATTTTTGGGAAAAAATGAGGAGAATCTAAACTCATGAAACTATAGAAAGATAGGTGGAGAATCCAAAGTCACAATTAATAAGGATACCAACAGGAGTATCTTAACATATTTAATATATATTATGAATGAGAATCTTGTTAAGGGACCTGGGAAAATTGGCACCATGGTAGGAGGAATAGAAGATGTATCACTGTAGTTATGGAGAAATGGAAATTTTGTGTCCATGTATATGATGTACATGATGTGGGTTATTAAATATGGAGGCCTAGGTGATGGTTTCCCCATGTGTTGTGGCATAGTATAATGATTTATCCGGTGTTATAATATATATATTGATTGGTTCTCAGGTGTCTAAATAGTGAAGTGGTTGGTGCCTAGACATTACAAGTTATGTGGTTGGGTATCATACCATGTGGTGTCTAGGTTTTACTACTAAAGCATTCCATACCTAGATAAGAACATCAATTATGAGGTCTTAAGTGCGTTAAACTCTCTCTCTTATAAATTGGTTTTCTTTTGGAAATAACCTTTTAGAGTCTATGGAAAACATTGGAACTAGATGTGATGTTCCTGCACTTAGGTTCTCTCCCCCTGATTTACCATGGTAGTGCTGTCAATAATGGAAGTAATGGGGTGCCTTTTTTAGGGAACTACCATACTAAATTCCTTTGTAAAGATATAATATTTTATAATGTAAGATCCTGGTTTCTAGAATGGTATGTTTTTGTAGTGCTTTGGGTTGAACCCTTTGTTTTAGGGGCTTTAAAAAGTTTCTTGAAAGTGTGAGAGTCATTGGGGGTGTTCTTGGGGCTCGGGGCACGGAAGAAAGGAAATCTGGGCAAGGCAGGCCAAGGTGCACGACCTGTGGACAGAAAGGTAAACTGTGTGGCCTACCCAGGCTAAATCGTGTAACCCTTCCTCCTCCATACATAAGCATGCACACAGTTTGTGCATAGTCTACCAAACCATGGGGATAAATCGTGCGATCCCTTCTCCTCCGGGTAGTGGCATGCGCACGGTTTTCCAAACTGTGCGGACAAACCGTGCGGCAAATTAATATTGTAAAAAATTACAAAATTTCCACTCTTGGTATTTAAACCCCAACTCGAGATTTTCCTCTCCACCCCGCCCCCCTCTCAACCATAGGACGAACATGGATGACCCAAGCTTCCCAAGGGTGGTCCTCCTTCATTCTTAAGGCATTTTCGGTGCCGTTGGTTGCGGATAGAATCTCCAGGTAAGGATAATCTCATCCTTCATTCTCTGTTTGGTTTAGGGTTTGTATCTTCTCTCCCTCTCATTCCAAAGCTCTAAACCCCTATCTTTTGGGTGATTTTTAGTTTGAAGCTCCAAGGGTTGGTTGGATCGAGGTCTAAGGACTCTATTGAGCATGTGTTCAACCGTGGTTTCCAGGTAGGTGGTCTACAAGTGATATCCCATAGTTATTTGGGTATTTGTGTATGTTTAATTGTGTTCTTGCTTTCCTTTGGTTATGTTTTGGATAACCTTGGAATATTTGGTAATAATGGTGTATAGAATGACAAATGGAAACCCTCACGATCCCCTTGGGATGTGTTGGGATAGACTTGACCTAATTGGGGCCATCCATGGAATGTGTCGTCTTTTCCCGGATTTAGGGATAGATATTAAATGAGTGACCTTGTTGTAATGAATTGCAGAGCCCTTGATGACAAGTAAGAATTATTGGTTTAACTTGGAATAGAATTTAGGTGATGCACCTAGACTTGGCAATAACCTAAGGGTTAAAGTGGAGTGGGTTAAATGGTTGATTCATGCGAATGATGAACGAGTTAAATGGGTTAATGGGAAAACTAATTAAATACCATAATGGGATAGATTATGGGTTTATTGTTGAATTATTAGTGAGATAGGAATAAAACATGGGAATTCTATGAATGGTTAAATGATTTGAAATGGTAATGTGTTAATGGGTAAAGGCATGACGTGGTTTCCCATGTGGGTTGTGGTGAATAGTGTTCTACGAAGGGTAATGGTTTGGATGGTTGATGGTTACTTATATATAAGAATGTGCACATGGCTTTGTAGAGTGGGGTATGACTTGAGGATCTACGCACACGGGTCGAGTGAAGTTTGAGGTTCAAAACTCCACCCTAAACACAAAGGTTAGGAATAGGGACTGAGGGTCTATTCTCCAAATAGTTGCATCCACCCGAACTGAGGCTTCGAGGTGAGGTTATGGTTTCTATGAGGGGTTAGTCCAAGTGAGATAGGATAACAATGTGTTTACCCTCTTGCATGTGATTATTTTCCTTAGACCCATGTAATATAATGTATGTGTTTAACCCATGGAAATGTGATGAATGGTAGGTGATGATAATTGGTAATAAATGAATGTTAATGGAATGATAATGGCTTGGTTCTGAACTTGTTAATGGCTCCTTAATTAGTTATTTGGAAATTATCATTCATATTCCTTTTACATGCACTACATGTTCATACGAGATATTTTGTAGACACCATTAGTGGTGGCCTACTAAGTTGTACTCACAACCTGCACATGTCGTTGTTGGGTACCCGAGCATACTTTTTGTTTGTAGGTTAGGATATGGGAAAATGTCCTTGCTAGATAGTGAGTGGACATGGTTAGTACTTGGTGGTGGATCTGGACATGGATTTGGGACCATTTTGGGGATTTGGCAGTTGTCTTTATTTTGGGCTTTTTCCACATTTTCACTTGTAGTATGACATGGCATATTTTCTATTGGAAATGTTTTTTTACATGTTCCTTATTTGTTGGTTAATGTTTCCGCTATTTGGTTTATTCTATTGTGGCTTACTCTGATAAAAAGGGGGTATAGTCTCTCCACATGACTACATAGACCCTCGCTGCTAGTCGGAAGCCTTTGGCGTATAGGGAGGCGTGATTAAGGTCATGTAACCACCCGGATCATAACACCTGTTTAGTGGATTCCATATCGAGGACATTAAGTAGTATTAGAGGAGGTCTTTCTTATCCTTTTCTGAGGTATTCTTATTTGGGATTGGTATCCAAGGGATTAGATGTGTCGGGCCTTGGTAATGAGCTTGTGCTTGGGAGTAGATAACCTAGGTACGAGGGAAAACCCAAGTCACTCTGGGTGGGAATTGTTGTTCTTGATTGTGTCTTGTTAATGTTGATGATATTTCACCGTTGGGTGATGAACACGTGGTTTTATGTGACTATTTTATGATATTTTTCTCGCGGCCTTAACGGTATGAGGATTTTCATTAATGCATCATTTTTAGGCACCTAGATAGACTGGTGGCATGCATTGTGTTAGGCACACGCACGGGGTGGGTGTGTGATGCAGGAAAGTAGGGTGCATCATGCATTTCATGAAACCAAGAAATCATGAGAAGAATGAAATGAAAGAAGTAGGTAAATGATGTTTAATGAAATAATAGTGTTTTAAACAAATTGGAAAATGTTGGTGGGTTAGTGTATGAAAATAGGTTGTTTTAGCTAGTGAATAGATTTTGATGATGTCGTGAAGGTTTATGGTAGGCGTGCTAAATCTCATGCTTGGAATTGTAGAGAAATTCCACCTTGACATCGGTTACCAGTTGGGAAATGGGAGGATGTTGCTGAGAACACTCCTCTAGTAGAAGAGAAAGAAAATGTGGTGATCAATGAAGGTAGAGATGGCCATTTCTAGGAGAACATGGCTTGCCTTATGCAGATGATGGATCCGGACCCAGGGCGGGTTGCACCGAGTATGTTTGAGATGACCAGGGAGTTCCATCTGTAGCACCCTCCGACCTTCACCGGAGAGGGTGGGCCAGAAGCAACGGAGTTCTGGTTAGAGTCTATCCAGACGATACTGGACTATCTAGAGACCCCTGTTGAAAAGCGAGTGAAGCTGGCCGATTATATATAGGGAGGCCAGACTTGGAATTGTTGGGACATTTAGGCTCAAATGCAGCAGGATGAGGGAATGTCATCGAAGCTTTTTCATGAAAACTTTCTGGAGAATTTCTACCCAGATACCTTGAGACAGGAGTGGGCTGCAGAGTTTATGAGCCTAAATCAGGGATCGCTATCGGTGATGGACTGTGCTAGTCACATCACTAATTTGAGACGCTTTGTCCCAGTGATAGCGGGGGATGAGGCAGTAGTAGTAAGGAATATCCAGGAAGGGCTGAGACCTGAGATCAGGTCTCAAGTAAACATCTTCCACGTGAAGAGGTTCACAGAGGTAGTATATCAGCCACTGATCACGGAAGGAACTTTGAAGGGAGTTTCGGGTAGTTGGCTTGTAGTGCTAGTGGGAAAGACGAGAAGTGTAGCTACCGAAGGTCGAAAGTGACACCATGAGAGCTCACAACAGGGTGGAAGTCGACAAAGTGGCTGGAAGAGAGGGACAACCTCTCCGAGTGGAAATCAGGTGTTCTTCTATAAGTACAGTTGGTCGGGGGATATGCATGGTCAGTTTCCTCGACCTCTAGTTGAGTGATGTTCGTGCGTCAGGATGGGACATGTGCATATGGTCTGCAGGAAACCTCAGCAGGTGGGCGAGTATGATGGTGGAAGTCAGGTGCCGGATACGGGAAGGGGATCATTTTCCCCGTATCAGGCAGGCAGTTGGTTCTCCACAAGTTATACGGGCAGGGGCGGTGGGCGTTGAACTCTAGCGTAAGATCTCTCATTCCAGTAGGGCAGTGCAGCGCAGGGTGTTCAGGTTGGAGCCTAGGGTATAGGGGAAGTTAGCTTCAGGCAGTTTAGTTTGCGCCTGGTGATGGCGAGGCGGGACCATCGACTGTTCGAGGTACGATACTTGAATCATCTACTTTTTCTATTGCGTTGTTTTACATAGGTGACACACACTCTTTTATATCTTCTCAACTTGTGGTAGCGCTGGGTTTACCTGTAGAGGGGGTGTGTGTTGTGATATCAATTGACACTCCGTTGGGGGTGCGGGCTGAGGATGTCAAGTAGTGAAAGGGATGTGCCTTGGAAGTTGGTGGGTATTTTTTTCTGTGGGACTTGTTCATTCTTGGGATGTCAGGGATTAACCTAATCCTGGGAATGGATTGGCTGGTGTTGTATCGGGTGCACATAGACTGTTACTGTCCAAAGTATCTTTCAGGTCGCTTGAGGGTGACTCTTATGTCCACCGTGGAAAATGGGATGTTCGAGCAGGGAATATGGGACCATTTGTTTAGAGATTTAATGGACTCATATCACGAGTGGCATGCCTCATGATTGATTACAATGAAAGAGGAGACCAGTCTGTCTTTCCTCCAATGGTGGATCCGTTTTAGGATGTGTTTCATGATATTTTCTTTGGGTTACCACCCGATAGGGATGTCGAGTTCATGATCGAGTTGCTACCGAGAGCGGAGCCAGTTTCTATTCCGCCATACCGAATGGCACCAGAAGAACTCTAGGAACTGAAGGTTCAGCTTGAGGAGTTGGAGCGTAAGGGGTTTATCCGTCCTAGTACGTCACCTTGGGGATATCTCATACTTTTTGCAAAGAAGTCCGATGGTTCGTTAAGACTAGGACTTGATTATCGAATGTTAAATCCGATGATAGTGAAAAACAGGTACCCTCTTCCTAGAATTGATGACCTGTTTGATCAGTTGAGGGGTGAATCAGTGTTTTCTAAGATTGATCTGAGGTTAGGTTACCACCAGTTGAGGGTGAGGTCATACGACATACCGCATACAACTTTTCGAAGTCGGTACAGGTTATTTGAGTTTATGGTAATGACTTTTGGCTTGACCAATGCACCTATGGTATTTATGGATTTGATGAACCAGATATTTCATCCTTATCTAGATCAGTTCATGGTTGTCTTTGTTGACGATATCTTAGTGTACTCGAAAACCCATGATGATCATGCCCAACATCTTGACATCGTCTTGGGTACGCTAAGAGAGCACCGACTATACGCCAAGCTATCAAAGTTCAAATTCATGATAGGTGAGGTGCATTTTATATGTAATATAATCTCGGAGGTAGGTGTTTCAGTGGATCCAGAGAAAGTGAAAGAAGTTTTTTCGTGGGAGCAGCCCAAGAGTGTTTCTAATGTACGGAGTTTTCAGGGTTTGGCCGGGTATTATAGAAGATTCATTCAGGATTTATCTCTCTTGGCAGCACCACACTCGGGCTTAATAAAGAAAGGAATCAGGTTAGAGTGGTCTGAGACTTGTCATAATGCCATCCAGGAGTTGATGAAGCGTTTGATGACCGCACCTATCTTGATCTTACCCGAGCCGGGTAAGAAGTACACCGTGTTTTGTGATGCATCCAGAATTGGACTTGGGGCTGTGTTGATGCAAGATGAGTGGGTGGTGGCTTATAGGTCAAGTTATTTTAGACCCCATGAGCTGAATTATCCCACTCATGACCTTGAGATGGCTGCAGTAGTGTATTCCTTGAAGTGCTGGAGGCACTATCTATTGGGAGAACGGTTTACCATGTTTACTAACCATAAGAGTTTAATGTTCATATTCTCTCAGCGGGATCTAAATCATCGGCAGCGGAAATGGGTGAAATATCTCGAGTCATTTGAATTTGAGTTGTTTTACACGCCGAGATGGGGAAACAGTGTCGCTGACGCTCTAAGCAGGATGGTTTAGAATCAGGTGGATCAGGAATCCAACACCGAGTGGAAGATGATGGATTTTTTTGCAGAGATACACCTGGAGGTGAAGGAGGAGAATGGTCAGGTCACTATTTCTTCTTTAATGATGGATTATACACTTTTGAATTGTGATAATGATGGTCTTCTTGATGATCCTGAGTGTTTGAACATGAAAGAAAACCATAAAGGTGGGGAGCTACCATCTGGCTAGGCCGTCAGTGTGGATAGTATTGTTTGTGATCATGATCATGTGGTAATTCCAAAGTGTGTGCGGGAAGAATTTATGCGTGAGTTCCATGCATCAATGTGGGAAGTGCATCTTGTTTTGACCAAGATGTACCGTGATCTACGAAGGCAGTTTTGGTGGCCTGGAATGAAGAAGGAAGTTGCGGGCTTTGTGGAACCGTGTCTTACCTATCACCAGGTGAAGGCCGAGCATCAATGCCCAGGTGGTTTGTTGCATCCATTTCCCATTCCGGAATGAATGTGGGATGATGTTACAATGGATTTTGTCATGGGTCGTCCAAGGATCGCACTAAATAATGATGAAATATAGGTGTTTGTGTATCGGATAATGAAAGTGGCTCATTTCTTACCAATTAAACAGACCTTTACAGTCGACCAGTTGGGGGAGCTGTATGTCCGGGAGATAGTGCAGTTGCATGGGGTGCCACGAACCATAGTTCTGGACTGAGATTAGTATTTCACATCATGTTTATGGCAAGAGTTTCAGAAGGTGCTTGGTACGCAGGTGTTTTTGAGTACGGATTTCCACCCGCATACAGAAGGGTAGTCGGAATGTATGATCCAAGTGTTGGAAGACATGTAATGAGCTTGTGGCTTGGACTTTAGTGGATCTTGGGAGAGACAACTATCGTTGGATGAGTTTTCCTACAAAAACTATTTTCAGGCTACGATTCAGATGGCACTGTTTGAGGCACTATACGGGAGGCTATGTAGATCTCCGTTGTGTTGGCTAGAGGTCGGTGAATCTAAGTTGTTGGGGCCAAGTCTCGTGTAGGAGACTTTAGAGAGAGTTAAGGTGATTAAGAAGCAGATTTCTACGGCTTAGAGTAGGCAGAAGTCGTATGCAGATCGGAGGCATTGACCTCATGAGTTTGGGGTGGGTGATAAAGTGTTCTTTCGGGTATCGCCAAGTTTGGGTCACCAACGGATTCGAAAGCAGGGTAAGTTGGCATTCAGGTATGTGGGACCTTTTGAGATGTGGGGAGGATCGGAACAGAGGATTTCCAATAGGCGCTTCCACAGTGGTATAGTGGGAGCATGATGTGTTCCATGTGTCGCAACTTCGATGGTATCACCCTGACCCATCTCATGTGGTTGATGTTGAGGATGTGGAGCTTGAAGCTGATGCGGCCTTTGAGGAGCATCCGGTTCGTGTTTTAGATCTCACTGAAATGATCTTGCGAGGCATGGTTGTACCATTAGTGCGAGTACTATGGCAGCATGGGAATGTTCAGGAAGAAACATGGGAGTGGAAATCAGATATCTAGGCTCAGTGGCTCAAACTCTTCTCTTCGGTGGATAAATGAGTCTTGGAAACTCAGGTCGAGGACGAGCCATTATAAGGTGGAGAGGTTGTAAGATCCGGGTTTTTGGAAAGGTTTGTATTTCAGTGTTTTGTGTTGAACCCTTTGTTTTGGGGGCTTTAAAATGTTTCCTGAAAGTGTGAGAGGCCATTGGGCTATTCTGGGGGATCAGGGTATGGAAAAATGAAATCTGGGCAAGACATGCCAAGGCGCATGGCCTGTGCATGGCCAGGTAAACAGTGCAGCCTACCCAGGCTAAGTCGTGCTACCCTTCCTCCTCCGGATAGAAGCATGTGCATGGTTTGTGCACAGTTTTCCAAACTATATGGATAAATCGTGTGACCCCCTCCTCCGAGAAGTGGTATGCGCACGGTTTTCCAAACCGTGCGGACAAACAGTGCGTCCACTTAATGTTTAGAAAAATTAAAAAATTTCCACTCTAGGATTTTAAACCCCAACTTAGTATTTTCCTCTCCACTCCCCCCTCTCAACCCTAGGACTAACATGGCCGACCCAAGCTTCCAAAGTGTGGTTATCCTTCATTCCTAAGGAATTTTTGGTGTTGTTGGTTGCGGATCGATGCTCTGGGTAAGGATAATCTCATCCTTGGTTCTCTTTTTGGTTTAAGGTTTGTATCTTCTCTCCCTCTTGTTTCGATGCTCTAAAAAACTATCTTTTGGGTGAGTTTTAGGTTGAATCTCCATGGGTTGTTTGGATCAAGGTCTAAGGACTCGATTGATTGTGCATTCAACCACGGTTTCGAGGTAGGTGGTCTACATGTGATATCACATAGTTATTTGGGTATTTGTGTATGTTAAATTGTGTTCTTTCTTTCCTTTGGGTATGTTTTGGATAACCTTGGAATATTTGTTAATAATGTTTTTTATAATGACAAATGGGAACACTCACAATCCCCGTGGGATATGTTGGGATAGACTTGACCTAATTGGGGCCATCCATGGGATGTACCGTCTTTTCCCGAATTTAGGGATTGATATTAAACGAGTGACCTTGGTGTAATAAATTGCAGAGCCCTTGATGAACATGTTGGTATAGTTGGTTGAACATGGTATAGAAGTTATGTTATGCACCTAGACTTGTCAATAACCTAAGGGATAAGGTGGAGTAGGTTAAATTGTTGATTCATGGGAATGATGAATGGGTTAAATGGGTTAATGAGCAAACTGATTAAATTTCATAATGGGATAGATTATGTGTTTAATTTTGAATGCTTGGTGAGATAGTTATAACACATGGGAATTGGGTGAATTGATAAATGATGTGAAATGGTAATGTGTTAATGGGTTAAGGCATGATGTGGTTTCTCATGTGGGTTGTGGTGAATATTGTTTGCCGAAGGGAAATGGTTTGGATGGTTGATGGTTATATATATATAAGTATGTGCACATGGCTCCGTAGAGTGGGGTATGACTTGAGGATCTACACCCACGGGTCGAGTGAAGACTGTGGTTCTAAACTCTTCCCTAAATGCACGGGTTAGGAAAGGGGACTGAGGGTCTATTCTCCTAATGGTTGCATCCACCTGGATTGAGGCTTCGAGGTGACGATATGGTTTCTATGAGGGGTTATTCCTAGTGAGATAGGATAACGATGTGTTTACCCTCTTGCATGTGATTGTTGGCCTTATAAACATGTAAGATAATGTATGTGTTTAACCCATGGAAATGGTATGAATTGCAGGTGATGATAATTGGTAATAAATTAATGGTAATTGAATGATAATGTCTTGGTTATGAACTTGTTAATGGAAACATAATTAATTATTTGTAAATTATCATTCATATTCCTTTTTCATGCACTACATGTTCATTATGGATATTTTGTAGAAACCATTAGTGGTGGCCTACTGAGTTGTACTCACACCCTGCTCGGGCCGGTGTTGGATACAAGAGAAGACTTCTTGTTTGTAGGTCAGGATAAGGGTGTAGGTCCTTGCTAGATAGTGAGTGGATATGGGTAGCACTTGGTAGAGGATCCGGACTTGGAGTTAGCGACCATTTTGGGGATTTGGCCGTTGTCTTTATTATGGGATTTTTCCACTTTTTCACTTGTAGTATGACATTGCATGTTTTGTGTTGGAAATGTTTTTTATACATGTTTCTTGTTTTTTGGTTATTGTTTATTATATTTGGTTTTTTTGTGTCTTACTCTGATAAAAAGGGTTTATAGTCTCCCCAATTGACTACATAGATCCCCGATGCTAGTCGGTAGCCTTTAGAATATAGGGAGGTGCTCTCAAGGTCATGTAACCACCCGGCTCGGAGGACCTGTTTAGTGGCTTCCATGTCTGGGACGTTACATATAATTTACATATATGTATTGTGGTGTTCATGGATACATCCAGGAAAAAAACAAAAAAACACATTCACACACATGAATAGGTTCATTAGGGTGCATTATAATACGGAACACCGGGTAGTGTGTGAAAGGGTGGGAATAAATTTTTTAGTGAAAGGAACTACATGGTTAATCAGTGTCTGTGACGCTATAGAATGTGAATCTCTATGAAATCATTGACTTCATTCCTGATACAATCCTATATTCAAAAGATAATAACTTATTATCTTGTTGTCTATTTTTTCTCCTTGAATGGTAAAATTGATGCCTTTAAAATGATCATCTCCACCAGATACATTGTTATGTCATATAATGAGTATTTTGGAGGCTAAAATGAGTCTCCATAAACTTTAAAATATTTTTTTTTGTATTGGTAACCCTTTTATGAACAAAAGATCAAATACCATACCTAATCACAATCATAGGTTCTAAGAACAATGTATCTTGAATGATAATTTTTGTAAGGTTATTCACCCCATATTATGTGAGATTTCATATATAATATGTAGGTCCCATTTTCATATTCCTCATGTACAATGATACTTTTCTACGTATAATTGAATTGTGTTTTTTAAATGAGGATTATTTCATGGATTCCACAAAAACATCTATGGAACACATTTTTCAAGTCCAAAAAATCCCCCCACATAATTTCATTAATTATTAATGAAATGATTTTAAATAAAAGGTAACATTATGAAATTATCAATATTTTTATAACATCATGATGGGTTTTTTGGGATAACAAATCAGTTAGAGGATGTACACCAATAGAGGATGTCAAATAAAGAATATTTTACCACACATAGGAGATCCTTGACTGAAGGTGTTTTTATCTGTAGGATGTATAGCTGACTTAAGTATTTTTACCTTTTATTAGAGTAATAATCAACATAAGTATTTTTACATCCTTGAACATGTTGAATAGTGTAAAACAAAATAGTAATTGGTATTCCCAAACACTAGGATGGTTGAGGAATGAAATAAAAGTGTAATTTATATTTTAATATAATGGAATAGATATGGATATTACTAGGAATCCTTAAATAAAAATAATTAATCCATTTACAGTTCTTGATAATGGAATTTTTATTTTCATTTGTGAAAAACATTAAAATAATCTCCATCATTGAACCCATGATAGAATATGTGTGTTTCGTTATATAAGGTCACAATGTATATAAAAAATCCAACACGAATAAAGAGACAATACATTAGGTGTTTTTGGATAAAAATAAAATTTTAGGCTAGGTACAGGATAATTGATCGATACAACACTTTGTTTCCAGTGAGAATAGAAATAGTGCTGCACATAGTCCTTGTAAAATAGTATATGTGATATTCTAGCTTGTACATAGGAGATAATAAATTGAGGTATTCATAGTTTAATGTAGTTTTCAAAAAATAGGTTAGAGATGGTAAAAATATACACTATGAAGTCTTAAGAAGATATGTATTATGAATAAGTGAAACAGATAATATAAAGTAATCCACTCTAATAATTTTATGGTTTCTTCATAAAATAACACTATGATATACAGTTTATAGTCAAATGATGAGGACTATGTAATAAATATGATTTCTTTATTAAGATAATCACAACCCAATTTTTTGGATTTCTAAGGGGAGTATCAAGGATAAAGTAACTTTGTTCCTCATAGAACATACATGCTCTAATAAGAAATATAAAAATAATATAATGTATTAATCGTGATTTGAAAATGGGTATGGTGAAAAATTGTGTAAGATTTAAGGTATTTGAATCTATATGAATAGTTGGGTTGTGGGAATGGTAAATAATAAAATATGAAATTTCGAATGAAAGGTAAAATGAGTAATGTGTAATTTGATCAACAATTATTAATGGTAGGATAAACCCACCTAGTCTATATATATTTCATGAGGTTAGGGTTAAGGTGATATAATCTTATTAAAAAAACACCATTGATGTGTTACTACAAAGATCAACTGAAAATATGTTATTAACCATTCAATGGTGGGGAGGGGGCTCTATTTACATCAACCATGAAATATGTTACCAATTTCAATAAATTGGATAATATAGAGGATTATCTCAAGGTTATGGGTCTCTAAGAAGTGTTTCTACCCTTAGGTAATTGTGTTGGTGATGAATTTTCAAATACATTTATGGAGTATGTGCATATAAAAAAGGATATTCCTGATTAATATAAGAACAAAAAAAATTATACCACCATGTATTTGAACCGTTATGGGGGAAATTATATAAAACATTAAAATTCATGAGTACACGTTTTTCTAAAAGGGAGGCCCTACAATATAGGAATAAGTGGGCTTAAAGTGTATGAAAATATACCCACAGAATTATTTAAGATCACTTATCAATGAAAGAAAGATTTTATGGTGGTCCTTCCATGAAAAGAGGATCTATCAACCATAGCATGAATTTTTCTGGGGCCAAGATTCAAAAACATAAACATTTTAACCATATTCATTTTACACTCTAAATTTATCATAATCTATAATTGGGAATGGATTAGTGAGTGCAAATCTTATTTTTTAACATATAACCATTTATGGGGTTTTAACCAAATAAGATTTTTATCTCTTTTAATTTCATTTAAATGCTATTGTTTTACTAATATATGAAGTGAAATTAATTAGCAAGAAGAGAATTGAATTTTATGCAACCCTCTATTCATATATTTCCAACATAAGCAACCTTTATGTATTTTTTTAGCATTATTATCTTGAAATCTAGACCATGTGGGGATGAATTTTAAAGTCATATAACATTTAAAAATATTAAAACTATTTTTAAGGTTATATATATATATGAGTAAAAGTTTATATAGGCTATATAGATGCATGGGTAAGGCACACCCAACATGACTGATTTCTCAATATCAATATAAAAATCTAGAAAATGGGTGCAAAATGATTCTGAGACTCATAATTGAATTAATTATTATAATAGGTTCTAAAATTTAATTACCTGGAATCACAATATATACTAATATAATATGAATCATGATAAATTTAGTTAATAAAATATTGAGTCTTCCTAAAGATTTGTCTTAATCATGATAGACAAGATAATGAAACAAGCGATTATCCTGGTATGAGGATGAATGAATCCTGATGTGGAGGAAGTATCTAACCCAATGAAATCAAAATTTATTCTATATTAATTACTATATATGGGTGGGAAACCATCATTAGATGGTGAAGGACCTATCACTGGGATAGATTTATTAAATGAAATAGTATTTACAGACGGTCAAGAGATGAGATGTCCATGTTTTTCTACTTATCCCATGGAAATTTGAGTCAATATATAGGTATTTCTAATAAGGGATTACATTTTCATAGGTCGGGAGAACCATGAATTTTTTTTACATAACCTTCTTACCTATATGTAAAAATAGACTCCTATATGGACTGTTCTCATACATTGGGTGGTGGGGCTCTGAGGTGATATATAACATTCTTCACCATGTAGTTTAATGAAATATGGGATATACCACTAATAATAGATGAAATTAATATCTAATTGACTTCATTTCAAATATTTTATTATTTTAAATTAAGGACTATATTCTATGTAGTTTATAGTCAATAATGTAGGCCTTTGACTTATAGTTTACTATTATGTGACATTGACTATTACACATCAAAATTTAATGAATAAAAGGATATTAAAATTTCCTTGAGAATTAAGGTTACACATAATATAATTAATATAATTTAGTTTAAAATCATGTGACACAGACTATAATAAATATTTTAAAGTCATTCAGCTGGGACTTTAAATATTTATCATGGTACCTCAGGCATGATGCTCTTTTATTAGAGTGAGAAAGAACCGTTTGTATGTTTTATGCATCTTGAGATTACATAACTCAACTGGGATTGTTTATATCATCTTATGGATCCAATTGTAATGAAAAAAATTCCTTCAATAACATTTCCAATAATTCAATGATTTTCATTGTAATTTGGAAGATCTCTCTTAACATTCACCTTGGGGCTCTTCAAATTTGAAATCCCCAGAATCTTATGCTCTAATGAACATGTGAAATGATAACCCTATGATAAAACCTAAATTAATATAACTTATGACATATATCATTGATATATGGAATAACATTATTATTTCACATATCATGTGTGTTCTAATCAATGTGTTCACGTAAAAATTCGAGGATTTTAGTATTGATGACCCCATTATACCCTCTTTAGTCTACTTTTTAAGACAATCCTCAATGTTGAATATTATCTCGAACTTAATCTCTTAAAATTAATGGAAATTGATGTAAATAAAATGTTCTCTAAAGTATACCTCCTAAGGTATCCTACCCTTAATTCTTAATAGGTTGTCCAAATTATTATCCTATATAAAGGTGAGATACAAAATTTGTTTCTCATGTTTCAAAAAATATAACATGAATCTTCAATCATTGACATATATATGGAAACATTTTTTCACTTATATTCAAAATATTACTTGATTATCATGGTATAATTATTAAATTTGAGATTCTGTAATGAGTACGTTAATCGTGATCAGTTCATTGGTAGATGTTAATGTTATTAAAGGATGTGAAATTAATTCTGCAACCCATAGCTCTGATAAACCTGATTGTTAAGCGGACAACGTAGTTATAATCATTGAAAAAATATTTTTGGAATTCAATCAAATAGGTGGAGAATAATATGAAAATTCTACTAGCCCTATTTTTCTTGGGTTTTCATCACGAGCATGACCACTACAATAGGATGCTATACTTTTAGCATAGTGAAAATATTCATGATGTAACTCTAAAATTATATTCTAGATATTTTTATTTTCTTGCAGTGAATCAAAAATCTATTATTTTTTAGAGATGGTCATGATAGATTTTTATGGATGGTTTGATGAATACATGAAAATATCATTTCATTTTTACTTGGAATGATGGGTGGATGGTAATGGAATTATATGTTTTGACAACCACGAGTGGACCTACCTTTAACATCAGGCACCAAACGAATCAATATTTTAAAATGGAGAATAAATATTGTTAATTATTACTTATTTAAACAAGGTGTGGTATTACTATGTTATTATTATAAAAGTATATGAGTAATGGATTGGAAAACATACTAATACATAGATGATTATATACATGTGTTATTATATTTTTAAAGAGTACATTTAACAAAACAAGGTGAACATTCTTTAATCCCAAATTATACCATGTTAATGGAAACAAGTTCACCCATTTCATAAAAAACATCATTCTTAGTATGCTTGTTTATCAATATAATAAAATCATTGGGGGATATCTTATGGTCCTATTTAATGTAAAATCATGTTTAGTGGGATAGTTATAGCTAGAACATTTAGTGGTATAAATACTATTGCATCATTTGGAGGGATGATTCTCATTGTCTGTTTTGGGGGGTTAGTTCCCAATGGATTGTTTGGTCGGTAAGATCCCATTATCTATTTTTGTTAGGTAGTTACAATTGAATAATATAGTGGTATGGTTAACATTGGATCATTCTATGTGTGGTTCTCATTTACTCATATGGTGTGACTTTCCCCATTGAAATACTTCTTGGGATGATTCTTAATGACTTGTTTTGTGGGAAAGTTCTCATTGATTCATTTTTTGGGACTATACTCTTCACCTTAATAATTGGGGTATGATTTCAATAGTAGTATAGATATATTTTTTAATCCTTGAGGGGTATTCATTCTCATTGTATCACCTATACAAGTTATGATGGATCTTAGTAGGTGGATAATTGTAATAGAAAATTTTCATAGATAGAAATGGAATTGGGTTAACGATGGTTTGATTTAGTTGTTCCTTTATTAAATCATGAAAATGATTAATGGCTGACAAGATGATACATACATCACACTCTTTCATATCATAAAATTGGGATGTTCAAAATCTTTTTCTTATTCTTATAGTTCAATGGATGACATATATGTCACATGCCCCATTTGATTTTCCAATAGAACATGACGATCATAGACCAAATTTATTGACGTATCATTAAAGATGAATCATTCCTAGATCATGTGACCCCTCATTTGATTATAAGGGTAGTAATTCGGGGAAACCATTCTTACCAAATTTATCTTTCTTCTTGATCATAGAAACTAAATGTAATAGACCTCTATGGTATTGTTGAAGTACCATGGAACTTTATTATTATAGAAGGAGTAAATATGATCCTTAATCCATTAAAGGTAACATTAACTCATCCATTTCATAATGAGGGGGACAAAATGTATTTATTATTTTTTTTATCCGACCTATATATTAGGGTAGTACTAAATTTCATCTTTATTTTGACTGTAAAATATAATTATATTGATATTTCAATATAAATATTCACTCTGAAAACCTATAAAGATAATTAAGAATAATTTTCATGGTTCACAACTCATCCTATTGGGTTTCCACACATATCTAGAGTAAATTTTACTTGGAATTTTTTATTTCCAAGGAATATTTCAGAAAAATCCATTTTTAAATGTTGTTCATTAATCGTCATTCTATTTATACTCGAAATATGAGAATTTAATGACGGGGTTTCTCCTTAACATAGAGCTTAATTGGAAGAAGAAAAGGTAGTGAATATCTTCTTTAATAGCAATGTATCTAACTATAATGTTATTATTCCAAAGAAATATAGGAACATATATGTTCTAAGAAATAATTTGATATTGGAAGACTTTTTTTGATCTATGGTTCTCATCATTGGTTTTCATTTTGAAGAAAAATGGGTGCAAAGTTGCTTTAAATATCTTATACCAATAACATTTTATATTTTGGGATTCTCAAATATAGGAATAAGATGAGCCAAATATACCAACATGTTTTATGAATTTCTCTCTAGTTGAATAGGTGCACATTGTCCTTCCAAGTCATCCATCAATTTAGAAATATTATATTGAAATTCATGTGATGCTACAGATTGCGATGAACGAAAATACAGAAATATCTCTCCAGGATTGGTAATCATAAACTCTTTGAAATAGTGATTGATGGATGAATTGAATTTTCTGTTCCTAAATTCCCAAGATAAGAAGATAATGTTTCTCGAGTGGTGGGAAAAATTTATATTCAAGCACTAATATAGTAAAATACTATATTTTATATGATCTCATGTTAGTGGGGTAGAGTGATTTATCATTTCTGGGTTAATAAATATCATCACATTGAAAATAGTAAGCTGAATTAGATGTTGATACCTCCATCTAATGATCATTATTAGGTGGAATATTCCTTCTGTACAAATTACACATTTATATTTTCAATAATATCAATTCTATCCATAATCAATGAAATATTATCTTCTACAAAAATGACTTCATCATTGCTTGGTTCTGAGTGGTTGTGGATATGTCCACACATTTCCTTATTTGTTAGAGCTTTCCGAAATATTGATATATAATGGAATATTTAAATGCTACCTGAAATCATGGTCATTCCAATGATGTTAGGTATATAAATGATCCTTCAGAACATCTATGTGAGTGGAATTATCTATATACACCTCCTTTTTGATAGGTTATTTGATAATATAATGTTTTAAAACATCGGTTGGGTATGGAATTTTAAAATTTAGTATTTTGAAATATGTGGTATAGAAAAAATGTTTCCTTGTAGAATGGATAACAATAATATTTGCACATTCATTTCAAAAGGATGATACTAAAGAAGAAATTGGGGGTATAAATTTCTCCAACATCATGGGTTAGGGTGTCCCATATTATATATTTTTTACAATGGTGGGTTTTCTTACTTCTAGTGTTGATATTATTCTAGGTTTCAGATGTAGTAGGATATCACTATACTAAACTATATATGGGTTAATTACTATCCACATTGTTAAGGGGTCTATTGAAGTAGTCCCCAAGGATATCGTTGATGATTTTATAAGAATATCATTAGAAATGGTCTTGAAATTTTCCTATTTCATTTTTGACATATATTGATTTGCCTGACAAGTGATTGAAGTATCATGGTTGTGGACTTAGTTTCATGTTTTTTGGCTACATACTCTCAACAGGTTATCCTTCTAGGAGATCTAGTAATAATGACAGAGAATGGTATTAAAATATCAATAGCTTCAACATAATTGGAGAACAGGTTAGTGAAGATGTACACCAAAAATTTGTTCCCTCTTGGGAATATCTTGGATGGTTTATGATAAATCTTGGAGATCCTGATACTATTCCCAGTGATATAGGATATTAGTATTAACTTCTACTAGGTAGAGATTATTGATGTGGTTTAATACTGATAGGGTGACCCCCTTTCACCTATTAGAAAATTATATTAGCATTTTTCTATATGACCTTAGTCCCCCTAGATTGGAATAATTTACGTATAGAGTTAAAATTATTCTATATTAGAGGATACCCTACACAATTTAATTCACTATATAGAATTAAAATATCTATATATATGTCTATGTATGATGGTTCCTTAGAGGTAAGGCATTTTTTGTGATGGATTTGGAATATGATTAATGTTCCATTAGATGGAAGTTCATTGAAAACCTATCTATAATTTTACTTTCCTTAAACTAGATATAATTAATGATTCATTTTAGTATGATAATCTTAGATTCAATTTGTTTTTTAGAACCAAAAACCCATCAGTGAAATATCACCAAAAATATTTCAAGGTTAATTTAACTCATTCTTATGTAATAATACATTTCTATCTCATCATACTATATTTGATGCTTCCCATTTAAAACAACATTTTTAGTTCAAGAACACAAATGTTCAAATGTGGATGGCCTGTAGGATATTACTCTCTACAATTTGTTTGATCATTAGTTGATAGGGTAGAAGATTGAGCTCACATGACCCTTTAGTGATAAAACTATTGCATAATATAAGACTCTATAATATTTAATACATATTACTTGATCCAACATAGTAGGAGTACAATTTACTCTTAGGAAATTAATAGAATGATAATATTATCTTACAAAAAAAATTTACAAGGGAGTTATTCAGTCTCTTATTTCTCCTAATTATTTGGTTATTTTATTGTTGGAAGGCTTATAGGTGAGTAGTACAGAAGTTATCATTTTATAGGGAGGTGTTCAGATCCTATGAAAGGATACATAATGTTTTTTTTGGATCATGGAAATTATTTCAAATATTTATTTTTTGAATATTTTTTATTTTCATTCTGTAGTTATACATTGTTAATAAAAGCGGTCACTGACACATACCAGTGACTATACAAATTCATGTCAAGCCGACTGGACGGTAGGTCTCACTTATCATTACAGGGGGGGGGGGGTTATTTCCACCCCTAAAATTATCTTATATTTATAATACATGATCATGAATCTTACCATGTAATGTTAAGAAACAAATATTTAACCTTTTGAAAGATGGTCGATTTATTATGGGTGTGAATTTATGAGATCACATTTGAATTTATTTTAATTATTTTCAACCTCATCTCATATAATATTAATGAATTATGATTTTATATAAATCCTTATTATTGTAAAATCTAGTATTTAATTTCATATAGGGATTTAGTTGGTGATTGATGTTGGGATCGGTCCCCAAAAATAGGCTTCTTATATTTTCCTTTAAAGGGAATTAGAAGATGTGTGTTATAGTGCTACACAATGGGACACATATACCATTTTAGTCCACGTTACATGGTCCAATTAAAGTAGGTTGAAAGTCACAATGAATAGTATTTATTGGATAAAAGGATCCTAATAATGGTTAGTGTGGGACTTATGAAAAATCCCACATTTCTTGTTTATCTTATTGGGAATATATAAGGAAAATTATGGGTGGGTTTGTCTAGTAAGAATATATCCTACGATAAATAATTGTAATTTCATTTTGGATTTTTACTAATAATGGAGATACAATGAATCCTTGAAGGAAATAGCCCTCTATATGGGGGAATTATTTTAATAGGGATGTATAATATCGTAGAGAATTTTTATAGAATATGGAACCAATGAAAAGATGGTAATATATGGATTCAAAGTGTAGTAATAATTCCATGGGAAATATCTCTTGATGAAGTGATATTATCTCTCTAAGAGTATATGAAAGTAGGTTTTATTATAAAACATTTCAGAAATAGGAATAATGGGTTTTGGCCTTGAATAGGCATCCTACATAACCTGTTGGAGACTAAAATCCGAGGCCACATAGTTTGAATTCCATGTATAAGGTCAAATGGATGTTCAATAACATGTGTTTTAATGTATTAAAATAAGGATGTTTTCATGTTATTTTAAATAATGTCTCTAGGATTTAAACCTTCTATTTTAATATTATGTTGTAGGTACATCCATTCCATATAGTTTGAAAAAAAAAGAGAATCTATTTGGGAATATGCATATGAGAATACTACGGGGTGACTCTTCAGATATATAACCCTTTTAATGTATGTATCACAATAAATATGCCCCATTTTAGATGTATACAATATGGTTTTCAGGGATTATACCTAGTACAGAATCCAATAATGAGATTTTTTATCATTATAATGGAATGATCAATCAAAATATCCACGATCACATGAGTCATTCTCTATGTAAAAAATAAGAGATGGCGGAAGAGTAGGAACATTTTATGGGAGTATAGAATTGAATTGAAGTGGGTATTATTCAATGATTTTTCATAAAGGAAAGATATTATTGTTGATTACACCTAAGGAGGAGGACAACAGACAATGTGATGTATTTTATCTATATAAATAATCAACTCATATCTCTAAGCCCATGAGAGTCATTTTCAGTGTGGGGAATACTAGATAATGGAAGATCAAGAGAATTTCAAAAATTGATTTATATGAAACTTATAATATAAGAATATTCTCATAAGAGATGTGAATGGGGATTAAAAATTTTATGGAGGCACTTTTGTGGTTATTACTATCTCATTGATAGTTTTTCAATCGGTGCCACTATGGGTCAATATATAGAGGGTAATCTCATCCTCCAATATTCCAGAATGTTAGTTGGTTAGGGTTCTGTATAGATAAAGGAGAGTGGTATCCTTCATTAAATACATGGGGGTTACTCTATGAAAGATTTCATATCTGGAAAGGCCCAATATATTTTGATAGAAACCCCATCACATAGTATGGGTATGACACTCTAAATTCTTCTTGATAGAGACCATCATTAATAAAATAATCCATAATTGTACCCCCTCTAACAGTTCAACACATCCAACATGAACAAATAGACCCTCCTTTAGTCAATGAACAAAATTATTGGAGTGGTAAACACTAATGTTTATTCCTTGGAAGTGTGAGTTGTTTTTCCTTTTAGGAGGATTTATTCATTAATTGTTAGAGTATTAACTTTATTTAGGATATCCCTAAAGGCTTTTTTAACTGGGTGGATTGATAGAAAAGGCTAAAGGTAGAAATAGGGACCAAATAAGCGGGAGTATTCTTAAAGAGGGGGAGTTCTGGAGTGGTTCTTATGGAGTGAACCTCATTTATAGGCTTCCACATTATTTATTTGTCCTTTTTATGGTTTCATATGCCTCTAGGTGGTCGAGTTATCCTCATTGAAGCTATATTTTACTCTGTGAGGTATACTTGGCCCATTATGGTCGACTAAACGTTAACATGGTTGACTTGTCTTTATAGTCATTACCTCACATGGTTGTCCTCACATGATTATCCTTGTATAGATTTATTGTCCTCCACATGGTCCATTCGACCAGCAAGTGAAAAATTATTTTTTATATTTTGGTTACCTGTGTATAGGGATTTTTAAAATAGGATTTTCTTAAATCTCGAGGGTATCAACTTATTTTATTCATCCATTTTTTTATATTTTTTGGAGTGTAAGTGGGGTATTTATAGAAATTATATAGTTAAAGACTACCCAAAATAGATAGATACAATTCCATAATGAATCAAACAATCCATATAAGGACCTCAAGGAATGTCAATATTTTCAGCCATGGAGGATTACTACACAACGAATGTTCATTGAAAAGTTCACCACATGGTCACACCACATGGTGGGATAGGGTACTATAAAAAGTTTCATGGTTAATGATCTATTGTCTCATTCCTGAAAAATATGGTGGGTCACAGAGCTATGTGAATCATATTTAAGGATTCTCAATAACCATTTTATTGAACCATGATGTGTGTTGGGGAACTCATGGTGTTCAAGGCCTAACGTTCCATGTTTTAGGGATGCCATGGTGCCTTATTAAGCCATTAAATTTCATCAAAAAGTCTTTGAAACATCATTAAAATTTAGTATTTTCATGATTTTGGTTAATTTTTTTCTACTTTTTCCACTTTTATGGTGTCAAAGAATTACCCCTTTCATAATTCATCAATTTAAGGATTCGATTTAAAAGAATTATGAAGGATCACTTGGCAAACCCATATTAGTAGGTGATTTTCCCCTTCAATATCATTTTTCCTTTTTCTTCCAAGATCATGAGATCCTCTATGATTCTCTATTAATGAGTCACCGTCATGAATGAATTATATCCTTTCAAAAACTATATATGTAATCTTAATAGTCTCCATATCATGGAAAAATTCACATTCTGTGTGATGAATTCATGGTCCATGTAATAACTATACGTCTAGGATTGTCATTACATCTTATGAGAGGATTTATTTTTTTTTTGTGGATTACAATGAAATCCAAGTGGAAACCATTTATTTTCGTGTGATCAACCATGAACTTTTAGAATTTAACTTGTAGGAATCTTGTTTCAATGACATTGATATTTTCTCATCTAAATTGGATGATTTCAATTTTTCTTATCTACAAAAAATGGACAACGAATCTATTCGTCTACATGAATTTTTGATTGATGATGGTTGAATGGTTCATATTTCTATAAATAATGGATTTGATATTCAATATTATATTATTCCATAGAAAAATTATTTTAGGAATCTTATGTCTTGAATGATTTAAGACAATCCATTATCTGTAATTTTTCCAATATAAAATATTTGTCTCAAAGATATTCTTCCAATTCTAGAACCTGATCCCTATAGACCTGAAATATTATTTGAATCTTCTGTGGAATATATTTAGGAAAAAATGTCTAGTGAAGGTGAAATTTTCACAGATTCCTATCCAGTAATTTCATAAAACTAAAAAAAATCACCACATACTCATGATAATCTATATTAGTGACAATAACCAGTTTCCCAGGAAAATTTATCTATCCAAAAACATTCTATAGAAAATCATTATAGAGGTCGGAATCCATAGTGTGACTTACATCATGGTTGGAATTTCTCTAATGAATGGGATCATGCTTTCTGGGGGCACCATAGCATCAAAATGTTCACCAAACTATAAATAATACTTTTTTATATGATTTTATATAGACATCATTGTTTTTAGTGTGTGTACAAGATGAACTCATCTGAGAACTGTTCTATCCCTGGTGGTTGAGAAAAAACACATTCCATATCCATCTTCGTGAGGTAGGAATTATTTTTTGATATATTAAAAAATATTAGGGAATAAAAATCCTAAGGAATATGTATGATAAATTAGTTTTTGTGATTTTTTTGGGTAAGGAATGGTAAAAAACCTCCCATATAAAGGATTATAATAAAAATTATGAAGAGAATACTAGTTTAAGTATCATTATTCATTTGATCATATCATTTATAGATTCTCTTTATAGATTCCATGAATATTAAAGATTAAGGACAAGAGTCGTGTATTCATGACATCACCCATGATAGAAAAATATTTTCATTGAGGGATAATATTGGTAAATTCTAGGAGTAGGCCAACACCATTATTAGGGGTTTTTAATATGACCAAATGTGGATCCTAAATTTGTACTGGAAATTTCATAGCTATGTTCTTGAGTGGATGGATATTTCTTACTAAGTATTATTAATAAATAATCATAGTTTAGACATTAATAATTATAGTTTGACAAGTTTATGTCCGACCAATCAACCTAGTAATACTAGTCCTTAGTCATTTCTATAACATGTTCCTCGTTCTACATCTCACTCAATATTTATCATTATTTTCGACATGTAATAAATTTAATTTAGTGTTAATGAAGTCACTATCATGTTTAAGAATCACTTACATTTCATTACAATTCTTTATAGTGACAAAAAGTCTAGAATATTTTTTAATAATGGTAGTGATAGCATGGAATAATGTCCCATTATCATTACCCTTTGGTATGAGGTCTTTGTGGTTTGGATAGATTATTTAATCATCCTTTAACCATATTTTAATTTAAAAAAACCATTCTAATTTAGGTGTTTCAAGATTTTATACCAAATATATTTTATTAGATTTAGGAGTGAGCTCAATTCCATTATCGTTCCATAGAATTGGATGATTCTAGCCTGAGATGATAAAAATGTTTGGATCATACTACCTCCCATGGGTACTCCATTCCACTTATCATGAAATTATCCCATGGTGTGAATAAAGAGTTACCAAAATAGTGTGCCTGGACACATAGTCCATTGATTTATCATTCCAAACTCATCCTAGAGATGAATCCGTTGTTCAAACTTAGAGAATATATTTGAACCATATTATCCCAAACTCAACAATCATAGGTATCATTAAGAGTCCCCATCCTCAGACTATCAATATATCAAGAGAGAAATAGGTTTAGAGAATTCAGTTAAGTCTATATTATATAAAAATGAATTTAATTATCCTTCATCAGCAAAAATTGATTATCCTAGGGAGTCCTCTCTTACAAAGTCATCTCATAGTCCAACCATGTAGTGGAATTTTAATACTAAACTGTACTTATCCCACATTTTAGATCAATTTCCTCTATAATATATTTTATTCCTAATTTTATTTATATATTTATGAGTGAACTCAGTAAATATAAAATAAATATTTTTAAATATTAAATATAATGGAAATTGGATTTGATACAAGGAAATTTCATAATCACAGAGAAATAATTGTGGAAGGTCAATGATAAGGAAGAAGGCCTTAACCAGTGTCTTATAGACTGAATGAAAATATATTTTTGTCACCACCACCATCACATACTCATGAGGTGAAATTTAGACACCATAGATAAATTTTCAATCCATGGGAGTGAATTTGATATATTTTATAGTTTGAACCATTAATTGGAATCCTTTTAGGGTTCCATTTATGATTTGAGCCAATACACAATTAAATATTATGGATCCATAATTATATGGTCATGAAAAATTAAGAGATTTAGGAACATGAGGCTCACATAATAAAAAAAGTAGCATAACTAATAGATACTACCCATAGGACATGAGTGTTTTGAATGAATGAGTCATGAATTTATCACACGTATTAAGGATATAAATTCACCCACTATGGATGAAGCTACTAAACGAGTAGATGTTTATAAATCCATTCATGCCTCCCATCAGGAATTATCTAACATGCCATGTTTGGATTATCAATATCACCTTTAGCTATCTTTAGTTCTTACCCTTTTCCTCTAATGACAGGGATATTATCTATGCTATGTATGATATTTCTCTTTGTTATTGACTTGATAAAAAAATTCCCCAAAATATGTCAACATTATTTTCATATTACATTAGTATGGATTTTTACATAATTTATTTTGAATCATTTAGAGGGTTACATCATTAGAATTCAAATAAACATAATAATCCAACTATAATAAAATATTTATATCATTATTCTTGAATCAATTGGCCATATGGGGTCCCATATTAGGTATGGATCATGAATGGGTATAGACAGACATATTATCACCGTACACAAGATTCGATCAATGTAGAGGAATATCCTATCTTGATGTGATTATAATCATGAAGGGGAACATGGGATGAGGATCATAATTATTAAAGTTATCCAAGAAATTTTGGATTAATTCACTATATTTTTATTAGTTTAAGGGTTTATGTGAGTATATATTTAATTCAGCTAGGTTCATCTTATGGACCCCAAGATTTGTTTTTTTTATTTTGAAATATCCATATCTTTTTCAACAGCCTTATATGGTAGAATCTTGGTGGGAAGGAACATGGATTTTTTTAGGACATCCCTAATTAGTTTTCATCTTTAGATGTTTCATGTCTCTTGTAATAAAATTTAATTGTCATTTTATTTAGAAAAAATAAGGATGGTATTTAAGGTAAATAATCATTAAAGTAATGTCACTAAAGTAAAAGGTATTACAATTTTTAAATAGGGTGGGTTAGTCTATATTATAATATCAGAGAATAAAACCTGACATTAATGATATCTCAATTTCATGGATGAAAACATACTCAAGGAATGGTGCATTTAATTTAGGGTCATATAACTTAAAGAAATGTGGATTTTTGTTCGTACGTTTCAAAGATGCATAATAGTGAGTAATATCAAACCCATTTTAACAACTTAATTATGGGTTGTGTAAATAATATTTTATAGGGTTTGAACCATGTCTGATAAAATATGTCAAATACACAAAGGATGAATTTTGACCATATTCGGATGACATGTTATATTGTGATTCTAATATGACATACATAGATTACAGTTACCTCCACTCATCACAGGATTCTTCCTGTTGATAGGTCAAAATGAGGGCACAATTATAATTCCATATTATGGAATGTATATATACCCAAAAAAAGTTTCCTTGGAGTTGATTATACTAATTATTTATATAAATGAAAGGTTTTTATGGTTCAAACACTTAGAAAATATATTATTTTAATGAATAAGAATATCCATGGAGGATTTTTGTATCATTAAAGGTTCATTGTTATGTTCTAAACACATTTTCGAGGTGAAGGTATATGATAGATAATTGATATAATGTTTTCATGGACTGTTGGACCAAGTTTGAAAAAATTGTTTTTTATATGGTCATATGATGAGACCTAAAATAATTAATTATTTACTAATTTAAAATAGTAATTTTTCTATTATTTAAAATTCAAAGGCTTAGTGAGTGGATACATGACAATTACTCAAGTTTCCCTTTTCGGGTTTTCTACTGGATTGTTTTGTATATTTCTCTAGAAGTTGAAATTCATCCGATTTAGATTAATTGGGGATAGAGTTTATGGATATATTTCATTGATCCAAAGTTCTGAGTTTATGGTCATAAAACATTATCCAAAAATGGGGGAAATGATAGGGACATTATAATAATTGATGTGAATGAGATCACATTACTAGAATGGATATCTATGAATGATGTGTACCAAATTTAGCATCCTGATAGATGGATTTTACTGTGAAATGGGTATAATATAAAAATATTTTTGGGGATTAAGATGTATTGACACTGTGACACAAATTTTATAGGGAATGGTGATGAAAATATAAGATGAAAATAAAATTTCTCGGATCATTCTTGATGATATGTGATAGGTTCACAAAGGATGGCCATTTACCATATTCAGATGATGGTTTCCACTATGATTCCATCAGTTCATGTTATTATTTTTGTGCCCCTACCTTATTATGATATTCTTCTAGTTGACATGCCCAAAATAGGGGCACATCTATAGAACTATATTTATACATGTACGAATAACTAAAAATATTTCTTATTGTAGTTTAATTTACTCATTACTGACACCCATGAATGGTTTCCAAAATCCAAATAAGTCTATGGATATTCAAAACAGGTAGTGGATGAATTTTGGACTTCATATTTGGTTTCTATACTATCAATATTCTTTAGAATGTAGTTAATATGGATGATGAACTTGGGATGAGTCTTGAATGTATGGTTTAAACATCAATACCCATATTGAACTAACTAATAATCACGACACAGGTAGTTCTCAATTGTTTTATAATTTATTTCCTTGAGATAAGAACTAAAATTTGTTTTAGTTTACAGTTATATAATAAGGACCTGGATTGAGAAGTTCAAATTATTATGGACTGGACTATTATTGAACCCACTGGAAGTCCAAACATGAATGAGAGGAACACATGTAGGGATGGGGAATTTTTTTTGGTGAAAAAAGGGGTTGGTCTTAAGATAAAGGAACCAAGAATCACTACATATCCAGAGGGTATATGAATCGAGCCTCATGTATTTATTGTATGAAATTACCAATATATATCTCATTTGAAGGAAAAATGTGTTGGGTAGCCTTACTCTTAAATAATTTGATTATAAAGGAACTGATGTTGACGAGGAGTAGTTTGATCACTTGGAGAAAGGGTGAGGATTCTTGTGACTAGATTATGAATATTGATCTTCATGTAACAATGAATCCCATAATACAAAAAATACAGACACATATAATTCTTATATAGAAACCCTATAAATATTAGGCTCAAATTCATGTGAAATGAGATATTTTCTTATCTTAGGTTCACAGATAAGGGGACACAAGATGAAGACTCCTGGAATTATTTATCTCAAATTCAAGAGGGTCACTTACAAATTTTTGTTTTATTATATATTAGATTCATAGATGAATGGATATGATTTTTTATTAACGAACAAGGACATGACCAGATGTGAATGAAGAGTAATCTGATCAAGAACCATGATGAGTTTGGAAAATATTATATTTCTATAGATGGACCTAGTTTAAGGATTCATAGTGTTACTATATATGATATTAGAATAGGAATAAGGAAAAACATAGTTCTTGATTGAATTATTCCTTTCAAATGAATGTCTCATATGAAAATATGGGGAAGTTGACACTCTATGACATGGGTAAATTTTGTTCTACGGACTTATACATGGATCGAGCTTTCATATAGGGATGAAAGGGTCCCTAAAGAATAGGAAACTCTTAGAATTTCATATTCATAAAGGATAGAATCCCACTAGTATTTTAAAATCACATGGAATGGATTATATAGAATATATTTATAGGGTAATTTTTTGAGGACTGAGTTGATATGATTTATAATTTCATGCATCATGGACCAAGACTATATAGTTTAAAATTGAACATATTAGATGATTTTGTGAATTTTTTCATGAAGGTGAAAGGTTCAATATCATTTACATGAGATTTTGTAATATAATTATTGATAATCCTTACATTAGTAGGAGGTTTGATACACTCACCATCTATTGAGATCGGGGAATAGGTTCCATTAGGGTAAACCTCATGTATGAAGTGATGACCCCTCCATATCTTGCATCATATTCAGGCCTTCTTCCTAGAAGTAATTAAAGTTCTAAGATCTTATACGAGCTCTCCACAGAGAAATTAACCTAGTAAAAATTTAATATTAACTACTCTCATAACCTGATTTTGATATATTTTTATATTTCTTTGTGTTCATAATATCTTCTAACAAAGTTATTCAAATTCATAAAATTATTTCATGGATTGTTGTCCTTTCATTAAATGGTTTTGAATTGTTACACTGAGTGGGGGAAGTAGAATTTATATTGGTTAAACTATATATATTCCACAAACAATATTTAATGGTGTTTCTTCCATGGAAGTGTAGGTTGGTTTGTGATCTGCGTATAAGGAATAAAAGAGCATGTTTTGCCCATATATTTTATTTCTATAAACAATCTTCCAAAGGATATTAGAAAAAATATTTTAAAATATTATATTTTAACATTTTCTATTATATGATAGAGATATTAATGGTTGAAATGGATGTTGTATTATTTATATAGTTCCATTACCATAAAAGAATAGAAATTGGTGTTTTTTTCCATAAATATCGTTTGGGAAAACTCAATCTGGTGATGATATTTGACGTGAAAATGTAGACAAATGACTTTGATCCCCATTTCTTAAGGTGTATTGCCTCATCCCATTTTGATAATAAGTCTTTGGTCCTATCGATTTACATGAACTTCCTATATATAGTTAGTGAATATAGAAAATGGTATTAATTCCACAAATTGAAGATCACATTTAATATCTAAAGGTACAAACTGATCTTAAGGCTAATGAATGAAATTTTAAAGTACATGAAAATCAATTTATTTTTTGGTGAATTCAATATGACCCTATTAGATTGTCTTTTATAAACATCAAGCATCTTGATCTAATAGGTGATCTTTTATATTATGTAAATCACATTACATAATCTAATTTGTACGTATGGAATGAGTAAAAGGTTTTATAAACCTTCATTGCATATAATGATTATTCAATCAAATCGTCATTTGTAGAGTACTTCATGTGTATTTGGACCATCTTGTTGGATGAAATTTTCCACATAGTGCTAGACCCATTCCTTATTCTCTAAATCTGAAGGATATATCCTACATAAAATATATTTAATTATGAGAGGAATCTATCAATTAGTGTAATTTATTGATATGATTCTTATCTCATCATATACTATAGAAATTTTAAAATCATTTATATATTCTATGTTAAATCAAATGCCAGGGGAAATTAAATTGTGCTGTGAAATGTGAAAAATAATTTCATTATTTTTTTGATACTCTATGACTATAACTACACATGATAACACATCAACATGATCATTTTTTAATCAAGGTACATGGGTTAAATTTGACTCTCAGAAGAATTTGTCGATTAGTTCATACTAATGATCATATAGAGATTTCGATTAATTTTTCTGATAGAAAATTATCCAGTGAATTTAATCATTAATATCTTTGATTATACTTTAATATAAATTAATTTCACTATTAATATGAGTGATAACTATAATTAAATTATTATCAATTGAAATTATACATTATAATTGGTTCAACCCTCCAAAATAAGAAATAAATATTGAAATATTACCTTGACCTGGGAGATAAACACCATGCCAAAACCAAAGCAATTGTCATTGGGGTAATCCATTATCTTTCACATGGGGCTTCTATAAGATCCATAAAATAAAATTTTAAATATTTTTGGTAAATATTGAATGGAAATAATTTTTCATTATAGAGATTTGTATCTATTATTTTATTCTTTTGTATTATATGTACAATAATATAATATGTTAATACCACTTTTAATTCATTCTAAGGTATAAAATAAATATAAAACTATTTTAGTATGACTACCCAATTTTCTATTAGTCCTATTAGAATTTGGAGACTAAATATATACTCAAGTGGTTTTATGTGAGACACCAGACATGCATTATGGTTATATAGAAAAATTCTTATGTTTATATATAACAATTATTAGACTAAATAAATTGTTCTTGATGTGATAATATATTGTCTTGACATTGATCATTTCCTAATATGATAACATAAGAGATGTTATTTTCATATATCATTCTTCTAGATAAGGAGTATGACCAGTGTTCTCTCTTGAGCATCCACATAGGGAAAGAGTGGAATCCCTTCATTCGGAATCATTAAGAATGATAAATATATATCATATTTCTTAAAAATGTTGAAGGAATACTTCCAACCTTCATCCCATATATATTGTATTCCATTCATCATAAATGTTTTAAAGGGCTTCAATTTTTCAAAAAAATGGGGATAATTTATCAAGAAAAATTATGATGACCCAATAATATCCTTAACTCCATGATTTTTTTTATTATGTAAATTGTGTTGATTTACACCCATTTTCTTGGGAATTACCTTAAATAAATGATATCATGCCCCGAAACCATGCAATTTTCACAATGTCACATTGAAGGCACACTTCAAGGGGTTTGTCTTTAATGTTTCTTGTTGCATCCCACAAAACACTATTTAAAGATCATTAAGATAATTAGAGTGAAGGTATTATTTTGTGATAGGATCATTATTATAACATTATGTAATTATCCTCAAGAGATAAATTAATACATAGTGCATATTGTGTTGATATATTGTTCCAACACTATTCAAACCAAAGGGCATTATGAAATAGTAGTAAAACCATTGGGGATCATAAGATGTTGTATATTCTTAATATTCATGGTTAATCCAAATATGATTATTGATAGATTATATAGATATGAATGAATAGGGATAGAATCATTTATTCACTTCGATTGAAAAAAAAAATTGATTAGGAAATCGAAATCATCATTCCTAAAATAGAAGTTGATATATCTAAAATCGATGAAGATATGAATATCTCGCTAATTTTATTGACCAAGAAAATATTATCCAACCAATTCAGATATTATAATACATGAATTAATTTTTCATTAATAATCTTGTTAACCTAAACCTTTAATCCCATAGGGAGGTTAAGATGAATTCATCATTCCACAATCTTATAATCACAGTGATCCTCTAACATCTTTAAATAACAGCAAGTTACTTCAATGTCTAACATGTGAATATCATAATAATTCTAGGTGAAATAATACCAATTCTATTTTAGAGAGGAGCAATATTTCTCATGAAAATCAGGATTTATGCTGGCACTAACCAATTAGGCCACATATCATTATCCTATCCAAAGAATACCTATTTGATATCATGTTGTATGGTTGAGACACCATCCTCCAATACTTGTGGGGAATCTCTATGATTCTGTAATTTTTCTCCTTTCTCTCTCATGCTATTAGAAATAATAAAAATATTTCTGTGATTACCACATGTAATTTCATCTCTAAGAGTAAAGGAGGTGATTTCCATTAAGGATGAAGCATCATTATCTTTTGGGATCTAAGGCATGTAATCCTACTGAGATGCTGAAAAACATTCAAGTTCTCTTGTATCATGGGAACATTATTTGATTAATGAAAATGGGAAATTGCTTACTATGTGAAAAATAGGTGAATCTATATTAGGAACATGGAACAAGATATCCTATTAAAATCCAGAATTAGATTATACATTGGATATATTTGGGGAATATCATCAGAAAAAGGGGAATGCATGCGGGTCTCCAAAAATTTTGTACAAGAATAGGTGGAATTAATATTCGAAAAGCTTTCATATGGGTGAATAATGCCTGGTGTTACCCACTGTGATATAATAGTTCGTTAGTGATTATCATTATTAATGGAGTTACCATACATTGAGGGGTCCAATTTCAATATTTTAGGTACAACTAATATCCTAAAAACTAGTGTTTTCAAACTCTAGTCATATAGGAGATGACCGACCTGATAACATTACTTTTTTATATTCAATGCTAGAATTTTGTTATTGGGAAATGCATAGTATTCATTAAGAATAATACATCTTTTGAGAGGAGTGATTTTAAACATATTTATGGAAATTTCAAGGCCAATATCACCTATTTACAATTAATTCTCTTCTCTTTTATTATAGGGTACCTCATTTTAGAGAGCCTTATAAGCATCGAATAAGAATCCATCCCTATATAAAACTGTAAATTTAAAATTAAATTCATATTTCATGTATTTTTTATATGATTATGGTATCATAAAAAACATTTTTCAAAATAATCAAGCATCAATTATAGTATGTATGCTTTACTTTCTAAAGAAAGAATATCATAATGCACTTATATTTTTTAAAAATGTGATTGAAACCCGAATCCAGAAAAAATAATTAAATTCAATTAGATGAAATTAATACCATTATTTTATTCATCATTCCAAAATTATATTTGTGTATATTTTTTAGAATTTTTAGATATAGTTTTTTTATTTTATTAGTGGAAAATACTTATTTTTTAAAAACAAACATTTACTTTTTAAAATTATAATTATATAAGAATAACATCAATGTATATGAAAAAAACTTTTCAAGACCAAATATACAATTAATATGTAATATAATCCATATAAAAATATAATGTTTTTATTAAGAAATAATATTCATTTGTTTTGAAATAAATGTAATGTTTTTTATAAAATAAAAAAGGTTTTTAGTTCTTACCTATTAATAATGAATTTAAAAGGTAAATTTAAAATTTAGTATGTTCGAAAGGAACACAACATACTTTGATTTAATGTAATACAATTAATCTCATTTAAATAAATATTATATTTTATTCTGATGTAAAATCATTTTAATGGTCAAAATAAACATTTTTTTAAAATTAATTTTCATTGAATTTGGTGAAACTCAATTAAAATTAATTTATTATATTTCTAGGATTTCATTCATGTAATATTGATTTCATATTTGGTATCTTCATAAGTAATTTTTGGTAATAATTTTATTGACTTTTTTTATAATGAATTAAAAACAAAGTAAATATATTTCAACTAAGGTATGGGTAAAATGATATTAGATGGTTCAAAATAAATGGATGAGTATAGAAGATAACACATAAAACCTACTTCAAATATAAAATACCAAAATTTTAATACATTTATATGAATTATTATTTAATGGATATTAAATATATTACAGAAAAACATACCTAAGGATCATAATAATATAGTGTCATTAGATAAATGGAAATATAAACTACTGGTTCATATGAATTCTATATGATCATTCACTGATCTCATAACTATCACCCTTCTTGAACATATAAAATTCAAAACCTATAAATATAAATTGGGGAAGTAAATTTATTAACGGGTCAAATAAAATTCTCATTAAGGGTAATAAAGAGAAATAAATAAATAAAAGTGAGAATAAGGCTATTAGAATGTTAGTATTATTAATGAAAACCATACCAATCATATCGAAGATAAAAATATTGATTCATGGAATATTTATTGGTATTTTAGAAGACATGACTCATTTAAAAATCCATAAAAATGATCAATGAGAACATAAAATTTACATAAGACCTAGATTTGTGACAAACACATGTATATAGAAATTCATTTCCTTTATAGTCAAGGATCATTTCCAAAATTATTATAGTGAAATAGGTTCTCTACCCAAAACATCATAGTAGTAAAAGGTCACACCCAAGACTATCATAGTGGACATAGTCCCTTACTAAACTAGGATCAATCCCTATTATAGTCCTATTTATCTCATGATATATCAATATTTATCTATTTATCTAAAGGGAGATATAAGTCCCTACCATCATTTGTTATAATGAAACTATATTCCATGGTTATAGATTAACCATAATAAATGGTTAAAATTTAACCACTATCCTATAATGAATACCTTACATATGTTTTACATAATATGAAAGAAAACTCATCATATAGAACCCAGAAAAAGAAATAGGTTTCATAAAAATTTGATCATAATAGTAATTCTAGAAAAAACATGTTTCATTATCATTTCATCATTTCATCAATATAGAAACAGGGGAAAAAGAAATGGGTTTCATAATAATTTTATCATTGTATAGCTTGGGGAAGAGAAATGAGTTTTGTAAAAATATTTCCATCATAAACATAAACCACCCATAGGAAGAATAAGGATGGTATCCCTGGATCATACACTTTGTAAAGAATATGTAACATCAAATGATATAGTCATAGATGGAAAATTATTTTGAAATATCACATAGAAAATGTATTTAGGAAAAGATCTTTTATTTGAAAATGAATTTTTATCATAAAATTCATACAATATTTGGGAAATAAGTTTCTTCGAAAATAACCAAGATAAAATATAATGGAGGCATTAAAAATAATTAAAAAAATTTATTTATAAAAATACAGTTTCCACTTTGAAAAAAACATTTTAAAACATAAAACATTATCATGATCCTATTCTTTGATAATTACCTTGATAATGTATAAAGAAATAATTACAAATCGTTTAAAAAAATTCATGTGAAAATTTTTATTTTGTATTTATATAAAACATATCAAAATAGAAAACTTATTCAAAAAACAATTTCATTGGAAATAACATCTAAATTTTATAACATAATATTTAACAAACATTAAAAAAATTTCTTAAGGAAAAAAACCTTACCACTATGAAATAAAAAGGTTAAATCATGAAATAGTTTAAAAAAATTCATTGAAAATTGTCTTGAAATATTATACATGAAGCCTTAATGAAAATATTGGTCATAATAATTAGAAAAATTATTCATTATGTACTTGTCAAAAAAAATATTCCTATAGTAAAATCCAAAATTGATTTTTTTGGAAAATGTCAGGTAATTTCCTTTGATTTTTTTAAAAAGTCAAAAATGTGTAAAAATATTATTTAAAAATTCATTTATATATCGATAAAAAAATTTGAATTTTTTTTATAAATCAAGGTTTTGGGAAAAAAGGGTTTTAAATTGATGAGATAAATAATGATGAATTTTCATAAAAACATTATTTGGAACTCTTAATTAAATAAAGATATTAATGTGAAAGGATGAAATATATTCTAATGACATAAACAGAGTATAGAAGAAGGAATTAGTTTCCTCAATAATTTATCATAATATATTCACCATCGTAAATATAATTATAAAAAATCTCAATAAATGATGAGATTATATCATAAAATTCATAATAACTAGGAACCATTAAATCCTAGTACGTAAGAAAAAACAAAAAATTAAAAAAATGAATGAATATAATTGGATTAATGATATAACATTTCAAATTGGTTGTATATGAACCATATAAAAGATTATAGGTACATAATATAACATAAGTCTCAAATAAGACAAATTTAGAAAAAAAATATAAAAACTCTTTTGAAACTTTTGATCCAAAAACCCCATGAAACTAGGATCCAAAAATGGATAGGTGCATACCCATAATTTTCAGTATAAGAATAATAAAATACATTCATGTTCTGTATATGCACCATATAAAATGTTTAGGTGGTGACTATTAACATGTATTAAATAAGTAAAAAGTGATATTTAAATCCATTACTCTAAGTATCCTCTCCCTTTATACTCTTTAAATAATACTATATAATAAATATGAGATTATTATAAATATATTATATAACAATTAATCAATATATAATACCATATCTTATTTACTTATTACATTTTATTCCAAATTATTAGAAATTATGTTTTAATTTCATGTTTTTGATAATAACTCTTTTCATGCTTTATTTGATTTTTTATTTTTGGTCCTATTTATTTGATCATGGTCCCATAATCTATAGAAATCCAAACACGATAAAAAAATACTATATATTCTATATATATTTATTTATAGTAAAAAATAAATTTAATATATAGAAATATAAATAAAACATTCCTGGAGATGGTAGGTCATACGTAGACAGGAAGGTTTTTTCCATTTTTTCAATGGTTGAAATTAAATAATATTAAAAAATTTATTACAATTAAAAAACTATTTTTTATTTCATATATATAACATGTGATTATTTAAACCTATTATCACCTTCCATTTAATGAGTATTTAAAGAACATATCACATTGATTCGTGAGGCGGTAGTCCCCTGTACACACAAACAATGTTATCACATTCCCATGAAATGTAATTTAAGGAATAATAATTGATATAATAATTGAATAATATTAATAATATCATAAATATAATATAAATAAACAATAAAAGATGTTATTATATTTAGTTTTGATATATGGTTGTAGAAAATGAATAACACTGCTTCGAATGGCAGAAGTCTGACTTACTCATGAATGCTGATTTCATAACCCATTTGATAGATTATGAGAAAGAATTAGGTTATGTAATTAAAAAAATAAAATCTACATATATTCAATATAACATGTGAATTATATAATTATGGTTTAATAAAAATTTATGGTGGTGGATAAAGAAACAAAATACACTTCTCTGTTTGATATGTTACCTCATCTTTAGACAAGTTCTTTTGGTATGCACCAAAAGGTGTCATATGATGGATTTATAACTAGAATAAGTCTTCTAGGATGAATTTATGGAACTAAGAATGTTTTTTTGTAGGTATTGGACAATACAATGGGTTTTGGATGTGTGAATAGTATAGGAGAGGGATGGAAAATTTTAAGTGAGGTGAGTGGAAAACATTTAATTTTTCAAAATAAAAATATTTACCCGCGTTTTTCACACACCAAAAAGATCCCAAATAAGAAATTATAAAATATATAAGAGTTAATATCTATATATGACCATAAAATGTGTGTTGGACATGTTTTTGTTTTTTTAACCCTTTTAAATTTAGTTTATCCCAAATAAAACTATTATTACCTTAAACACAATATATAATTTTTATCATTTTTATTGTTAATGATGGTAAAAAATTAATTATACCTTATTATAAAATATAAATTATTCATAAAATATATATGTTATTATTTTTTCCAAATTTCCTCCTTGATGCAAAAATGTTTCATTAAAAATTAATCCCACATACTCAATGAGAAAGCAGTTTTCCGAATAGAAGATCTTCAAGTGTTAAAAATATATTTATATGAATATTTGATATGAATTTGATTTTGATGACCTAAATTAGATTAATGGATATATAATTGAAATAATTTTTCATTTATAACAATATTAAATTATTTTTTATGTTTTTAAAGTCCTAAACGAAATGAAAATTCTTAATAAAATCTTGTGTTTTTCAGTATTAATTGAAAAAAATATCTTTTGAGAAGAAAAGAAATCACCCTAAGTTATTTTTTACATGTTGATTTAAATAAATAATTTTACTTCTCAAAATAAAATTTCTACAATTTTAAAAAATAAATTCTATAATAAGTGCCCAATAACGGTATAAATTTTTATTCAAAGAAACACTTATTATGCATAAAATTAGATTTATTATTATATCTTATCTATAATACACATAATATGAATTAAAAGATTATTATTTAATAAAAAAATGTAATAAATTACAATAATTCAAAAAAAATTATTTTCTAATGTGGTGAGGTAAAATTAATTTTTATGAATAAAAAAATTTTCATAAAAAGATATCCTTAATTTTAAAATAGTTTTCATTAAACTTTCTAATTTACTAATCACAAAATAATAAATTATATATACTAATGAAAAAAATATTGTTTCATAATTTTTATAGGTATATTCATTCCCACCATTCTAATGGCTCGTTAACATCTATAATATTATATAATAATATTTTAATAGTATTTTTTTATGTTTTATTAAATCTCAGTTTTGTGCACAGTACAGGCTATACTCGGTGTTGTGTGTAATAAAAAATATTGGAAATATAATTTTGTTTGAAAAAAAAGTATTTCAACACATATTTGAGTGTTAAATTATACCCTACATAAAATCAAATTCTCTCTCTAAACAATTCACATTAGTACAAAAAAAATGATGATAATTCTACAACATTACATCCTAAGGATTTTATATTGCTTCCCTAAGCTGGTAGTTTTACCACAAAACACTGACTGTGTGAGTGGTATTTTTTCAGAGAAAAATATCTATATTTTCAAAAATAACCACTTGTATTTAATAATAAAAATGGTCATTCTCTAGAGGTATTACCTCTCAGTTCACTATATGTGATTTATTAGCTATATACATTCTCAAGAGAGATTACCTGAACAGATAATGATCCTAAGAGGGGTTCATTGGAAGAATCAAATTATTACCTGCTATCCCGATATGATAAAGTAATTTGAAGAGACCATTCTCTCTTTTGTATATTTTTTCTTTAAATTTTCCACAAATAAAATATAAATACATTCCCACAAATTGAAATTTTGTGATATCAAGTATGATTATCAATATAACCCTTATATTGATTTTGTGATGTATTTTATGTATTGTTGAATGGATCTAAACTTCAATAAATTTTTTCACTAGATTAGGTTTCAATATCATTCCATCTACAAATTCATTCTAATATATTGTTGTTCTAAATTTATCTCCATAGAGATCATCAAATGGTGCATTCTGAATGGTTAATTAAAATCTATTGATGCATGAAAATTATACTAGAGGAATGTTATTATCCGAATTTCCTTTGAAATATATATAACAAAATCATATCATATCATATAGGGTTTTTTGTTGTTATCTGAAATATACCATGTGTCTGGGGATGATATGTATATCTGAAACATGTATTTTCATATTTCTCCAATTAGATAATTGGATAGAACATCAAGGAAACCCTCTGATCTTGATTAGATAAAATATAATGTTATAGTCACTGAAATCATTACCACATCATAGAAATATTATCTGAAGTTAAATATTCTATGATATATATAATGTGTGCATCCTTCTTATGATAATTGACTACAACCCATGGAACATTATTCCCTTTAGATGTGTTGGGAAACCTGATAGTAAAACCCACATTAATGTCTTACAATTTTCATTCTATTATGGATAATGGTAGTACCATTATTTTAAAACATATTATCTCATCCTTTACTTACCAGAATAATAGGCATCGAGATACATAAAAAAATATATAGTTATGTTTTTCCAAAAGAAATAATCTTTCATACAGGCTGGTGGTATGTGTTATACCCTTATCACCCTTCAGTTGTGGGATCATGTCATTCGACCTTTCAAGATGGAATATGTTGTCACTTGTATTTCAAGTTAGCTATTTTTCAAAAAAGTAGTTAATAAAAACATTCTAAAATTATAACAATCTATAATTAACATAACATTAATGTTAATATAAAACCTTATGGATACAAATAGCTTTCATAATGTTTTTATAAAAAGGAATTTTTCCTCAAAACAAGGGCTTGTATTTCCATAAATGTATCTCTAAATATCCTCAATCATGATACACTTTCATCACGTAAAATTTCATAAAGGGTGTCTTAGACTATAAAATTATTATCAACCAAAATCTTATAATTATATGATGGTATCCACAACACTTAAGTGAATAATACATGGAGAAAGATATTATTCAAAGAATAATGAAATCCCTATATGTTTCATTATTATTTAAAAAAACATCATTAGAAAATCATCTCTATAACATAATTCATGAATCCAACTACATAAAAACATCAACCATTTTAATTCAATGATTTGGAATAAAATAATTCCTTACATTGTCTAGGGGTAACATTTATTTTAGGTAATTCAAAAAAATAATGCATAAGTTTCTCTTATATAAGATATCGAATTAAATGGAAATTTGTCTCTCTATGGCCTTCATTTAACATTGAAAACACCATCCCCTCCATTTGAGATATTCTTTTAGGTTTTTATTCCCACACTCCTGACATGTATAAAGCTGAACATTAATTCATCTATATTCATTACCACATGAAAATTTAATAAATTCAATCTTCCTATTATTTGGTGCATTATAAATATCATCAAAGGTCACATTATTAATCATATATCACAATATTTTATTAGGGATAACCACAATATATTTCTCTCTAGTCATCATCATATTTGGTATCTCATAATCACCAAATAATCATTCATATTTACTATCAACATGATTCAAACTTGTTCCAAACATTGAAAAAAAACCAAAAATCATAATGTGAGAAACACTAATCATATTAAAAAACAATATAATCCTATGAAATCCTATATTAGATGTCAAAATGGTGACAAGTATTTAAATTTTTTTAAGAACATTATCCTAACATAGACCAGTCATGTTTATTATTCAAATCATTCATGATGGTTTATAGAGTTTATTAATTTCCAATGCATATCCATTGGGATTATCAATCCAAGTGTTCAATAATCCATGTTTTCATGAATTAGGTGATGATTTATTCCTTATCAAAGCACACAATTTAGAGTTATTACACATAGGAACCTCTATTCTGGAGATATATCAACTTATAGTTTCCAAATATGTATATAATTATATGGAAACCACTCACTGTATCTCTTCCAAATTTCAATTAAATTTTCTTACACTTTGACTCATAATTATACTAATCCTTAGTTATTTCATTAGGTATATACTTAGATATATACACCAAAAGGTCCTTATAAATATTCATAGGTATCTCACTAAATTCTTCTATTCCATGTTTTAAAATGTAAACTAATCCTCTCCTATGATACCAACTATATAAAACAAAACATCTAATCCATAGATATTTCATATTTGTAGATAGATATTAATTATATTACACCAACACATGCATGTGGATCATAAATGTACCACACTTTGGAAAAACGGAGTAAAAAAACTGGTTCCTAACAGTTCTATATCATCTCCCACTATGTTTCACAAAACATGCACTATTCTTAGAAAATCACACATAATACCAATAACCATAACATGAGAAGAATAAAAATAAGAACGAATTATTTCAGGTGACCAATAAGGGTAAACAAGGGAAATAAATAAAATTAATTTGAGAATTAGAGTTTGATAATGTTATCGTAAAATATGAAAATCCTAAATTCCATATCAAGGATCATAATATTGATTCATTGCATAAATATTTTCATTTCATATGACTTGAAACATTAGGAAATAAATGAACAAGAGACATGAGAATATAAAATTGACATATGACATGGATTTCTAGAATATACATAAGCATATAAAATCATTTCCATTGAATGATCAGATCATTTCCAAAACTGTCATAGTGGAATGGGTTTGCTCCTCAAAACGTCATAGTAATAAATATTCACTCCTATGACTATCCTAGTGGATAGAGTCCCTTATTAAATTGGGTTCACTCCCTTTTCTATTTTGATTTATCTCATGATATAAAAATATATTTATCCACAGAATTATATGGATATATAGGACCCACCAATATTTATTTATACCTTATCCACTGTCCTTGGTTATAATATAACCACCATCGAGGGTTATAATTTATCTAATATCGCATAATGAAAATCAAACATGACGGTGCCACAATATCATCAAACATTAATCAAATCTAAACCAATGAAATGAAAAGGGATTCATAAAAACTTTATTATATCATAACCTGTAAAAATGAAACAAGTTTCATAATCACATCACTATTTCATCAACCCATAATCTATTGAAAAATAAGTGGGATTCATAAGAAATTAATCATAGAATAACATATGGAAAGGAAGTAGGTTTTTTAAAAATCTTTTAATCATAAACATAAACTATCCATTGAATGTATTTTAATTTTATCCTTGTAGAATATCCCATTTAAAGAATACGTAACATCAATGTATTTCATATTAAATGGAAATGTATTTTCGAAGGTCACATGGAAAATTTCTTAAGGAAAGAATTTTTTTTGAATATTTGTTTAATACAATAAATTCATAAAACAAATTGGAAATAATTTTATTTTAAAATAATTATGAAAACATAAAAATAATTTTTTAGAAATAATTTATATTTTTGATGAGGAAGACATTATTCTTGGTTATAAAAACAAACTTTTTAAAACATAAATCATTTTTTAAATCCTATTCATTAGAAAGAACCTTGAAAATTTTTAAAGGAAGAATTAAAAAACATTTAAATAATAACTTGATTAAAATTTCAAATATTAATTTAAAACCAAATTTTTAAATCATAAAATATATTAAAAATTATTCTCTTCGGAAATACCCTTGAAACCATATAAATTATTATTTAAAATTAATTTAAAACATATCATGAGTAAAATATCATTCCCGATTTGAAATGAACATTTTAAAAAATAAACAATATTTAGAATCATATTTCTTGAAAATAAACATTAGAACATATAAATTATGGTTGAATGAAAATAATGGTCTTGATGATGTGAAATTCCACTCAATCTATACATGTTAAAAAATATTACTAACACATTTTTAGTAAAATCCAAATGGGAATTGTTTAGAGAACAATATTAAGGTTCCTTTTACATGATATTTTAAAAACTAAAACATGAAAAAAATTATTATAATGAATAATGTTAATAACATTATATTAATTTTTAAACATTTTTTTATAGAATAAGATTTTGGATGAAAAAGGGGTTTTGACTGAAGAGGGTAATATAGATGATTTTTGTTAAATTAAATATTCTAAACTATTGAGTACATCATGAAAGGAATATTAAGAGGAAACTTATATTATAATGAAATAAACATAGGATAAAAAATTAATGAGTCTATTGAGAAATGGACAATAATATTTTTGGATGTAAGATATAAGCATAAACAATCCTGATAAACAATGAGACTATATCATAAAACCCTTACATCTTTGGTAACATTGAATTATACGTCACATGAAATTATAACATTAAATGAATATAAAATATCATGAATATTAGTAGATACATTATATAATATGAAAAATATGTTTTATATGCACTTTATTAAATAACATTTGTGTAAAATATAACAAAGGTCACAAATAAGAAAAATTGAGGCAAAAATACCATGTTGTTTTAGTATCATTTGAACTGTAAACGCCATGAAAGAAAGATCCCATAATGGATATTTAAATCATTATAATTTTTAGTAGAGTTATAATGAAATCATTATATAGTATATATGTAAACCATATAAAAGAAATATGTGGTGAATGTGGAATGTCCCTAACATAATTAAAAAGTGAGACCCAAATCCCTTAACGTAAGTATCGACTTCCTTTATATACATTATAAACTCCTATATAATAAATATTTATATTATAATAATTTGAATAATAAACCATAATTATACATATAATACCATATATTATATTTTTTATGATATTTTATTACCCATTTATTATCAATTCCATTTTAATGACATGTTTTGTGTTATAACTGCTTTTTTTTCGTGCATGGTTTTATTTATTATTTATTTTCCTCATACATTCATCATGATTAAATATTCCCCATAATTTAAAATATTAAATTAATATATTACATATTCATTATATATGTATTTTTTTTAATTGATAGTAGTTAGAGATAGAAAATGAAATACACTTTTTGGAGATGGCTTGATGTTTGTATGGATGAACATTGATTCCATTTTTCCGATGGATGAAATAAAATATTTTTAAATAATAAATTAACCAAAAAGAATAATTTTATTTCAATATATATAATTTTTTTTATTTCTTCCTTTCGTTATTACCTTCCATGTAAATCATATGGGAAAAAATGAATCACATCTCTTCTAGAGGTGGTAGTCCGTCGTAAACATGAACAACGTTATTTTATTCCACTTAAATTGAATGTACGGAAGACTATGAGATATCATTATTAAATAAATTTCATAATATCATAGATATCATAGGTAAATAAAAAATCCATAATTATAACCACATTTGAGAGGAAATTATGGAAGATGAATAATATTTTTTCGTGAGGTTGTAGTCTTCCATACAAATGAATAATGAATTCATAACCCATTTGGAAGAAGATTTTGATTATTCCATTAAAATTTTAATATATAAGAATATTTAAGATACTTTGGACTTTATATCATCACAATATAATTATAATATAATTAGTTGGAGGAATATATATGATAACACGATCAGTCTAGGATGTTACATCTTCCTCAGAAAACATCATTTGGTTTGCAACAAAAGGATTTATAGGACATATTTTTTAACATTATATGGATTATAGGATGAGAGTATGGAATTAATTAATGTTTTAGGTAGTAATGTTTCAACAATTTGTGGTTTTTATGTAAATTAAAGAGGATAGGTGTGACATTTTATAAGTGACGTGAGTGGAACAGTATTAATTCTTTAAAATAAAAACGGTGTACCCAAATTTTTCACGTGAAATAAGGATAAAGCGTGGATAATTATAAAACATAAAAGATATAAGGTCAAAATATCTCAATAAAATGGGTGTTGGAGATGTTTTGTTTCATTTTTAACCCCTATTTCTTTAATTTAACACCTGGTAAAACCATTTTCACCTTATTTAAGGTAAATATTTTTTACAATTTTTTATTATACATTATAGTAAAAAATTATTTTTAATTATTATAAAATATAAAATATGGAACAAATTTTTCTAAATTCTATTTATATATGTGGAAAATTGCAATTGAAAATTAATCCCACATATGCTACAAGAATGATTTTTTCCAAATATAAAATGAACACAAGGTTAAAAAAAATTATAAAAGAATTCAAAAAAATTATTACAATAACCTAAAATGGAAGAATAGATTTATAATTAAACTAATTTTACCTTTAATTTTTTATGTAATGTCCCAGATCTAGGAACCTCTTAAAAGTACCCTATATCTGGTTGGTCACATGACCTAAAGAACATTTCCTCAAATTCTAGAGGCTTCTGACTGACAGCGAGGGCCAATGTGTGATAATGGGGAAACTATGCCCTCATTGGAAGAGTATACACAATAGAAAAAATATTAAACAATAGAATAAGCAGTAATACCATGCAACATAATTAAACTACAGAATAATGATATTAATAAAAGAGTTGGAGAATATATATATAGAAATGATTTATGTCACATGTGTTTTGGGAAGAAGCCAACAGGTACAAATGTTGGAAATACCATACAGAAACCAAAGTCCAGAAGTAAAAAATATACTCCAGCAGCATTAAAAGCCTCATCTTGGTCCCATACCCTCCAGTTCCGACAACAATCAAGTACGTGATGAAGAAGGGCGCTTTCCCTTATCTATACCTGCAATGATATATGTTGTATGGGTCCAAAACCTGACCCACATAGGATGTGGGATGAATTCCAATAAGAAACCACCAAAAGATCTATTCTTAACTATAAGTGAATATATTTATATGAGTAAATATTAATAAATAAACCAATAAAATAGGAATTACTCGAATGTATAAAATCCTACAATTTTCAATTATATTAATTTACATTTGTTATTTATACTTTTAATCATGTAATGAAAGGATAAAATATAAGATTTATATCCCCCTATGTAATGGTAATAAAAGAAATGTCTCAGAAGACCATCCGAACACATCAAGTCTTAGACCAAGCTTATGCTTTGGCTTGGCAAACTCATCAAATTCATTCAATTATTCAATAACTACCCTTAAGTAACGTTCTCGCATTATAATCCCATGGTCTATAATAACAACAATTAATTTTATAAAGACCCTTTGGGAATCTCTCATGGTCTAACCCCTTTGTTCTAACATATCACTAATCATTTACAAATGACTACTAGGGTAGCTCTCATGGATAATACCCCTTGTCCAAGATAACATAAATAAATTATAAATGACCAATAGTGCTGCTCTCATGGTATAAACCCTTGGTGCTATGGGAACCTGATAGCTCTCACATTCAATACCCCTGGGTCAAAATAATAGTATAACATACATAAATTACCCTACCACATGAACCTATTATAGTCAAATTACCCTTGTTCAAAATTTCACTATTCATATTACATGATTCTCACATAATCAGTAACTCGATTCTAACAAAACAAGCTATCAAAAACAAGGAAAGCCTAACAGGATACCTGGTCCAAATGGCCCTAAATTTTCAATCAAGGTAAATTCACCCATAGGTATTCCCTTAACAATGTTATTTATCATTACACATATGAAACTACCCTTTATCAATCAACCAAACCATGACAAGTAATAAAGAAGGTTTAATTTCAAAACACAGAATACCCAAACATGCGAATATTGATCTTTTAGAATATATAATCCAGATATTTTCAACGAAAGGAAAAAACCACCTACCTAGATTTCATATGATCGATATTCTTGAATGTATTCCCTTGAATCAAGCTAGAACGACGTAGATATACAAAAAGGTGAAAAAAACATAACTTGAATAACTCACGAGAGAGGAGGAATCATGAATAAAGGCTCTAGAGGAATTTAAAAATCACCAGTGGGATTCCAACACACCCTATAGTTTATTAATAAAAGGTTCTATAGAGAATTAAGGGTTTGATATTCATTCATCATCCCCGACCACTACGGTATAGAACACAGTAAGAAGAAATTGGTTATGGACATGAGACGCGACCCCGCTCAGATATATAAAAAACAAAACAAAACTACATGGCATGTTCATTTAATGTACATGTGATGTAGTAACCTTAACTGGCCTTTGAAGAAAGTGATCTTCTAGGTCATCACACGACCAGGTACTCGACTATTACACGGCTAGTACATAACTGTACACAGCAACCGGGTACATTGAGTGTACTCAGAAGTACACGAAGTGTACTTATAAAAAACACATTACTTCATTTTCCTCAGAAACTGCTCAAAATAAAGATCCACACCTGAAATGAATATCTGAGTTTATAAAATCCCCCACCACTAAATAAATTCATCCCTGGATTTCCATTCCAAGGGTGGTGAAGAAGAATCTGCGAACAACTCCAGCCACTATGATCGTACGTCGGCCTCCCTGTCCCAAGTCTCGTCTTGTCCCCACATGTGCTACCATAACACTTGCACCGGATGAACATACCAGCTATAGAGACCCTCCATGTTGGGATCCAAAATCCAAATAAGGTGATCCTCGCACTACAAACATAACCTCCTTGGATTTTCAAAAAGATACAGGTATAAAAACTACATTCGTAGATGAGAAACATGGAAGAAATCACACAAGACCGGTACCAAAAAGGTAACTAAAACTGATAGGAAACTGGCCCGACACTCCCCAAAACCTCAAACGGCCTAACGTATCTCGGTGAAATCATCCCCTCTCTCATAATCAACCCGTGTCCCAACCATAGTGTGATACGTAAGAAAACCCATCTCTGAACTCGAACAACAGAAGTCATCTTTATCAATCTGCATAATATTTCAAGAATGATTATGTTATAGCCATCCTCTTAGGAATCAACTCCACCTGCTCAATGGTATTCTAGACAAGATAAGGTCCCAGCGTAGCAGCCTCTCCTTCCTGCAGCCAACATAGGGGTGATTCGCATGACCTACAGTACAAAGCCTCATAAGGTGACATCTGAATCATTTCATGAAAAATATTTTTGATAGAAAACTACACTAGGGGTATGTGTCTCTCACAAGTGCCCCCAAAATCCAGGACACATGCTCAAATATAGTCCTCCAAAACCTGAGTCATTTGCTCATACTGGCCATATTTATGGGAATGGTAAGTTATACCAAGAAAAAATTGTGTACACAAATCCCATTGTAGTCCCTTCCAGACCTGAGAAATAAACCAAGAGTCCCTGTCTAAAATGATGAGTGCAGAACCCCATGCACAGAAGAAAAATATGGGATGTACAAATTTCCAATCTCATCAAAACTAAAGGTTTCCTTGATTGGAAAGAAATTTGGAACCTTCGTGTGTCTGTCAACAACAACCCATACAACATAATTTCCTCTGGGAAACCTTGGTAAACCCATTATGAAATGCATCGAAACATCATTCCACTTACACTCTAGAAAGGGTAACTGCTGTAATAGCCATGTCAGTCACTGATTCGCATCCTTCACATACTGACAGGTGGAACATCTCATAACAAAACCATCAAAATCCTTATTCATTCCTAGCCTCCAATAATAATGATATCGATATTGATACATCTTGGTGACACATGGATTAATATACCATACCGAGGCATGAAATTTTTTCAACATCTCCTCACATATATCTGCTATCACCCATACATTCCCATGAAAATTGAAAACCTCACCCTTGACTATGGTCCACCAAGTAGTAGGGTTCCCACCTAATGCAATAATCTTTAAGACAAGGCCTTCAAAATCTGATTGCTGCCTCATTCACACTCGATATAGTAGAGTAGAGGTAACAACCATAGAAGAAAAATATGTCTAAACCTATTTGTCATGATCCTCCAAATTCATCTTAGATGACATACCCATAATCTTCCAATCAATACTGGCTTCATGAACTTCTTGTATTCGAGTTCTCCTATTCAATGCATCACCCACTTTGTTTACATTCTCCTGCATGTAGGCAAGATCAATGTTAAAGAACTGATGATACTCAACCCACCTTCACTTTCCCAAATTAATATTATGCTGAGTAAAAATATACTTGATGATTTTTTGGTAAGTGCATATCACCAAATTACCTCAAAAAAGATAATGTATCCAACAACATTAATCATGCACAACTGTAGCTTACTCGAGATAATGCATCAGGTAATTCCTCTCTTGTGGCCTCAAATGCCGAGAACCATATGCAAAAACTCATTACTTGGGAAGAAGCACTGCTCCCAACCCGATACTTAATGCATCATAGTAAACAGTGGAACTCTTTCCCATCTCCAGAAAAATCATTATCAGTGCTGAAGTAAATCTCTATTTTAACTCATGAATGGATGAATCATAGGAATATGTCATCAAGTACATCATGCCCTTCTTAGTTATGCCCATTAGTGGTGCTTCTAAGCATAAAAAGTTTGGAATAAAGAGTCTATAGTAACCATCCAACCCTATAAAATTCCGTACACCAATGACGTTCTTTGGATGCTCCTAGAAAACTACTGCTCTAACATTCTCTAGGTCTACTGATAATCGTGTCTCTAAGATTACGTGATCCACGAAGTGAATCGGGTCCTTCCAAAAGTGTAATTTTGAGAACATAACATATAACTGATGCTCTCTCAATGTACTCAAAATGATCACAAGATGGATGGCATGGTCATTTCGAGTGTAATAGTACACCAAGATATCATCCATGAAAACCACCACAAAGGAATACAAGTATAGATGGGACACTTGGTTCACGAGTTCTATGAAAACTATTGGCACGTTCGTGAGACCGAATGTCATAACCAAGTAATTTTATAGACCATATCTCCACCGGAAGGCTATAAGAGGTATATCTGATGGTCTAATGCGCAATTGATGATAACTGAATCTCAATTCAATCTCTAAGAACACTGAGGCTCCTCAAAGTTGATAAAAAATATCATTAATCCTCGGTAAGGGATATCAGTTCATTACCTTAATCGATTTTAGGTTCTAATAAACCACACAATGTATTTGGGTAATGTCCGACTTGTTTGGAAAAAGAAATGGAAAACCCCAAGGATATGTACTTGGTCGGATGAAACACTTTTCATAAAACTCCTATAACTACTTCTTGAGCCCCTGTAACTCTAGGTTAGCCATCTTATTAGGTGGAATGGACACCAGTACTACTCCTAGAACACGATCAATAAGAAAATCTACATCTATATATGGAGGTAAACCTTAAAATTCCTCTTGAAAGACATCTATGAAATTATCCACTTCTGGAGGAAATTCCATCTATGAAGTCCCCTAGTCATCCAAATATAAACTAGAAATATAGACTATAATTATTATTAACCAATGATTCTAGGGTCCAGATATGCACTCCTAGACATAAAATTTTCCCTTGTGTAGAAAAGACTCGCCCTCTGGTGATGGGAAACTCACCCTGTGGTGATAGTAGTCAACAACGGCCTAAAAGGAGACCAAATAGTCCTATCCAAGAATTAAATCAATGCCTGACATCTCTAAGACATAGAGGTTCCACATGGAGTAACACCCACTGAAGCGCACCTATCGTGGGGTGTGGAAAAATAAATTATTTACTAAGTTAAAATATATTATAGTGGTTAACCTAGGATGTCTCCCGACAAGTAGTGAACAACAAATAGTTTGTCACTTTTTATTTAGAAAAAAGTTGGGGGTTTTTGGAATTGTTTGGTTTTAAAATCAAAGAGAGAAATGAAACAAAATGAAGAAATTGAGAAAAAGATTCAAGAAAAAAAATGGAATGAAAGTTATTTTAAAACAATTTAATAATATGGGTGATCCATTTGGGGTCAGTTTTATAATTTCAATGTTATCCATGTTCCATTTTATTCAATCCTCTTCTACTAAGATGATTTAAGTGAGATTCAATAATTTGTTTCAACTCACTTCTTTGGTTAAATGGTTAAGATAAGAAAAGAATTTAACAAAATTATAGTTTGTTCTAATATATTTTTGGTCCATGATGGATTTGTAGTGAATTACCTTAATTATATTAGTCAATTCCCAATAGGGTATTGTTTATCCCAAATAATCATGGATGTTCACCACCCCTCTCACACGTACTAGCGATGGCTAAGTACTTCACCACTAAGTCCCGATCTTATTATATCAAATATATATCAGAACATAATGGAGGGAGACAACTGATCATTTATCAAAGAAATAATAATTGTATATTATAAAATCAAATACGATATCATAAGATAAAAAATTCTGTTATTAGAATTTGAAAACAACATCGCAGAAGAGATAAAAATTTTATACAGTCAAATGCAAGAACACAAAGCATTAAAAATATAAAACCTACCGTCCCCCAATAACTAAAAATATTTACCCCACCATGGTAAGGATAATTTATATTAAAGGGGAAGAAAAAGGCATTATGGAACTTGAAGAACAAAAGAGAGAAAATAAGAACTCAAAAATAAATCCTCCAGAATCTGTCTGCAAGATGTTCGCTTTTGTGTTTCCCTATATTGGATGAATGAGGCCAAGGTCCCTTCTTATAGAATGTTTGGAATGGGTTTGGCCATCTAACCTATAAATATTAAAGCCATTTGAGCCGGTTAAAGGATGTTATGTCCGCCTAAATGGAAGGGACTTTTCCTGGCCGCCAAACACTATTCCACCAACCCTTCTTTGACTTTTGCATTGGCGGCCTTAATGAATGAATTTATTCCTAATATTTTGCGATCCTATGAACCTCATAGTAATATTTTGAACCCACCAAGAATAACTTCATTTGAAGGCAGGTTGTCCATGATATACTTCATTGAATAAGTCATAGTTCATTCTAGCGTCTTGAAAAACTTTTAACATTGATTGAAATTGTTGGGCATGTTGAAATTCAAATTGGATCTTGTCAAAAAATAAAATTATGTATAAAACAGACATATACAACCCAAAAATAAAATCACTCAATTTTGTTCACAAGATTAATAGTTATTCCCGAAACACAGAAGGTTCATAAAATTGTATATTTCCAGATTTGACAAATTTTGATATTTAAGCTCAAAACATACAAAAAATCGGAAAATGATGTAAATAAGGTGAAATTAATTAATTGGAAGAGATTAAATCATTTAAAAACATATTAATTATTTTTAAATTATTATAACTATCAATTTCCCCACACTTATCACTGGAATCAGGGACAAGTAAAACCCAAAAATCAATTCATAGTAAATTTAAAATACATATCCATGAGATCTAACAATTTAACATAACGAAAACAAAAATATCATGCCTCCTAAAACAATATTTTTTCAATTTCTTCATTTTATAATATTACATATATTTCCTCTTCATTACTCCTCTCATGCACACAAAACACTTTCCTCACTTTCATTTTCTCTCATCACACAAATTTTAATTTTTTAGCAATGTCTTTCTCATCCAATAATCATGCATGGGTCACCATAGGTTTGGTAAATTACTACATCTCCACCCGATGTCAGTCAAGGACATAAGTTTATCATGAGGACTTAATAGGGTTGTTCTATGGCTTTTGGTTGGTAGGATTTTGATGTGAAAAAATTCTGCGGTAGAATAAGGAGGGCTAGGCTCTTTTTGAAGAAAATTTACATTACTCTAATTTTTACTAAAGTGTAGTCTCCTCCTATCTCCCATTAGTAGTAAATCAGCCCCATCATCATGAAAAATAAGTGAGATTTTACACCATTAATGATTTCAGAAGAAAAACCTTCTATCATCTCAACCATGATATTTCTTTAATGTTCCAGATAGGAACAATTTTTTTTCACTGGATGCTCCAAATAGGCACAACTTCTCATACAAATGAGAGCTCCAGATAAAGCACAGTTTCTCATAAATAATGATATATTTTTTTCAGGAAAAATAAAATTTCTTAAACTTTTTATTTTTCACCCAAAGTATCTCAAAATGAGGTAGCACAACACAAGTCAACCTCCTCCCACACTTATGTTTAACTAGATCATGGAATTTCACTTCAAGAGCAGGATGGATAGGAAAAATTGAGTTATATTGTGGCTAACCTAACATGTTATTCATGGATTCTATAGGCTACAAGGATTAAATGTATAAGGTAGGAAATTATAAAAAGGATTATCTTGAAAAGGGGGCTTTAAAATCAAAGAAATGCCACAATCATTTAAAACATATGCACCGCAAACCCTCAAGTTTTAACAGGAGTAAATCAAATTATGGTTAAATCAAGCATGGTATGGTACTATAAAGAAGTGAGATGAATGAAAAGAATGTCAAAATTATTTTTAGAAGCCTCGCAGTAATGTGATTTCAAATAAAAGGACATAGGGATGTGGCATGAGATTCAAAATTCTGAGTACATTTCATGAAATTCATAAAGAATTGAACTTGAAACAAAGTCATATTTAGCATTCATTTAATCTCAGTTTCAGGGAATAAATTGTTTCATTTAAGGAAATTGGTTTTAAAAATTAAAATGAGGATCATTTTTTCTCAGTAGTTTTAGAAACACAAAAATTTGAAAAATAAACACACATATTGACTAAAAAAGGTTTTTTTGTTAAATAAGAAAACATACAACAAATGAAAATCCTAACTACAAAGGTTCCTTCCCCCATACTTAAATGATTCAATGTCATCAATGAATTAAATTGGATTAAAAATGTAATATTATTTTAAATTGAATCAAAATAAAAAAGAAAGTTTTAAGGAGAGGTGAAACCTGATGAATTTATTAATTAATGGGTTAGAGGGGTATGGTCTCCTCCACTGTCTCTGATGGCATGGTCCTAAGGAATTTCTTCAAATGATTCCCATTAACAGTGAATAGATCTTTCTCTTGATCCTTCATAATATACACAGCACCAAAAGGATATACATGACTATCTATAAATGGACCTTCCCATCTAGAACTAAGTTTATCTGGCATCATCTTGAGTCTTGAGTTGAATAATAGCACCATGTCTCCATAATGGAAGTATTTTGTTTGGATAAAATTATCATGAGCCACTATTGTTCTCTATTTATAAATCATGGAGTTTTTGAAACTTTCCTTATAATTTCATCCATCTCCTGAAACTGTAATCTTAATTCCTTCCCAGCACTTTCACGATCCAAATTTGTCTTCCTCACAGCCTAATATGCTTTATGTTACAATTCCCCAGGTAGGTGAAATTTTTTTCCATAAATCAACCTATATGGACTCATTCAAATTAAGTTTTTGTAGCCTATACTGTAAGCCCATATTTTGTCTTCCAACCTTTGGCTCCAATCATTCCTATATGTATTAATATTCTTTTCTAAAATTCCTTTTATTTCTATTATGGATACTTCAGCTTGACCATTAGTCTGTGGATGATATTGAGTTGATGTTTTATGATGCACCCCATATTTCATCAGCAAAGCATCCATTATCCTATTTTAAATGTGATTCCCTTGATCAATAATGACATCTCGAGGCACTCCAAACCTATAAAATATGTTAGTCCTGACAAAATCACAAACAAATTTAGAATCGTCATTCTTGGTGGATTTTTCTTCCACCCATTTGGACACATAATCAGCTGAAAGAAAGATATAATAATGTCCAACTGAAATTTGGAAAGGGAAAATAAAATCTATTCCCCATACTTCAAACATTTTACGAAAATTAAGTTGTTGTTGGGGTATTTCTTTTCACTTTGAAATATTTCTATAAAACTGACATTTTTCACACCTTTTACAAAATTCATGGGCATATTTAAAAAGGGTGGGACAATAATGTCCATATTCTAAAACCTTCCTTACTGTCATTTGAGGTCCAAAGAGGCCTCCACTAGCTAATGTGTGACAAAACTCAAAGACAGAATTAATTTCACTATTTGGCAGACATCTTCTTATTGCATGGTCATTGAAAATTTTCTAAAGAAATGGATCATCCCAGATGTAATATCTTGATTCAGATTTCTTCTTTTGAATTTGGTGAGAATTTAAATGAGATGGTATTTGAGATGTTACCAGAGAATTGACCATATTGGCATATCCTGGAACTTAATTATTTATGGTTTAGAGTTTTTCTCCAGGAAGCTCATCATTATGTGGGTTCTGGTTTGGAATTTCTCCTTCAGCGGTGTGGGGTAGTCGACATAGATGATCAGCCACCTGATTTTCAGTTCCCTTTTTTATCATTAATTTTCCAAATTTAACTCTTGTAAAAGTAGCATCTATATTACTAGCATGGGCTTTCCATCCGACTTCTTCATTAAATACCTGATATCTACATGATCAGAAAAAAACAACAAATTTAATAACAAGAAGATATTATTGGAATTTATCTAGTGCAAAGACAACTACAAGGAAATCCTTCTCGGGGGTTGTGTAATTTATTTGTGTGGCATAAAAGGTATTTGATTCATAAGATATGACATGAGGCTTTTTGACAATTATTTGTGATAGAACTTCTCCCACTGGTTTGTTGGATGCATCACAAAGAAAAAAAAGGGTAATCCCACTTGGGTGGTTGCATTATTGGAGGTGTGATCAACATTTTCTTAATTCATCAAATGACTTTCTGCATGAATAATAAATATTAAATTATTCTCCTTTTAGTAGTAATATTCATGGAGGGAGAGAAATATTACTAAAATCTTTGATAATCATTCTGTAAAATCATGCATGTCCTAAAAAAGATCTAACATGTTTTAAACAAGTTGGATATGGCAAGGAATTTATTACTTCAACTTTCGATTTATCAACCTCTATCCCTTTTAGTGAAATTATGTGCCCCAAAAATATTCCCTTTTCAACCTTGAAATGACATTTTTCAAAAATTAAGACAATATTATTTTGAATTCATGTTTTCAAAACTTTTTCCAAATTTCTTAAGAAATTATCAAATGAATTACCAAAAACTGTGAAATCATCAAGAAATAACTCCAGTTAGTCCTTAATATGATCTGGGAAAATACTCACCATTCACCGTTGAAATGTACCTAGGGAATTTCATATCCCAAAAGGCATCATTTGGTAGGAAAATGTACCAATTGGATTGGTGAAGGTTGTCTTATCCTGGTCTTCTGGTGAAATCAGTACCTGCAAGTATCCTGAGAATCCATCTAAAAAACAGTAATGGGTTTTTCCAGCTAACCTTTCTAGCATTTGATTTATGAATGGAATGGGGAAGTGGTTTTTTTGGGTAACTTGATTAAGATTCCTATAATCTATACACACTATATATATGTTTTTTACTCTCATGGGGGTCAATTCATTTTTTCTTTTTTTGATAGTTGTTAGGCCTGTTTTCCTTGGGACTACATGAATGGGGATAACCCACTAAGAAGCAGAGATTGGGTAAATGATGCCAGCTTATAGCAATTTCTCAATCTCTTTCTTAACAACCTCAATGGATGTGGGATTGAGTCTTCTCTTAGGTTGTTTAACTAGACAGAAAACACTTTTTAAAAATATTCTATGAGAACAGACCTTGGGATTCATTCCACGTATATCACCTAGACTCCATCCTATAGCTTGGACATTTCTTTTGAGTAGGTCAATTGGGGTTTCCTCTTGTGAATGGGATATGTTATTGGAAATTATTACTAGAAATTTTTCCCCTTCCATTATTTAAGTATACTTCAAATCACTTGGAAATTTCTTAAGTTCAAGACATGGGGGTTGTCCAATGGATGACATTGAATCAAGGTTTCCTGTTCCTGAGGCTGGAATCTTTGATATCATCTCATTTTCTTTTAATAAATCATCAAAAAAGTCAGATTTTACCTCATCCTCTAACATGATATTAGTATTTTATGGTTCTTGGAAATTAGAATTTTTATATGAAGAATGTTCTCCTAATGATAAGAAGTTAAGAAGCATACCTGAATCTTCAATTGTTTCTAAACCTTATTCATGGGAGATCACATAATGTGAGTGATTACTGGAAGGATGTTTCATTGCATCAAGAATGTTGATGTGTACTTTACTATCTCCAATATCCATTGTGAGTGTTCCTTCATGAACATTGATGATGATCCTTGATGTTTTTAGGAAGGGTCTTCATAGGATGACGGGAGAGTAGCCTGGTGCTCTATCTTCTTCCATGGTAAGGACATAAAAGACTGCTAGAAAGATCAATACACATACTCCAATGAGTACATCTTCTACTACTCCAGCTGGGAAAATGGTGGATCTGTTTGCTAATTGGACAACCACTCGAGTTGGTTTTAGTTCTCCGATCTACAAGAATGAAAATACTAGGTGAGTCATAACATTTATTGAAGCTCCTAGATCACATAATGCATTAGTAAAATTTAAAGACCTAATGGTGCAAGGAATAGAGAATTTTTTTAAATCTTGACATTATTTTTGTATTATTTGTGTGATCAGTGCTAAGACACTTCTTCCTAAGCTGATTCTCTCATTTCCATCCAACCTCCTTCTTTTTGTGCACAACTCCTTCAGAAAATTTGCATAAATAGGGATTTGTTTGATTGCATCTAGTAGTGGGATATTGATCTCAAATTTTTGAAAAGTTTCATGGATTTCATTTTTAATTCTCCCTTATTCAACCTTCTTTGACTCAACTAATGCAGATGGGAATGGTTCTTGGATATCCTTTTCTTCCATTTTTTGTTTTTGCAAAGGTGTTTCTAGCCTTTCCATTATAAACCCGATTCATTCTCATTTTTTGTTCTGGTCTACTTCTTTTGGATGGATGTGTTGTTCTTCATCAGGTATCTTCGAATAATCATAGCCACTTTGTTCAGGTGACATTATCTCTTTTCCACTTCATGTTTTAATGACGATCACACTTTCTTTGGGATTTGGAACTGTTTGTGATGGGAGTTTGCCTTAATTTTTTGTCAGAATATCCATAGGGATGTCAAAATTATTATCTAAAATTTTCACTCCCTTCATTAGATCTTTAATCTCTATTTCTTGGTGGTTCGTATGAGAACTTGTTGAAGGTTTTTCAAATGGTTTTTTCTAGTATGAATTTTTATAGGGTTGTTGGAATGGTGGAGGATTCTGGTACTACTGGTGCGGGAATAGAGGTTGATTTTTGTATTGATTTTGAAATAGAGGCCTATCCTAGTAATATCGAAATCCATATCCTTGTTGGGGTTGATGTGATTGATTTGACTGGAATTTCCTTTCTTGATAGGCAGCGGCACAATTTTTAGTTCCCTATACTTATGGACATTGATCAGTGTAATGATAACTAGAAGAGCATAAACCACATACCTGATTTGGGCCTTATTGATCCTTCACATTATTCACAGCAAGTTGTCTCATCATATTAGTCATTTAATTAAGTGTTTCTTCAAGTAAGGGTAAGGATGAATCAAAAGTTCTTACCTCATGGATGCCTCTAGTTCCCATACCTTGAGTTCCGAATAATTGTGAGTTTTATACAATCTTCTCAACTAGGCCTCTAACATCTGTTGGTGACTTGTCGATCAAGGATCCTCTAGATGAGGAATCTAGTAAATTTCGATCAATGTAGAGCAATCCTTGGATCAAAGAACACAAGAAATTGCTTCGCTTCCATTTCTTTGTGTGGGAAGCTTGCACAGAGTTTCTTGAAACATTCCCAATATTCGTAGAGAGTCTCTCCAGTAGATTGATGTATGACATAAATATCCTTTTTTATTACTGTGCTCCTAGATGTAGGGAATAATCTCTGCAAGAAGATTCTTCTGAGTTCTTCCCAATAATTTATCTCCCCAGGTTAGATATTATACAACCATTCTTTTACTGCTTCCTCAAGTGAGAAAGGAAATTCCCTCCACTTTACCTGGTCTTCTACGACTCCTTGGGGTTTGATGTTGGAGCAGACATAGGTGAACTCTTGGATGTGTCGATTTGGGTATTCAACTTAACGACCTTTAAATTTTGGTAGCATGTGAATCATAATAATGAGTAGTTTAAAATCATTCTCCATGGCAAGGATAGTTAATTGGTTGTTTAGATTAGGAAATTGAGGGGCGCATAGATCACACAGAGTTTTGTTGAGATTATTATCCATTGTTGTAGGTTCATAGTGATCACTGAAAGTATCACTTGAATTTGTGAGGTGTATTTCTTCAAACTCACTCTGAAAATTTTGTTTTCTTAATTGTGTAATTTTACGATCAATTCGGGATCAAATTCAATTAAGGGTTTATTTGAACAATGGGTCATTCAAGAAAGCTCTTTTAGTTTTTGTGTTTTGAGGTACTTTGATCTCCGACAATGTAACCATGTTTTGACGCACACCTATCGTAGGGTGTGGAAAAAGAAACTATATACTATGTTAAAATATAATATAGTGGTTATCATAGGTTTTCTCCCGATGAGTAGTGCACACAAAATAGTTTGTCACTTTTTATTTAGAGAAAATGTATGCTGTTTTTGAAATAGTTTGGTTTTAAATTCAAAGAGAGAAACAAAACAAAATGAAAAAATTGAGAAAAATATTTAAAAAAATGGAATGAAAGTGATTTAAAAAATATTTAATGATATGAGTGATCAAGTTAGTGCTGCTTTTATAATTTCAATGCTATCCTTGTTCAATTTTATTCAATCCTCTTCTGCTAGGTTTATTTAAGTGAGATTCAACAATTTATTTAAACTCACTTTGTTGGTTAAATGGTTAAGATAAGAATATAATTTAATAAAATTATTTTTTGGTATAATCTCCTTTTGTTATGTGATAGAGGTGTAGTGAATAACCCCAATTGTCTTAGGCAATTCACAATCAGGTATTGTTTATCCCAAATAATCATGGATGTTCACCACCACTCTCACACGTACTAGCGATTGCTAAGTACTTTACCACTATGTCATGATCTTTTTATATGAAATATAGATCAAAACATACTGGAGGGATAAAATTTATAATTTATTGAATCAATAATAACAACAGATTATAAAATCGAATACGATCGCATAAGTTAATAAATTCTGTTATTAGAATTTGAAAACAACTTCGTAGAAGAGATAAATATTTTATATAGTCAAATGAAAGAACTAAAAGAATTACAAATATAAAACCTACCCTCCCCAAATCACTCAAAATATTTACCCCATCATGGTAAGGGTAATTGAGATGAAAGGGGAAGAAGAAGGCATTATGGAACTTAAAAAACAAAAGAGAGAAAATAAGAACTCAAAAATAAATCCTCCAAAATCTGTGTGCAAGAAGTTCACTTCGGTTCTACCATCTCTTGTCTAAATGAGGCCGGGGTACCTTATTATATAATGTTGGTAATGGAGTTTTCCATATAATCTCAAAATATTAGAGCCATTGGAGCCGTTTCAAGGATTTTATGGCTTCCAAAATTGAAGAGACTTTTCCTAGCCGCTAAACACTATTCTACCACCCATTCATTGACCATTGTATTGGAAACCTTAATGAATGAATTTATTCCTAATAATTTTTTGATCCTCTAAACCTTATAGTACGATTTTGAACCCAGCTAGAATTTCTACATTTGGAGGCCAGTGGTCCAAGATATACTTCATTGATTAATTAAGAGTCCATTCTGTCGTCCAGAAAAACTCTTCACATTGATAGAATTGTTGGGCACGTAGAAATTCTAATTGGATCTTTTCACAGACGAAACATATGTAGAAAAAGGAAAATACATCCCAGAGAAAAACAATCACTCAATTTGGTTCAAAATTTTAAATGTTATGCCCGAAACACAAAAGGTTCATAAAATTGAATATTTCTATATTTGACCAATTTTGATATTTAAGCTCAAAACATATCAAAATTAAAAAATTGATGTAAATAATATGAAATTAATTAATTTTCAGGGATTAAATAATTTAAAAACATATTAATTATTATGAAAATATTATCTCTTCCACCCACTAACCTCAATAGGGCACTCCTTGCACTGACGTACACATGCCATCGTAATCCCTAATTGAGTGTCTAGTATAATAAAATCATTAGAAGTAAAGATATAGTGCCCAAGGCTCTCCACAATTTCAAAGGATAATAAAATATTGGAATCCACTTTATAAAAAAGTGCAAAATCTAAAAACGAGGAAACTAGAATCGTACGTCTAAGAGTAGAGGGTCTGGGATCCTACTCCTTCTGGGTCTGTTCCACTGCAAAATTATGACCTTTACTGTGGCCTTGCACCCCTATATGGCTACCTTGATCTGGTCCACCTTTCTCTCCATGAGAACCTTTCATGTAGATATCATGTCCATGACCACCTCCTCTGCCAGAGAAACACCAATTCCTTGATTAATGAGAAACTGGTGGTCCTACCCCTGAACACGGAGTCATAACAGATCCCCTCTCACTCACTACTGGTGAGAACTTCCAAAACACTGAATGTGGACCATCTTACTGCAACATCGGAACTCTAGTGGGTCCTTTAAGAAATGTGGTCTCTTATGCCCACTCTTCCTGCGTTGGTATCACACCACATGGCTTCTTGGAGAAACATCTCATTAAAGATCTTTATGGAACTTCCTTTTATCAGTCGAAATAGTACCAACCCTGGATGCTGAATCTCCCTAGATCATAGCTCCTAACTCCCTCAGATTGTACTGGTAATTAGCTCCTGATATACTATATCATTCCTTGATTTCAGCCTAAAGACATTCTCCTGCCATTAGATTTCATAACTGAGATGTAGCACCTCAAAAATTTTATGGTATGTTTCTCTATTCATCACTGAGTTACATTCTATTAATCACTGTGTTCCTTTGAAACAACACTAGGTTATTTAGGATATAGTTAAAACATATCCATTAAACATAAATTTCCCACTTCTATGTTTTGAATTTCATAAAATGGCCATCTAGAGTTGTGACCAGTAAGTCATTTTGAGTCTGATAGAACCAACTTATTTTTTTTGGTGAATAGTAACAAACCCTTATGAATAGTAATATGAATAGTAATATGACCCTAATTAATAGTAAATTGTATTATTATTTTATTTTCTTAAGGCTTCAAGATAATGACATCTTGATTAATTTTTCAATGAGACATAAAAGATGTTATAGTTATTAAACAATTAATTTTTGAATTAAGTATCATTTTATTTACAAATTAAATTAAAAATAATTAATAAATAATTTTAAAAAAATGGACTAAATTTTTGAAATCTACATGTCGATAAATGGTTAGGATGAATTTTGAGGATTTTTCTAAAATAGTTGATTTCTCAGTGAATAGTGAAAAATTCAGTTTTTAGTTTCAGTGTGTTAATGACATCATTAATGATGTAATAATGATTTTATAAATCAGGTCGACTTGTGTATAGTTAAATAATATGCGAGGTGTACCATGTGACTTATACCATGGGCAAATATCAGGGGCAAGAACATGGTTTTGCAAATACCATTCATGAGGTGTCCCTTGAAAATTATTAAAATAACCCCTCACTTTTCCTATAAATACCAACTCTTTCCTTCATTGAAATAATTCCCAATTCTCCCTCAATGAAGCTCTGGCCTCCTTACATAAATATTAGTTCTTCCAAAGTTTCCTCAAGTCCACAAGGTCCCAGCCATCATGTTTTAAGGGTTACTCTACAAGGTAATAAAATTCTAAATTTCTTTTGTTTTTCCATTAAACTTCTCTTTTCTGTGGTATATCATTCAAGTTTCTAGACAATGTTCTTATGTACATCTTATTATAGATCACTTTATGTATTATGATTAATTTCTAGATGGGTGACCCATGTACCCTCTCTTTTTATGTTTTCTAAAACCCTACATCATAGTCATTGGGCTGCCGGATTTTTGTAAGAGATTTCTCACTTATTCTTTTATTTTTAGATCCTTCCTTATTATTTCTTCATATATTCTTAACCAAGAATCATGAAATCATAATAAATCATGTATGTTCTAGATTTTATCATGTTTATGGAAAATCTTCAACATTATTTTTTTCCTCGTGCACTTATTTAATGAATAAAAACATCGTCCGTGATGTATCGATTTACCGACATTGTAGATGATGTAACCTCAATTTCCCTTAATTCTTTAAAGTATGTTCATTAATCCATTTATATGGTTGAACCAGGTTATAATATAAGTGTTACGACTCACCCATGGTTCTACAATTCTTTCGTACTCATGGTTCTAATTTATAAAACAAAATGAGGTTGTTATTATCCATGAACCACTAAAACGATCTAAACAAACATCATTAATGTTTTATCTAATGAATAATCATCATGGAATATAACACAAAATCTTTATGAAATCATTTATATCTCCATAATTTCATTAATAATATGTATTAACAATTCTTGTATGTTTAACCATGTTTTAAAAGAACTTCCATTCATGGAAAGAAGTAAACGAACCATGAAAACCAAGGAAGAAAATGCTTCAAAAACATGAATATTGATCCAATTGAACCCATAGAAAGGGCCATGAATGAACCTAATAAGGTTATAATAAATCAATTAAATGTATATGAGGTTTTGGAAATATTAATTAATGAATCGAAATTTTATTATTCAGGTCATTAAAAGTAACAAAGAACACACTCGAGCATAAGGTAAGGGGTTTCTCATCTCACTTTCATTCCTGTGAGATTTTCGTTGTTCGCCACATATTTCATGTATGTCGTCTATGTGTACTGAAATTTGTTATATAATAACATTATTCTTTTCAAATTCAATTTATTCAATGACTAACATGATTTTCATTAAGTTATGGTCATATGATTCGACGGATTACATTGTGGTAAGGGACTTTGTCTCAAATAACTTCTAGTTCTGACTAACTTTTTATTGTGCACCTAATAATCCTTCTATGGTGTACCTGCTGATCATTTGAAATCACTTTTCATTTGAAATTATATTTATATTAAATATCCATAATCTCGTGGCATGGATATGTTTTTTTCTAAACTGTATACCATTTTACATAAGGTTTTTATTTGGAATGTTATTTTAATTATGGAAATATTGATGAATCAGTATACTCTACTCTATAAAGATATTGAAAAGGATTATTTATCTTATATTGAATCAATTTAAAAATAATTATTTGGAAATGCAGTATAGGGTGAGGCCTCCTATATACCCTTAATTCATTGGTAGGTCCAATGATACAAAACAGTTTTTCGATAAAACCTTCGAGTTTGTTTCAAAAAATCAGAAGGGTTTCTACTCATAGAACTAAACCATTTTTACGGTATTATTTTTTCCTATTCCAGATACATGACATCCAATTACTAATAATTCTCTTTATTCATTATCAGTTATTATTATAATCCATGAGGTTTTCACTATAACCAAATCTATGGATTGAGTTTCATTCTCAGTTTATTAATGGCATTAGTTATTCATTTATTCACTATGCCATATTGATTATGTTAGATTGATTTTGATTCACTTATTGTTGTACTCATGCTTCCACTATTTTTAACCCATAATTAGTGTTTGAGATCACCCCTTTCATTGTCTATCTTCAACATGTGATGAAGAGAAGATCTTTTATTGAGTTCCTGGGGATGCCATTTTTAGTTTTTGTTATGTATTGTATTTTGTAATCTTTTCCAATGTAATTTGAGTAAAATCTATGTATCCAGTTTCTCCATGACTACTAAATTGATCATTCCTTCAGGATTTTCATTCCTTCTAAGCATGTCAATATAACAAGTAATGCAATGATTCTGGTCTAGAGAGGTTGTGGTGTTACAGTTGGTATCAAAGGAAGTTTAGTAGACAACATGTAAACTAGAGTATGAACTGTGTAGTAGGGAACAAATCCCTAAGGTAGTATCTGAGGATTAACATTCAATAATGTCATGGTTTTTTGGTAAGGAATATATTTTTTGGATATTTTATGCAATACGTCCCAGTCTGTATATGAGCAGGTAGAGGCGGTTCTGGTGTAGATATATCTAGGGGTAAAAACCAAAAACACCGCTTTGAGCTAGACTCAAACGATAACTGGTGCACGAAAACGGGCCTTGCTGCACTCTTGGTTACGACACTCCTAGGGGATATGCTTAGGATAATTCATATTTTCTTTACAGGCCATAATGAAAGAGTTAATGTAAATTTTTCAATAGAAGAACCATGTTTATAAGATTAGGTATGCATAGAATTCCTATCTATGTTGAGTGATTTTCTATTTGACATTCATAAACTATTCTAGTTTATCCCAATATTTAGAAATGGTGTCTAATGGAAGAAGGGGAATCAATACTCGTGGTAATGGTAGGTATATTCTTACTGATCAAGTCAACACAGTCAACATTGGAGCAGATCAGATCATGACCATATTGGGACAACATACTCAAGTTGTAACAAATAACCATTCAACACCTGTGTTGGATCGTTTCATGTGGATGAAGCCCCATCATTTGGTGGGACTACTAATCAAGTGGTTACTGAGCAATGGATCTTGTCCCTTGATAATATATTTATGGCATTAAGATAGAATGAAAATGAAAAGTTAGTATCGGAAGTATATTGTGTCAAGGGAGAAACTAACCAATGGTGGTCCCTGATTCAAAATACCACGGAGGAAGAAGAGATATATGATATGTAATGGAAGAATTTTAAGGAAATATTCTTTTAAAAATGTTCCCCTTGTGAGCAACGAACTGAAATGAAGAGGAAATTCTTTATCTAGAAACAAAGGGAAGAAGACATTGTTGTAGAGTATGAGGCTACATTCACAAGGCTATCCATGTATGTCGTGGGTTATGTACATGACTAGGTAGACATGATTGATCATTTCTTTGAAGTTCTTAATCCATGAATTCTAAGAGAACTATATTCTTAATCATTTTCATCATATGATGAAATTGTATCAAATGCCATCAAAACAGAGAATGAATTTGCTAGATCAATTTTTTTCAAAAGAAACTGAGATAAGAAGCGGTATTTTGATAACAAAGGAAAAGGAGAAGTACCAATGAAGAGAAAAGGAGTGAAGGATTTCCCATTATGTGAGAACTTTGGGAAGAATCATCTCGGGAAATTCTTGAAAGGCATGGGAGTCTGCTATAACTGTGGAGAAAAGGGTCATCGATCTGATTAATGAAAGGGAGAGAAACAATTCAATGATATTCAATGATACAATTGGAGAGAGATGGGACACTACGAAAATGAGTGTCTTAAGCATCAAAGAAACATTACCCAGAAAAATCCAAGAGAGAAAGGGAGATCCTATACGATTATAACCGCGGAGGTTGGAGTTCCTAATGACGTGGTGGAATGTACTTTAATTGTTTCCCCAAAAATAGCCATCCTATTATTTGATTATGGATCATCACATTCATTTATATCCTCTCAGTTTTCCAAGAAAACTAGATATGTCCAATTTTATTTAATAAAGGAGTTTTCAGTCAAAACTCCCAAGGGATGTATCATTACAACAAAGGCATTTCAACTAGTCCCCCTCCAAACACAAAACGTGCTTTAGTTTCTAACCTTATCATCATACCCATTACTGAATTTGATATAATTCTTAGTATGGATTGGATGTCAAATTATGAGGTGAGGAGTTATTGCAAGAAAAAGGAAGTTACAATTTTTGAAAATGGTGTATAATATCTTATCTTTAGAGTGGATACTTCGCTATCTGATTCTTATATAGACCCACCCTCAATAGCTCTATTGAATGCACTTCATGGAGAGGAAAAGAACCCAATATATATGGGTGAGGACATAAATATTCAAATTGAAGATGTGGATATAGTTAAAGAAACATTGATGTGTTTCCAGAGGATTTACGTGGACATCCTCCTAAGAGAGAAATTGAGTTTTCCATTGACTTAGTTCCTAGTGAAAGACCTATATCAAAGACCCCATATAGAATGGCCACTATGGAGTTATTAGAGATGAAGAATCAACTAGAAGATTTGAGTGAAAAAGTATTTATTCTACTTAGTGTTTCTCCATGGGGAGCCCCGGTCTTGTTTGTAAAGAAGAAAGATAGATCCATGAGGTTATGCATTGATTATAGAGAAATCAATGCTATTAAAATAAAGAATAAGTATCCTCTACCCTAGATTGATTATTTATTTGACCAACTTCATAGAGCTAAATAATTTTTGAAGATTTACCTTCGATCCGGATATCATCTACTTCATATGAGGAAAGAAGATATTCCGAAGAAAACATTTTGAACCAGGTATGGGCATTGCGAGTTTACAGTCATGCCTTTTGGACTGACAAATGCACCCTCTATTTTCATGGATTTAATGAATAGTTCTTTCAATGAATATTTTGATAACTTTTTTGTGATATTCATCAATGATATCCTGGTATACTAAAAAATCTATGAAGACCATGAGAATCATTTATGGACTATTCTGAAAACTAATAGAAGAAATCAATTATAAGGGATGTTTAGAAAGTGTGAATTCTCGATTCAGTCAGTTTCCTTTCTAGGCCATATTATCTCTAAATATGCAATCCTGGTTGATCCTGAAAAGGAAAAGTCAATCCAAGAATCTCCCATGCCATCAAACATAACTGAGGTATGTAATTTTGTTGGCTTAGCAGGTTTTTATCGACGTTTCTGTCAGAATTTTGCCCGACTGGCTAATCTGCTAACCAGGATCAGACGTAAAGGAGTTATATTTGTGTGGAAAAAATAATGCACAGAATGCTTCGATGAATTGAAAAGAATATTGGTTAATTCTCCAATTTTGACTCTTCCATTTGAAAGTGATGGATTTGTAATATATAGTGATGCATCAAAGAATGGACTGGGTTGTGTCCTTATGAAAAATGATAATGTTATTGATTATGCATTAAGACAGTGGAAGACTCATGAGAAAAATTATACAACACATGATCTTGAGTTAGCATCTGTAATCTTTGCTCTGAAAATATGGAGGCATTACCTCTATGGAGAGAGATGTGAGATTTATACGGACCATAAGAGTTTGATGTATATTTTCACACAAAAAAACTCAACATGAGGCAAAGAAGATGGCTCGAGTTACTCAAAGATTATGATTTTTCAATACACTACCACCCAGGGAAGGCGAATAAGGTGGCAGATGCAATAATTAGGAAGGATCATGGACTTCTGACTCATATGAGGATTGAGAGAGATCCTTTATTTTTAAATCTACTAAAGATGGATATGGGAATTTTTAAGGAAGGGGAAACATCTTTTCATTTTAAAATGATTGATAAACCATCTTTATTAGAGAATATAAAAATCTATCAATCTGATGATGAGAATATGCACAAGAAAATTAAGGCTGTTAGGGATGGGAGACTGGGTGAATTCATGTATGAAAAAGGAGTTCTGAAATTTGGGAAGAGATTATGCATCCCATTCGTAACTGAGATAAAAAAGTAACTATTAGATGATGCTCATAGCTCAAATTTCCCTATACACCCAGGTAGCACCAAGATGTATAGAGATCTGAAGGAATATTTTTGATGGGATAATATGAAGTGGGAAATTGATGACTACGTATCAAGGTGTCTAGTTTGTCAACAAGTGAAGGCAGAGATACACCATCCCAAAAGAGTGATGCAACCACTACCTATTTATATGTGGAAGTGGGATAACATTATGATGTATTTTCTCATCGGACTACCAAGGACACCTAGAAGGAATGTTTCAATATGGGTAATTGTAGATCGCCTCAATAAAACAGCACATTTCCTTCCAATAAGAGAGGATTTACCACTTCAGCGCCAGGAAAGACATTATATTAATGATGTTGTGAGACTTCATGGTGCACCTCTGTAAATTGTCTATGATCTAGATCCTAGGTTTATGTAAAAATTATGGAAAAGTCTCCAGAAGGCTTTGAATACTGAAGTTCATATGGGTACCGCATATCACCCCCAAATCGGCGAACAGTCTGAAAGGACAATTCAAACTCTAGAAGACATGATGAGGTCATGCTCTATTGACTTCCATGGTATATGGTATCAATACGTAACTCTGCTAGAATTTTCATACAATAATACTTTCCATTATAGTTTTCAAATGGCTCCATATGAAGCATTATATGGAAAGAGATGTCGAACTCCAACTTGTTGGGATGAAGTTGGGGGGATGAATCTTTTAGTCCCAGAGATTATTGAAGAGACTACGAGAAAGGTGAAGTTATTACAAGCTCATATTAAAGCAGCCCAAAGTAGGAAGAAGAGTTATACTAACAACTAGAGAAAGGACTTGGAATTTCATGTAGGAGATCATGTATTTCTGAAAGTATCTCCATGGAAGGGCGTCTTATGGTTCGGTAAGAAAGGGAAACTGAGCCCTATATATATCGGACCATTTCAAAACCTGGAAAGAATCAGAGCTATAGATTACCATCTAGTGATGCCACCAAATCTCTCCAGATTTCATGATGTGTTCCATGTGTCATTGTTAAGGAAATACATTCCAGACCCAATGCATGTACTCACATATGAAGAAATTTAACTAAAACATTATTTTCCATACTGTGAAATGCCTATCAAGATTATTGACACAAGGGAGAAAGTATTGAGACATCGGAAAACTCGTCTAGTAAAGGTTGTTCAGAGAAACCAAAATATGGAGGAAGAAACATGGGAACCAGAGGATTTAATGAAGAAGAACCACCCACATATTTTTGATGGGATTTATACATAAAATTTCGAGGATGAAATTTTCTGAAGGAGGGAATAAGTTAGTACCCCAAACATTTTATGGTATGTTTCTCTATTCCTCACTGAGTTACATTCTATTCATAACAGTGTTCCTTTGAAGCAACACTAGGTTATTTAGGAGATAGTTAAAAACTAGCCATTAAAAATAAATTTCCCACTACAATGTTTTGAATTTTGAAAAATGGTCATATAGAGTTGTGACCAGTATGTCATTTTGAGTATGATAGAACCAAATTGTTTTTTTGGTGAATAATAGAATACCCTTATGAATAGTAATATGAATTTTAATATGACCCTAATGAATAGAAAATTGTTTTTTTGGCTTTAAGACAATGACATCTTGATTAATTTTTCAATGAGACATAAAAGCAGTTATAGTTTTTAAAAAATTAATTTCTAAATTAAGTATGATTTTATTTAAAAATTAAATTAAAAATATATATAAATATATTTTCAAAAAACGAAATTCATGTTTTAAATCTACACGTTGATAAATGGTTAGGGTGAATTTTTGGAATTTTTCTTGAAACAGCTGATTTTTCAGTGAATAGTAAAAAATACAGTTTTTAGTTTCTGTGTGTTAATGACATTATTAATGATGTAATAATGATTTCATAAATCTGGTCGACTTTTTTATAGTTAAATAAGATATTAGGTGTCCCAGGTGGCTTATACCATGGGAAAATACAATGGGAAAGCCCATGGTTTTATAAATACCACTCATGAGGTGTCCCTTGAAAATTATTAAAATAATCCCTCACTTTTCCTATAAATACCAACTCTTCCCTTCATTGAATTCATTCCCAATTAGACTTAAACATAGATATGGCCTCCTTACCTCTATATAATTTATCCCAATGTTTCCTCAAGCCCTCAAGGTCCAATCCTTTATGTCCTAATGTTTACTCTACAAGGTAAGAAAAATCTAAATTTCCTTTTTTTCAATTCAAGTTCTCTTTTATGTGGTATAACATTCAAGATTCCATAACATGTTCTTATTTAAATATTATTCTTGATCTATTTCTGTATTATGATTCCTTTATTTATGATTGACCCTTGTCCCCTCTCTTCATAATGTTTTCTAAAACCTTGTAGCATAATCGTTGGGCTGCCGAATTTTTGTAAGAGATTTCTCACTTATTCTTTTATTTTGAGTTCCTTCCTTATTCTTTATTCATATCTTCTTACCCAAGAGTAATGAAATATCTATAAATAATGTATATTCTGTATGTTATCATGATTATTAAAAACTTCATTATTATTTTTTTCCTCTCCCACTTATTTAAGGAATAAAAACATTGTCTGTGATGTATCGAATTACCGACATCATAGATGATGTAATCTCAATTTCAATTAATTCTTTAATGTTTGGTCATGAAATAATTTATATGGTCCAAACCGGATATAATATATGGGTTATTACTCACCCATCATTTTAGAATTCATTTATACTCTTGGTTCTAATTTATAAAACAAAATGAGGTTGTTATTATCAAAAAACCACTAAAAGGATCTAAACGAACATCATTAATGTTTTAACAAATGAATCATCATCATAGTATATATACCAAAATAATTATAAGATCATTTATATCTCCATAATTTCATTAATACGATGACTTAATAATTCTGTATGTTTAACCATGTTTCAAATGAACTTCCATTCATGGAAACAAGTAAACGAACCATGAAAACCAAGGAAGAAAATGCTTCTAAAACTGTAAAATTGAACTGATTGAACCCATAGAAAAGGCCATGAATGAACCTAATAAGGTTATAATAAATAAATTACATGTATATAAGGTGATTTAAATATTAATTAACAAAGATAAATTTTATTATTCTGGTCATTAAAACAAATTAAGAACACACTCGAGCATAAGACAAGGGGTTTCTCATCTCACTTTCATTTTTGTGAGATTTTCATTGTTTGCCACATATTTCTTGTATTTGGTATATATATTCTCCCATTTGTTATATAATAACATTATTCTATTTATATTAATGTTATTCAAATATTTACTTTATTTTCATTATGTTCTGGTCATATGATTCGACAGATTACATTGTGGTAAGGGACTTTGTCTCAACTACCTTTTCGTTGTAACTAACTTTATATTTTCCACCTAATAATACTTATGTGGTGTACCTACTGAACATTTGAGATAAAATTTCATTTTAAATTATATTTTTATTAAATATCCATAATCTCATGTCATGGATATGTTTGTTTTCTAAACTGTATACCATCTTACATATGTTGTTTATTTGGAAAGTTATTTTAATTATCGAAATATTGATGAATCTGTATACTCCAATCTATAAAGATATTAAAAAGGATTATTTATCTTGTATTGAATAAATTTATAAAGAATTATTTGGACATGTAGTGGTGGGTGGGGCCCACTATAGCCCCATGATGCATCGGTGGGTCTCACGAGACAAAACAATTTGGCGACAAACTCTTAGAGTTTGTTTCCAAAAATCAGAACGGTTTCTACCCATAGAACTAAACCGTTTTTACGGTATTATTGTTTCATGTTCCAGATACATGAATTCAATTTAATAATCATTCTCTTTATTCATTATCAGTTATTATTATTATCCATGATGTTTTCATTTTGAAAAAACTATGGATATAGTTTTATTCTCAGTTTATTAATGGCATTAGTTATTCATTTCTTCACTATGAGATATTGATTATGTCAGATTGATTTTGATTCACTTATTATTGTACTCATGATTCCAATATTTGTAACCCTTACTTATAGATTGAGCTCACCCCTTTAATTGTCTACCTTAAACAGGTGATGAAGAGAAGATCTTTTATTGAGTTCTGGGGGACGATGTTTTTAGTAATTGTTATGTATTGTATTTTTTAAACTTTTGCAATGTAATTTGAGTAACATCTATGTATCTAGTTTCTACAAGACTACTAAACTGATCATTCCTTTGGGATTTTCATTACTTTTAAACATGCCAATATAACATGTAACGCACTGACTCTGGTCAAGATGCTTTGGGGTGTTACATGAGACCATCCTCAAACCACCTAGCTAGTGATAACTCAACACCTCCAAAAAATAGGTGTGAAGCACTAAAGCTCTATAAAATGAGATGATAAATCCATCACTATAAGATTCCCCTACTCCAAGTTCATGAACTCTTGGGCTCGGTCAACCATCAACCCCTATGGGTAGAAGTAATCATAGATGGGTGTCTTAAACTCTTCCCTATTAATATACTGATGACGTCCTACATATGAGATAAAATCCCACTATCTCTCGGTGGAATTATACAGCATGTACATCATGAGGTTAAGCATTTTATAATTAGGTGTTTGTAGATTCTTGATGATAGAAATCATAGCCACCAACCATGACTCTGCAGATTGTGGCCCTCCATCCCCTGAAAATGTGGTAGGATGATGTTGTTGTAACACCCGTGTAAACTCTACCATCATCGAGGTAGGATGTGGTTCTCCTTGAAAAGACTACATTGTCCTCATAAAAACATCATGGAACTATACATCAGAACCTACGTCTAGTATAATATCTAGTGAAAAATGGGAAGGATGACAGGATCTGCTGGTAGTCCCCGATCTACCATTTACGGTGTCTGATCATGACCCTATACATCGCGTACAAACAAAGGATATCTTGGTGGATTGAATATCCAATGTCAAACACACACCTCAGTTCATGATTATCATGGAAAATAACATATAAGTTCAATAACAGAACATCAGAAGGAAAGAATTCTAGTTTTACAAAAGAGGGATACACAGCATGTAGAACCACTACACTACGTGTTCCCTTTAAGATCTAACATGGGAGTGTACCTTTTCCAACCTGGTCATGTAACACCCCATACACACGTCATGTTCTTTATGAGGCATGGTGTTTACTTGAATATCCCATCCTTCCTAGTTACTTCTACACATGTAGAACTACATGGTCCTACTGGTGTAACACTACACTACGTGTTCACCCTAGACACGACGTGTACAACATATGTGCCATCCACACAGGTCAATAGTCACATGTCCTGATATAAGGTCAATTACTACATGACATGTATAAGCTAGAAATGGTGTGTACAACCCATGTTACATCCACCTGTCTCATTAGTCCCACAACCAGATACATGGTCTTTTATAGTATGGCATATACTCCCAATACACGTCGTGTTCTACCAAACATTTATCGACCTTGTGTCTCTGATCACATACTCATTCACATGGTCAACAACTAAACCTCATGTAAATATGGAACACGACATGTACTTCATAAAATTCAGTTCTTCATGAATAGAAGAACACATGGCATTGTTCATAACATCACATATCGTGTTGTCTGGGATTCCTGATAATATGCCTTAGAAACTTCTTCAGAACCCTTAAAAACCTTAAAATTGTACAAGGCATCCCATGTTACATTCCGTGAGAGCCCATACTCCACAAAAATAAATTTCTAGCATCTTAATCAAATCATATTAATAGAATTCAATTAAATTTAAAACATGATCCTCCAAATTCTGATCCAAGAGGGCCCCTAACACCTATGAGACCAATTCTTGGGGTTCATCCAAATGAATCATTACATATAACAATATCCTATCAAAATAAAAGGTATTTCTATCATGATATCAATCATAACAGCATGAAAATCATGCACAACATCTATCACAACAACATTCAATCAGTAATGAACCCTAAATGGAATGACAAGAATTAATGACATGTGATCTCTTACAAGTTCCTATATGATGTATGAGATGGAATAAACTCATAAAATTGGGTTTAATATAAATATAACCACAATGATATCATTCATAACATAAAAAATCAATTGAATCACACAATGGTGAAATCAAATCAACTGTATTAATTGAAAAACCTGAAAAAATTGTAATATTCGAGGTAAATATGATTTCCCCTGTACACAGTTTAGCTAAACCCAAAAAAAGTTTATTACCAATTACCTATTACTTATTATGCTTGTATATATGCTTCAAATAGTAAGGAAAATTAGAAACATCCTCCTTCGATACCACTTTGTAATGTCTCAGATCCAGGTGATTCCAAAAGGTGCCCTATATCTGGTTGGTCACATAACCTCAAGCGCATTTCCCCAAATGCTAGAGGTTTCAAACTACCAGTGAGGTACAAGGTGTGATAATAGGTAAAATACACTCTCATTTACATAGTATACAAACTGGAAACAAATAGTAAAAAATAGAATAAGTGGTAATACCGTACAACAGAAGTAAACAACAGAAGACATATCGTAATAAAACTGCTAGACCATATATTTATAAATGTTGTCGATCACATGTGTCTAAAAAAGAATCCAAAATATACTGATGTTGGAAATATCATATAGAAACCAATTTATAAAAGAAACTAATATAATCTAGCAGCATCGCAATCCTCAGATTGGTCCCATGCTCTCCAGTGCTAATAGCTGTCAAGTACCTGATGAAGATGGGTGCTTTACCTTATCTATACTTGCAAACATATAATCTATTTGGGTCCAAAAATGACACAAATAGGGTGTGACATGAATCCCAGTAGGAAACCACCAAATAAACTATGCCTAACTATCAGTTAATATATATATAGCATGTAATATGCATAAATGAACTAGTAAACTTGGAAGCACTCAAAAGTAAACAATCCTACAACTTTCAATTATATTAATTTACATTTTTTATTCATCCTTTGAATCTTGTTATCTCAAGATATTGCCGAAGATTTATATCCCCCTGTGTAATGGTAAAAAATATTCTTAGAATACCATATATTTACATCAATTATGACCGAGTCCAAGCTTGTTCATTGGATTCATAGACTCATAACAATCATTCAATTATTCAATAATGACCCTGAGAGAAATTTATCACAGTCTAATCCCCCTGGTCAACCATAACAACAACTCATTTAATAATGATCATATGGGAAAATCTCATGGTCTGACCCCTTTGGTCTAACTTAGAATTAATCATTTACAAACGACCACCTGGGCATCTCTCTTAGTCTAAAACGCCGGTTCGATGACCACCTGGAAGATCTCATAGTCAATACCCCTAGGATAACATACCAGTAAAACATACATATATACCCAACCTTTGGAATCCCTCATAGTCAAATTCCCCATGCTCAATCATTCATAATGCATACCTCAAGAATATCACGTAATCAGTAACTCCATCTTAACAAAACAAAGCTTGGAAAATACGAAAATCCTAACAGGAAACATAGACCAAATGGCCATAAATAGTCAATAATTGGAAACACACCCATATGGTGTCCCATAACCAATGTATTTAACCAAAAACATATGAAACTACCCTTTACCAATCAACCATACCATAATAGTTAATAAACATGGTTTAATTATCAAACATACAATACTCTACACATGGGTATATGATACTTTTAGCATATATAATGTAAAGACAAATAACTAAATGCACAAACCACTTACATCGATATTGTATAATTTATATACTTCATCCTCGGCCCTTGAATCATCCTAGAGTGGAATACATGTACAAAAAGGTGAAAATTTACCAACATTTTATAAATCATGAGAGAGGCAGAATCGTGAAGAGAGGCTCTAGAGGAATTGATAACTAACCGGTGGGATTCCAACGCAACTAGAGATATCTCAAATGGAGAATCAGGGGTTTGATATTAATTCCTCTTTCTCAATAACTCTTAAATGAAACATGGGAAGAAGAATTGGTTCTCGATATACGACGTAACCCCACCACAATATATCAAATAAAAAAAACTACATGTTTTGTTTGTTTAATGTACATTCCCTGTATTAGCCATAACTGGCCCCTAACATATGAAATCTTCTTGGTTATCAATCGGGCATGTACTCGGCCATTACATGACTAGTACATGGCACAACGCTACAACTTGGTAAACTTTGTGTACTCATAAGTACATGGCGTGTACTTAGAAAACCCCCATTTCTACCTTTTCCTAAAAAAACCCTAAATCAACATCCATACCTTAAATGAAGATCTGGGTTCTTATATATTCAATCATTTTTTATTTTTTCTAAATCTTTTAAAAATAATGAAAATTATTATTAAAAAAAAGTATTTTTCATTATTCATCAAAATGTTTTTCATCTCAGAAAAGTCTCAAAAATTAACACTAAGATAAATTATAAATTATAATATAAAAAATAAATTTTATTTTTGAATATAATATTTCTAAAATTGAAAAAAAAATTATTATTGCATAGAAGGAGACCAATATTCTTTTTATAAAAATACAATTTTATGTGTAAAATTTGATTTATTCTTATCCATTGTTTAGAAAACACATAATATGAATGTGAAATATTTGATTGAATATATAATATATATACCATTAATTTAATACCTGAAAAGTTATTTGTTTAATTTTATTTGGTACCACACATTTTGGCGCATAAAAATATTTTATAGAAAAAGATTTCCTTATTTTTGAATATTTATAATTTTCATTTCTAATTAATTGGTGCCAAAATATTTCTTTAAATACTATTTTAATCCATATATTTTTATAATTTACAGAATGTATTCATACCATCGATTCTATTGACTAGGTGATAATTATCATATTAAATAATAACATGTCTACAGTATGTCTTGTTTTGTTATAACTTGGTGTTGCTTGTAACGTAAGATAAACACGATGTTGAATGTACCAATTTTTTTTGATATGACAACATTTATTTGAAAAATAATTCAAAAAATCAAAAGGTGTTAAATAAACCTCATTTTTGGATTTTTTTTGTACTCTAAACAAATCATTTTAAATTTTATGACAATTTTATTCTATATTCGCATGAAAATTTCATAATATTTTGTAAATATGTTATGTAATTCCATGTGTGACCATACTATCACTGATAAAAATGAACCACTTCACCTCCCTTATTCATCAAATTATATCACAATATCATGACCAATCCATACCTATAAATCGTCCTAGATTTATTACCATAATTATTGAGCTTTTGTTCTTACCCTAAGACAATCTTATGAAGGCTTATGGTTTAATCTGATAGAGGCCTCCCAAATTAGAGGTAACCATTTTAGGTAACTATTAATGATTAATTATTATTATACGTCCTCTAATCCAATTGCATATAACCAAATATAATAAATAAAGTATAAACAATATACAAAGATGTTATTTGTATTATGGTAAAACCATTTCTCCATACATTCAATCTTATGGAAATCAAAAAATATTGATCATGCAAAATTAGGATCTACCATATCTACAAAATTGTGTAATACATTATTCATCACCAATTTATAAAAATGGTTATTGTTGTAAAATTAATTAACATATATGAAATTTCATACATGATTTTTATTCCAAAGAGACAACATGTCCAATATCACCCCTTGAATGAATGATTCTAAAATTTTATATAGTGAATAGAAATTATATTCATGAAAAGTTTAATATACTGAGGATGATTGAACCATTTAATTACTCATTTTTAAACTACATAGCATACTAAATAAATTTTGGAGAAATTAATCGAACAACATTATGTGGTTGAAGTAAAAAATAACTATTCAAAAAATTATAATTATTATAAAAAAATAGATTAAATTATTGAATATAGATGAATAAATTTATTTAATATTAATTTAACAAATTTAAATTCATTATATAGGTGTATGAAACAAGTTTGACGAATAATAAACTCAAGGTATGTGATTTATGCTATAGTCTTATTTTATTCAGGGATTATTTATGTTTATATTTATTTTTGGTAAATTATTTGTTCTTTATATCATAAAAAAAATATTTTCTTATACTCAATTCATTTTGGTAATTTTCATGTTTTTATCAATTTCTCCATTTTTTAGATCAAGAATCATCAAGTGAGTTACAAGTGAAGGAAATTATTTTAATGAAATTTGTATTATATTGTCTTTATTCCAAAATGATTCTCTTTGATATCCATGTTTTTAAATTTTTTGAAGAATATTATTCCTTAAAATATAATTACTATTTTTGTCATATTGATATATATTTCAGATTATTTATAAAACATTTTTTTCATTTTTCAAATGATGTAGTTTTGATTTTTTAACAAAATGTGAAGGGAATATCTTTTTTAATGTTTACCGCCTGAACAAAATTTATCACCATCATGGCTATTTTTTATATTGAAAATTACTTTACACTTTTCTAGGGTTATTTTAAAAGAAAATATTTATCTCTATTTTTTTAATTTTTATAAAAATTATTTGAAATGAAAAAATGAATTATTATCCAAAAGTAATGAAAATATTTTTAAAAAGTGATTAATAATTATGATCTTAGAAAATGTTATAAGAATGATATATTAAAGGTTTTTCATCTATTTTATTTTTTATTGGGATTGTTTTTTCTATAAATCCTTAATTTATGATGAACCATTGGTATTCTATCATTATTAATTGATAATGGATTAGACCATAATTTGGGATCATTAACATTCTTATGTTCATGTTCTCTATCACCCTCTATAATTCATTATACATTATTTTTCTCCATTTTTTACATTTTTTAAATAACATGGATTAATTTAGTATCATTTCTATTACATTTATCTCTTTTAAATCAAAAACTATTTTTATATTGGTTATCAGTCGAAGTAAGTTTACTATTAAAATAATTTCATCTACTAGAGAAATATCTGATATTCTTAATTCCATAGGGATAATTGTTGATTTATATGGCACTTTGATAATGAATTATATTGGTCAATAAATATATATATGCAATTCATCAATAATTCATGTGATAGGTAGGGTACAATTATAAATTGATCCTCAATTCATTAATAGGTATCCTGAGAAAAAACAACACACATTACATATTTGATGATAATATTGTTTACACCAACCAATTTATTAAAAATTATTTCATAGTTTAGGGATTGTTGATAATATTCATGATAAACATGATGGGGCCTTGATGAAATGATACTAAATTTATATATTTAATTATTTACATTATTAATAATTAAGTTTCAATTTTCCATGTATTTTATTGGATTATATAATCAATAGATGCACAATGACCTCATGTTATTGATTAAATGGTATTTGTTTTGCTTATACACTCTATGGTGTCCATTATGAATTATTTACTCAGAGTTTATTCATCTATAAATAAACCTTAATGAGAAAGCTATCTCACACTATATTTGATATCCTATCCCCTAGATATGAAAAATTATATTTTAAATGTTATCATGAATTCACATATTTTTAATTTTCTATGTTTTTATATTTACAATTTATTTTACGAATCATTTAAATATATATTTTTCAAAGACTTCTAAACAGATCAATCATGTGTGGTATTATACTTTATATCTTGTTATGATGAAATAATGTAAACATTGTATTTGTGTTACTAGATTTCGTGTATTAGAATTAGTATCATAGAATGTTTAGTATGAACCCTGATAACTAGATTTTAAATGAACATATCTTACTTGAGAATTAGGAAAATCGGTTAGGGTATTTGAGAACATTAACCATTATATGTATTTTTATATCATGGCTCAATATTCCAGGTTATTTATAAAAAAACTCAATGTTTTCCACTACATTGAAATGGAACCTAGTTGAAGGGTTGAAATAAACACATGTTGTAATTTTTGGAATTTCCCTATTGATTAATTCAATATCGTTTGTATTGTACGTAATAATATCATGGAAATATTATTCCATCTAAATAATGTTACAATGAATAATTTTTTCTTTATGTAGAATCATTTTATTATAAAATAGGATTAACTACTATTGGATAACATCATGTAATATAATCCTTTCTATTTTAAGGGAACTTAGAATCCATTGATAGTTGGATAGTAGATTAAGTCCCTAGAAAATATAATTTTGGGCTTGGGATGTAGTAAAATAGAAATGGTTGTTTTGGCATCATATTTTATGAATGTAGATTCTGATCAATGTGGGTCATTGATCCGGAACAATAAAAAACATGTCAAGATATAATGTATGGATCTTAGATCTTATAACGCAACATTGTTTTAATTTTTCTTTTATGATATTAGAGATATTAAATTGGGAGAAAGTTCCTCACATTAAACCATATGGAAGAAGAAGGTGTTATAGAATATGATACCAATATTAAAATATCATTTAGTCAAGATATAGAAAACATGCACAATATAGAAAGTAAGATTAACAATTTCATTTATGGGATCAGTCCTAGTCTTCTAAAGGTAATGGTTTTACATATTATTTCAATATATGATGATATTTGTACAAGTGTGAGAATATTGGCCTATTATATTGAATATGATAATGTAAAATTAATTATTTATATAACTATATATACTAATACTATGTTAAATGGTGTCAAACTATAGAGAAGAAAAAGTTATGAAAACTAATGTAAAATATAAACAAAAAAATAAAAAAATTGTAACCAAAAGAGTGAGAGATGAAATTGATAAGTGAATTTAGAGTGATAGGAAAATTTATAGGGAAGAGATAAAGAATCATAAGATAGTGATACATTGAACTTAATAATGATAGGGGAACTAGACCAAATGATATTTATATAAATGTATCTTCCCTTGAATGGAATTAACAAAAGATGTACTGATTTTGTTTAACGATTAATGAAATAAATAATTGTGATTAGATGAATCACCCTCTCTAGAGATATCTCTTGAAAACTATTATTTTTTAATATATTTCAGGATTATAATGCTTCCCCATGGATAATCTCTTACCACAATATTTTCAAGAATGAATATTTTTTGTTATCTACATTAAAAGATTATGGTAAGATCCTAACCATTGGGAATCATCAATATCAGGAGCTCAATTATAAATAGTAATTCTTAAGTGATGTATTTAGAGAGGGAGATTTATATAATGACAATTAGATATTTCGAAAAGCTTGAGTACCTACACTGTTAATTCCATTAATGGGAAGTTACATTTCTTTAAATGTTATCTGGTTCAGTTCCCCTATATTGATTAAGTATCCTGTATCACTCTATTTTGATTCTTTATCACTTCACTACAATTTTTCTTATCCGTTTACATTCACTTCACAACTGAAACTTCAAAGAAAGTTAAATTTGTTGTGGAATCCCAGAAAAAAACTCTAGACATGTTTTATTGATTCTTGTAGTAGAGTGAAAAGATACTCATGAGGAAGATAAAATGGTATCCCCAAATAGAACCCATCAAACCACTATGGTCAATCCGATGGAACAAAAATGGAAATGAATTGTAGTATAATCCATATAATTCATCCCACTAATTAAATAATTACTCATGATAGAAGAAACAACAATATAATTCATTAAAATACACATCAAATTTATGTTCCTTATGTGTGTTGTTTCTCCTCATATCATACTCCAGTCTCAGTCGAGTTATAGTTAGATGATCGATTCTCTGAGGAATATAATGGTGATATGGTCATAGAATGACCCCAACTATGAATTATGGAATGTGGTGAATGGTATTAATCCTCATTTTACCAATAATTATCCCCTCTTAATTCTCTAGAATGGTAATTCTTATGTTGTGTACAAATTAATTTCTCAAAATAATAACCTCATACTTCACTAGAATGGCCTTTATATGGTTTTAAGGGAACATAATATCTTTTTACTCAATAATATTGAGGTGAAACCTCTATAACTAAATGTGAAAGCCCCATGTGTATTATTTTTTGACTTCTAAAACAAATTATTGAAACTTCACCTCATCCAAAATTCAAATGAATTATATTTTGGGATCTATATTTTTAAACTATACAAAATTTCTAAGCATGGTCTTGATGTAGTCTATTTTAAAAATAAGGGCCCCTAAAATGAGTTGTTGTAACCATATGAAGCATCATATTCAAGATTTATTTCCATTACACAAGAATTCATTACCCTTATATAACTATTAAATGACACATAAAAAATATATAATGACCTATACACAACTATTAATCCTATGGAACAATTAATCGCCCTTACAAAACTATGGGTGACCTGTAGATAAATAATCTTTTACCATTAAAAAACTACACAATGACCCTGCATAACTAACCATAACCCTTACACAATTAATATATTCCTCTCAAGTGGGATTCAACAGTGGTTATCTCCTTATGTGTCTAGTTATCCTTGAATTTCAACAACAAAAATTCAATTCTACCATCATATTCATTTGAATTCATTTGGCCTCAATATAACTTTAAGGACATGGTTCATAACCTAAACATACCTCATCATGAGAATACACTAGTTCAATAAGCATAGTTCAGATTTATATTGGTTTAATCAGTTGTGATCATATTATTCAAAAAGTCATGATTTTATAGAATAACGTTAAGAACATGGAGGTAAATATCCTTCAGAACAAAAAACATTTCTTTGGACAAGAGATGACCCATATGACTTTCCCTATATTCATTACAACATTAAAATATTTCTTGTTATCCCCATTTATCCATATTAAATTTCATGTTTCTTTAGTGGAGTTTGACTTCTATAATGATATTTTTCATAGAAATATAATTTTTTGTAGCTTAAAATGGATGATTCCACAATAATCATATTATTTTGGCCATTTTAATAAATAAGTATGAAGAGGATCGACTTAGGGGATATTTTATAGGTGATACCATGGATGGATGGAGGAGGAGAAGTCAGAGGGAAATAGAGGAGTTTAGTTTCAATAGGTGGTGAGTACAGGTATATGGGTGTTGATGGTGGGTAGAAAGATATGTAGAAGCATTGGGTGAATGTAGCAGGGTGACTGTGGTAGAGAAAATAGGGTAGTATTGGCAGTATTTAGGTGGTGGTAGTATGGTGAAAGCGATCTGATAGGATTTTTATCATACAAGAAGAAGTGGTGATATTAACGTGGAACATTATCAATATACACCAGTAATATAGAAATTTATGGTGACAGTGGGTGTGGGTTATGCAAGAAAAAGACACTAAAAATAGTGGTATTTTCGCAGATGTTAGTAAATCCCAAATTTAAAAAATTACAAGGATTAAGTGACTTTATATTGAAAGGATTTCACTGAAAATTTGACCAATATATTTCCACAATGAAAATAGAATCCTAGAATGAAATAATTCCTCTAAGAATTGTTAAATGAAAATAATAAATTTAATGAAATACTTTATATAAACCCAATACACAAAATAATCAAAATAAATTTAAAAAGATATTTTCAATGAAAATCATCAAAGTTTTGTACCAAAAAACATGGAAATAAGAACGAGGAAAAATGTTGATTTTATATCCAAATTATACATATTAATAAGATTTTTAATGATTGAGAATTCCAGTTACAATTTTCTTATGGTTAGGTAATCACAATAAAAAACAAAATTTCTACGTGAAATCTCAAAACATTCCCCAATGTATGAGATTCTAGGTGGATCAAAAATATGACACGTAAACATTCACCACACTGAATCAATTTCACTGATAGTTATTTTAATTTAGATAAATTATTTATTAAATAGGACTGTAAAAAATTAAATTTAAAATCATCCATAGGTTAAAAAACACACCATAAATGTGGAAAACAAAAAAACTATCCATCATAAAGAATATTCATTCCTCTTTTTTATTATCAGTCAATGTACTACTCCAATACATGTTTTCGTCTCAATTTTATGAGTATAAATGATTATAAAAATGATTAATTAAGTCATTATAAATATTCTCCTTCATGTATTACCTCCTAGGTTTTGAAAATCACTGATGTAATTTTCACTTAATTGATTCAATATTAATTATTTCTTATAGTAATATTGTCTCTCTCTTTGTTTGGGTTCAATATTCCCCTCCCCATAATGAACTCTCTTTTGATAATGTAATTCTAATTATTCTTCACATCAATTTTTTAGGGATTTTGATTGTATAAATAACTTATTGAATTTACAAATGGAATTTATTTATTTATAAAATACACCCAATTTCCATGTTTTTTAGATTCAATGTGGGTTCTAAATTTCCAATTTTACTCATGATTTGAAGGAATTTTTTAATGTCATTCCATTTGTCTCCATGAGAGGTTTTTTTTCAAGCATTTCAGGTCCCCTGTTGTTATTTTTAATGATTCAGTTTCCTTAAATTATAATCTCAATTCAAGAGGAATATGTCCTATCAAACTCCGTTTAATATTTTCTAGAAATAGTTTCCATAAATGAAATGGATTATATTTACATATTATTTATTAATATCAAAAAAATTTAATGCAATTAAATACCCAATTGTATTATAAAATTATAACTTAATTAGAAAAATTTTAATTTTTTATTTTCCTAAAAAATGATACATGAAAAAAAATTAACTCGAAAAGGATAATAACCTAATAAAATACTACAAGTGAGGATATTATGATCAAAATTGATGGTTTCTTATGTGTTTAGAAATGAAGAAAAATTAAGGCATATAAGAATACCCTTCTACCGCAATCATAAAACCCAAAATTTACCAAAATTATTTAATCATATGGTGTGAGAAAAGTTTGATTAAAAAAAATCTATAATTAAGTAGTTCAACTAATAGATAATATTTTATCTTTATGTTCATAAAAAATCATTTTTTTCATACATTAAAATTTATTTTATAATTTAAGGATATTTAATGTTTTTATTGTTTATAAACTGACAAAATATTTTGAAATTTAGTTAAAAGAGAAGCATGATAAAAAACGGTTTGAACAGTAAGTAATATGTTGATGCAGAAGTAATTTTAATGGTATAAGCATGTTTTGTAATTTTTTTGAACATGATTTCAAAACCTATAGATATGATCAATATAAGATCAATTGAAAGAAAAATATTCTAGTAACTAAAAAAAGGTTGGAATCAATAAATATTAATATTAAACAATATATAGTATGAATAAAAAGAATTAAATGTAAAACTCCCATGTAGTAGATGATTTTAAAAATTATTGTTCAGCTATATGAAAATTAATTTTTTCTTTATGATATATCCCCAGGTGCCCAAATTAATTTTTAACATTTGATTTTGGGAGCACTGATCATGTTTGTTAATGAGTGCAGATCTTGATGATCATTGATGAAAAGTTGAAACTTCTGGTGGTCAATCTATTTTTGACATGATAGGGATTGATCTGGAATTCATTATAGTGAGAATCATTTATTTAAATATAGAATTAAAAGATAAACCAATAAACATTGGATTTCTCCTTTGTATAGAATAATTTTAGGTCTTCAGCCACAACACCCATAAATTTTATCCAAAATATTATCAGTCAGTGGTTATGATTTATTAATTATTTGTGTTTCACTATTTAGGATGAAATTCCATCTAGCAGGTTCTGTAATGTTTTCTAGAATTTCAATTTCAATAAATATTTTACAACAAAACTCTAAAATTTCCAATTTGAGGTGTCTATCAAGAATTGGTTTTTCTCATGGGGTATAATAAGAGTAAAATATATTGAAGACAGTAATATGAAAAATTCTATTTTACCACCAACATCATTCTTGATGTTCTCCCGCACATCTATGGGTTTAAAAAATTACATATAGATAGAATAATTTCACTAACCTATTAAATTATTTCAAAAAACATCATGTATCTTTAATAGATTATATAATTTACACTTTAAGTAATGAAATTTATCACCCATGAAATACCTATCATACTCCATAATTGACTCAAAATAAGTTAATTATTGGAATATAGGTTGTTGATAAAAAGATTATTGTTTATAATAGTATGTGATTGAATCTCTAGGAAGTAGACCTCCTCAAATAGGAAAACATAATTTTTATTCTATTAGAGTCAACCTAGAACTCTCCCAAGAATGTACAACAATCAACCCTTCAATTTAATATATTTAAAACACATAAACATGTTTATATACTATATGAAATTTTTTTGACTTTAGATTCATATTGGGTTCCAAGGAAATAATATCCTCTTTAATAGAAAAATTTTTGGAAATACCAGTTGGTTAGAGAGTTGAAATATCTATAACATAAATAGGTAAATAACCAAACATATATCTTACATAAATTTTAACGAATTTAGTCTCTACATCATCGATCAAATTTAAAACTAACCTCACATTTTTTCTTTTGAAAAAACATTACTTCGTATTATCTATAGCATGAATGGTATGGTTTCCTATGGAAGCAAAAATCTTAGTATCCGATGTAGCTAGGAGTGGCCTACTTAAGATAAATAGAACATTATTGTCCCATTGCATGTTAATAATTATAAAATAGTTGGGTATAGATAACATCAAAGCACTAAATAATAATTCATATAACTTTCCAAATGTATGAGTGAGTGATATATCATCAAGTTTAAGACTCACCAATTTTGGATATAAATTCATTAGGCTTGGATTTAATTTCTTTAAGGAATAATATAAATACTCACTCATAAATCACACAAATATTTCTTCTACCCATTCCTCTAACTCAACATAGAATTAAAACATTGGATCCTTTAACTATGGAGGAATAGTCCTTGAAATAACTATGATATACTCTTCATTATAACAGATTGGTATCACATTTCATTCAATAATATTTGTTAGAAACATACATTTTGTGAATTTGATATATAATAGAAATTAATAGATGGATTCAAAAAATGGGTTATTGATGCTAAATTTTATAATCATTTTCAGGAATCTAATTTAATGATGTTCATTTTTTTTTTAATCTTCTAGGAAAGGGAATGGGAAGGGAATAATGTTTTAAAATTTGTTCAATACCCACCTTATTCTCAAAACCTTCTTTATTCTCATTTTATTTTAGGAATTTTCGCATCACATTCTTTAGTTATTTAGATTTTTTGTAAGTGAGTTCATAATTATTTTTAGGGTGGACCTTACTATATAGATTTATGAATTTTAAATTTTATAGGTTTGGGTTTTTAGATTCTATTATGTCCTAATTTTTTAATCAAGATGTACTATAATTTGTTATTGAGTATTAAGATCTCTTTTATAGTGATATCAATCACATTATCATTGAGATTCAATACTATTGTACATAATAGTTTTTCATTATCTATATGATTTAATAGCCTACCTATTTTTCTTATTATAGTTTATATATATTCAATTCATGAATATTTGGTATATAGTTATATAATCAGATGTATATTAATTTATTATAAATTATATTTTAATTTTTTTGGTATGACCAGATTTTAACCATGATTTCAATGCTAAGTCAAGTATCATGGGGTAGAAACATGATGTTTGGCATGAACGTTCTCTTTCCTAGTCATGTTTGGATTATTCTTATATATATAATTAAATTATTTTGAAAATTGGTTATAATTTAAATATTTTTTACTATTAAAATATAAAAAATTAGCACTATCCATGTGATGTGAAGGCATATGAAAATTAGGGACACAATTTCCATTTTTACAAAACATCCCACAATGAATATATTCATCCCTAAGTGTGTGTCCAGTGTAAGAAGAAACATAATAAGGGTTGGTTTTAGATTCATGGTAGTCTCTTCCTAGTGTACTTATGAATATATTTTTGAAAATGTATATAAAAAATATCATTAATTTCATGAGATGTCCTATATGAAAAATAACTCCCACAAGATTTACCCATAAGATTATGATCTTGTGGTATGAGGATATTATAAAAATATACCATAATAATATGGGGATATAATTGGTTGTTGGTGAATTACCTATGTAGGACTCTAAACCTGTCTTATGTAAATTGAAAATGATCTCCCTCATCCTCAAAAAATATATTGATCTCAGGTCTAAAATTTATGCTGATGATACTAAGATAAAATATTTAAATGAATTAAATTAATAGTTAGTTATATGTATCAAAAATATCTTATTCTAAATGGTTAAACAATATTATTTCATTTCTCTTAGGAAGGAAAGCAAGAACCCTCAACCTAAAAACCTCCTCACCCAACCAATTTAGATGTAATTATTGGACAGAAAAATAATACTCACTAACGAACTCAATAGAACATTCATTGGACAAATAAGTGGATAATGTAATAAATGTGAGGTTAAATAATTTACGTTGATTGTCCCTAGTACTATATATAAAACCTTTCCTTTAATACATTAACATTGTAGAACATTTTCGGAATACTTATAACATTATACAAATAGACACCCAATGTCCGTACAAGTATAGTGCCTTTGGAAACCTGGAAACCTAAACATTATTAATTAATAAAACTACAATATCTCCCACTATATTATTCATGAAAATTATCCTTCTTAGACACAATAAACAGAATACATATCTACATAACCTAGGGAAGGAAACATAAAAAAGTGTGAGATCAAATACTTAGTAAGGGTAAACAAGGGTAATATGTAAGAATTTTTATTAGCATACGGTTTTGAGAACATGATCATTAAAATATTAAATCAGACCATACATATCAAAGATTATATACATGAATCACTGCATAATTCTTGGAAGTCCATAATACATTAATCATTAAAAGATAAAGAACAAAAGATATCAAAGAATAAAATAGTAATAATACATTTAATTATAGAAGACACACATGTATATATATTTATTTCCATATTAGTCAAGGAATTGATGTTGAGACCATGTTAGTGGATAATTTATTTTACTGAATCAGGTTCACACCATGTTCCAACCCTATATTACAAAACTCTGTTCACCCCTCATTCAAAAGTTAAACTGTTGAACTAAGTTCATTTCCCATTACAACCATGTAATACTGAACTGAGATAATTACTCTTTACATCCATGTCTATCTCAATAGATATAAATTATTACCCAATGCATTAGAGAGAGATATAGGTCTCACCCATATCATAGTTAAATCATAGAAACATCTTCCAAAAGGTCATAAATATCCATACTAAAACCCATGAAAATAAATTGGTATTATAAAAATGTTCATATATCATAACATGTGTAAAGACATTTGTTCCATAATCATTTCATCGTGAATATAACGCATGAAAAGAAGTGCATTTCAAAATCATAAATCTTGTGAAAGGAAAATAGGTATCATAAACATCATTCCATCAAAACATAATATATTCAGTGGAAGAATATAAATGGAAACCTCAAATAATTTATCATAAAGTCATGAGTACCTCCAATATATGGTATCTTATATGGGGAAAATTTTTGAATGATCAATTAAAAACATTTCTTATGGAAAAACCCTTTCTTCATTGAAATCACTTTTAACACATAAAACATTTTTGAAATAATTTTTTATTGAAAATAGCTCTAATAAATTATAAAGTAATCATTGACAACTATTGAAATTTTATAAAATAAATTTTCCATGAAAATGGGCTACAGATATCTTTTGAAAACAATTTTGAAAACAATTTTTGAAACAAGGTTTCTGAATACAGTATATTTCCGACCGGAGGGAGAGGGAGACAATCATATTTTAATAAAAAAACATTATCCAACGTACCAATGACAGGAAAATGGTACTAATACATGGATATATCGTGAATAAATATATGATAAGGAATATAATGACTGTTCTTGAGATATGTATCATAATAATTCATCAAAGTAAGCATAAACATAAACAATCTCGAAATGTTGTTGAAATTGTTTCAATAAACTCTTATAAATTGGTAAGATGGGATCCACTTCTCCATTAGGATAAGGAAATTTCATAGATAATTAAATAAATTTAAAATAAATAATTTCCTGATAAAAAATTTAGAATTAAAGTATATAAACATTAAAAAATATTTTATGTGATTTCAAAAAGTATGATTCAGAAAAAAGAAATTTGTTACAAAAAATTCATTATTATTTGGTAAAATTTGAAACACAGATAAAATGAATGAAAGGTAATAAAATTTTTATATTAATACCCATTAATTTTTTTATAATAAACATATAATACAATCAGGTTTGGTACATACACCACACAAATGGAAATAGTGCTGAACATAGCTTGTATGTCATGGAAATAAAAAGTGAGATGAAATAACCTTACCGTGTGTGTTGAATCTCATCAAACACATTTAATAAACAAATATAATAAATATAAATTTACTATAAAACTTTTATAGAACCATATTATTATATCTATGACCATATATGGGTTGACTACAGCCTTATATTACCCCTTTTTAATAGTCTTCTGTTTGGGGTTTACTTTGGGTAATATTCTCTTTATTCCTTGAAAGTGTCTTAATTTGTTATATATTTGCAATATATACGTTATATCTTGATATATATAATTTAAAACATTATATATGTATCATTTATATTAATTATATATGAATTTTATTAATCTATATAATATATAAGTATGAAATAGAATACACAATTAATGTAGACGGTAGGTCATACATACATAAGATCTCTATTTACATTTAATTATCTTGTTGAACGAAATAACATAAAAGACATATATGTGTATATATATATATTTAATTAATTATTATAGTATATTCATGATATCATATATGTCTTATATATTCACTAAAACTATACTTCATTCAACCCATGTCGTGTATGAATGAATCATAACATTTTAAGGGGGCAGTAGTCTACACATCATGAAACAAAATTACAATATTCACAACAAAGGGAAAAAAGATATGTGATGTAAAATGAATAAATAAAAATAAATAAAAAACTATAATATATAACATATAAAAATATAGTTCTTATGATAATGTCCACCATGATAGGAAGTAAGGAAAATTGAACAATAATCGTTTAGTGATGCGGTAGTTCACCATACACAAAAACAATATATTTGTTATCAATTTGATGGAGTTATGATTATGTTTTCGTTTAAATATTCGAATAACAAAATCATGGTATATTAAGGATAATTTTTTTATAAAATCATTAAAAATAATAATGTTGAGTGGGTGGTGAAAGAAATTAAATGAATGGACTTGAGAGGAGGCTTTGCCTTTTAATCAGGTGACTAATTTTGGTTTGTGCCAAAAGTCTTCCTTAGATTGATTTATTAAAAAGGGGAGGATCCAATAAATAAGTTATATATTTTGGGAATTTTATTGTGCATATCATGTCCAAACTTAAGAGGTTTGAGAGTTGAGATGAATAGGGATAGGTTGTGGCCGTTTGGGGAAGAAGGAGTTGTGTCTTGTAAATATTTGAAGAGAGAATTCCACCCATGGTTTTCATGTTGTATGTGGATAATATAATGATCCAAATATGATACAAGGAAGGATATGGTAGAAATATTTCCATCGAATTTATTTTTCACAAGTTTACATGTCATTTTGGGCCTTAAACTCATAGTTTAATCCCTTATTAAGATCAATTTAACCTTCATTGGTGTAATTAATTTAATCAAATTTTCAAATAATTTTTTTAAAAAATAATATCCCCTTCTTAGAAATTATAATTTATTATTATTAAAATATGTAAATCATTTTAACAAATTCCAATCACGGAAGTGGTAGAAATTAATTTTAAATTAATCTTGATGTTGGGTCGATCATGAAGGGTTTTAAAGTAAAAATTATTCAACGTTTTCAAATAATTTTTTATACAATTTCAATGTGAAATTAGTTAAATTTAACAAAATTGGATTAATTAATAATAAATATAATATATTTTTACATAAAATAATTTTAAATACAATTTATCATTAAAAATAAGTTAGAAAAAACATGTTTTTAATTAGAATCCTGTATTTTTCAGTATTCATCCAGAAATTATGTTTCTAAGAAGAAAAAAATCCCTATAAGCTAATTTTGGCATTATAAATTTGGAAGTCAATTTTATTTAATCAAAACCAGTTTCTAAATGTTTCTAAAATTAATTTTATTATTAAAAGTGGTTCTTTCCAGAAAACTGTATTTATAAAAATTAGAGGACATTTCCAAAACTCATATATTTCATTTTCAATAAGATTAATTTATATAAAAAAAATTATAAATAATATTTGAAAAGTAGTTATTATTATTAATATTACTAATTTTAACATATAGACTATAATTATCCCATTTAAATAATTATAGGAGTAAAATAATGATTCATTGAAACATGGAAGTTGTGTGTATCTTATTCCAAGTCAATGTTCCATGTTACGTATACGGAGTCAATGTTCTGTGTAACATATGACAATTCGATTCCATGTGATATGAATTTTTGAATTAATAGAATTGAGTTAAATTAATAAAAATTTAATTTTTTGAGAAAAAAGTCCATCAAAATGAGGGGGTTATATTCTACCCCCCATAAAAGGAGTTTCAGCATCAAAATTCACCACTCAGTTAAAAAAATGAGGACACTTTAGCTGCATCATATCCTAAAGTTACCATGTAGCTTCATAAAAATGTTGATTTCTTCACAAATGTTTGACTAGGTGAGTGGTGTTGTTTTATAGATATTTCTATATAAGATCCAAAACTCCAAGAAGTTGCTAATCATAAGAAATATCATCCTCTAGATGTTTGAACATTAATTTCAGTACATTTAAAGGGTCATATATTTACTTCCTGAGGATAAATACATGGAAAACATCAAGGAAATGAGATTGTTTTGGAAGAAGTGACAAGTGATAGTCTACCATCCCGTCACAATGTAGAATATAAAAGGGACATATCTACATATGGATTAGTTTATTTGTCTTAATTAATATCATAAATTTATTCCATGGTGAGATTTGAAGAAACACCTTCTCACCAACATCAAATTCTAGATCGTGCTGATAGTTATTAGCATAATGTTTCTACTAACATTGAGATACCATTATATAATGCTAAACACTCCTAACATTCATGACCATATCTTCAATAATCGCAGGCCCCAATAGATTTATTTCTCTAACATCATCCCTATACACTGGAGCTCTACACATCTTCCAATAAAGTGCATCAAAGTATTACATCTGAATTCTTGAGTGTAAATAATTACTGCATGAAAACTCGATTATACGAAGTTTTTGATCCCAACAACCTTTGAAATCCATAGAACATGATCTCAACATATACACTACGGTTTGGATTGTTCTTTCAGACAAACCATCTCCCTGAGGATAATAAGCAGTGATGAAACTCAATTTTGTATCATGTTCATGTAGATGACTTCAGTAGAACATTGAGGTAAACCTCATATCCGGATATGATATAACATAATTTGGTACTTCATGCAACAATACAAATTCCTTAATATATATCATGGAAAGCTGATCTATAGAGATGTATTCTCTGATAGAGATTAACTATCCTGACTAAGTAAGGCAGTTGAATACCAATCTTATAGAATTAAACCCTTGAGAGGTTTTGGGTAGTCCAAAAAATTCCATAGTGATGTTCTCCCATTTCCTTTCTGATGTGGGTAATGGCTGCGATATACCCTTTGACTTGTATCTTTAAGCCTTAACTTATTGTCATAACAAGCACAAAAATACAAACTATGTGATATATCTTTTCATTCCATCACACCAAAAGTATTATTATATATACCTATACATCTTTATACTTCCTAGATGAATAGAGAAATTAGAACTATGAGCTTCCTCTAATAGATTATTCCATAAATCTGGTATGGAAGGAACACATACATGGTTCTTAAACCTTATCAATCCATCCTAATCAAGTTTAATGTGAGGAACATTTCTGACCTTCTTTTTCATCTATTCATCTTCCTTCAGCACCTAATAAATATTCACCTACATATAGGGATGAACATTCATTTGAGAAACATATGACATTTAACCATCCTTCTAGATTTCTAGATCCATCCATTGCAAATCTAGAAATATTGGATTTTTTTATCCTTAACACAGATAAGCTATCATGATCCTTCCGGCTTCAAACATTGGCCACCTTGTTCACTTTACCAGGGTAGTAATGTATTAATAATTTAAAATCCCTTCTCAACACTAACCATTTTCTTTGGAGCATGTTCAACTAATTTTGTGTGAATATATATTTCTTACTTTTATGATCGATATATATACCACACTTTTCTGTATAATGATAATGCCTCTATATCATAAATGAAAGAATTACCATAGCTAACTCCAAATCATGAGTAGAGTAATTTATCTCATTAATCATCAACTTCAACAAGTCATGAGTGATAATGATTTTATTATATATAAGAACAAATCCCAATCCCTTCTTGGATGCGTCACTAAATATTACAAATTGTAACACCCCGAGATTTTATAGGAAATATTATTTTTATTTTCTTTGATGTCTTCTGTCGTACACTAAAACAATATTAACTTGTACTATACAAAAAACCATATTATCTTGTATTAAATGCTACATTGAATTGTCTTGAATTACATGCAAGAGCGACTTTCATCAACATCTTGCGTTGTACACAATATCGAGATTCACTAAACAATGATGTATTATTAAACAATTATATTTTATTGGGATGTAAACTAGCTTTTATGAATATTATTAACCACATTTTTTATTTTATAAAATTAGCATTCATCTTATGTATTTTCTAGAACACTATATATGAGAAAATGTAATATTTCAGATAAGATAAGTATTTTTCCACAAAAATGAGGTTTTGTCTCCTTTTTATGGCGAACACATTTTAATTCTAGATTTTGTCAGATTTATAAGTTCAATTTGACACAATAAACTTATTATTTGTAAGTAGGATATAAAATTTTACTTTGGATTATTTTTTGATATTTTTCTAATAAAAATCTTATTTTGAGGAATAGTAAAAATATTATAAATTGTAATTGATAACAACTTTTTTTAACAAAATAATTTATTTGGTTAAAATATATTATTGATTTGTTTTAATATATATTTATATAATATATTTTTATATTTTTAAAATTTTTAAGTAATTGTCATTAATTTTACATTTAATTCATATGTAAAAATATTTCAATCTTTGGTAATGTTTTATCTTTTAAACAAAAACCCATTTTTCCAATAATAGGATTAATATAATTATGATTATTCGAACTTCATGGATTTGAATTTTTAAAAATGGATTTCATATTTTGAATTAGTAGGTTCAAATTATGTAAACAAGCAACCTTTTTTGGGCATTATGAATAGTAACTCTGGTAATATTATTATTACGAAGGTTAAAGGTATATCGGGTAATTAAAGATTAAAATAATATAATAAAATTACCTTAATACTTGTAAAAAATCATATTGGATGACTAAATTCAATCCATATCATTTATTTTTGAAAATAGAACAAATAATTACCACTTACCTATGAATATGACATGAATATAGAAAAATTAATGAGTGTGAGAAAATGTCACACTCTCATTTTATATAACTATATTAATTTTAATTTAGAGATTACCAGGGAATAAAAATGACTATAGGTAATCTCTGAAAATATAATATAATTACCCACATCATAGAAATTTATTTATAATTTTTATATATTATTAATTATGACTCAATAATGATGCAATAAATGTTTTATAAATATATATATCAAATAAATAATATTATAAGTATTAAAATAAATATAATTTGATTGAATTAATGTAATACACTAATTTTATGGATTAAATTGACATTTATTTTATGCTTTAAATGTGTTTTTTCTAACATATAACTATGTTATGATATTTCTAAAAAGTCAACTAATGAATAGTGTCATAATTGACAATATAGATATTTTAAATAAATAATATTTTATTAAATTATATAAAAAATTCATAAAAATATAAAATTTGTCCAACCTAATTGGTATGATATTAAATATATCACCAGTGGTGTGTTTATTGATCCTTTTTCATTTTAGAGTGACTATATTATCCCTTAGAAAAGAAAGACTTGTTGCCAGGGTAAGAGTTGAAGGATTTATTTAAGGGTAAAAAATTATGTTGTTTAAAATAAAACTAATTGTTTCAAAAATTAATGGATGAATAATATGCAATACTTATCACAATATGATCGATTTTGAGTTGTTTAATTAAAAATTTCATATGCAGAAAATTAAATTTTATTTAAATCAATGATAGTTAAAAAATATTTCTATCTTGTATTTTAATATCATTTATGTGTCCACATAGGGAAAAAATCAATATATGATCGAATATAAATTTCTATTTTGATATAAATGAAACAATTTTCATTATATGAATTTATTTTTAATTTTTATAAGTTATATAATTACCTTAAAATTCTCTCCAATTCAAAAACAACATTTATTCAATGAACATAAAAATAGAAAAAATGATTATAATTATATTAATTTTTTTATATTATGGATTAGTTAATGTTTGTATAAAATTTCCCAGATCTATTAGATATATTATAGGTATGTGAAATATTTATATTCTAATTTCTACTTTGACTTATTGTATTTAAAGTCAAATTAAATGAACATTATTAAACATGGAAATAATAATATCTTATTGAATTTTTTTATTATTAAACTATATAAAAATGACAAAAATATAAAATAATAACAAGTGAATAAGATATGGTAGAACATGTATTATAAATTTCATTCATGGAACATTTTTAATTATTGAGATATAGAATAGTCTATTTATATTTTAATATTTTGAGAGTTTCCTAAAGTGCCACTATCATCTCTTATAAAAAAGGAATCTCCTCCCACATTTCCTCACACCTCCTTGAGACTTATAGATAAAAAAAACCCTAAAAAATTCACCTAAAAACATTCTTAGTTAACTTCTGGAGGTCTTAGTTTTCCAAAAATTACATCTTTGTTGTCCCTAAGAAGAGATCCAAATAAATTCCAATGAAGAAGAGGTAATTGCTTTACCAATTCAATTAGATTTATTTTCTTCTTCGACTATCTATTTCTATGTTTATTACATAATAAAGTAATAACTATAGTAGAGTATACATTATTATATGATATTATATTTATTTCACAGACTTATATATCTTTTTATCCATCCTATGAATGACAACATCACCATGCGGACGTATGTACAACTTACCGTCTCCACATTGTGGTGAAATTTTTTATTCAAAAATACATTATTAGGATGGGTATAATGATGAATATAATGGAATTAAATAATTTATATAACATGATAATGATTATTTATAATTAATATACCATCCAATTACATACCATTTAACAATGTAGAGAATGATACCATCACTCATGTGTATGTACAACCAAACATCTCCATGACAGAGTGAGATTCATTATCAACGTTAAAAAATAAAGAATGATATTATAATATATATTATGAGTGAAAATAATAATTATTAAAATAATTTCATGAATAAAATATATCATATTCATAACTAAAATGACTTACATGACAAAACCAGAATGGGAAAATGAAGTTGTTAACACCTGAAATAATGTTGATGTTGAAATAATATTAACAAAATGATGTAATAGGATCATATATGATATCATAAATATGGATATGGTTCTGGTATAATTTAATAACATGATTTAACAATTATATTTGAGGTGACCACACCCTCTACTAACAATAAGTACAAGGTAATGAACAACTTTTCAAATCTTTTTTTTATCTGAGATTGTTTATACCCAAGTATTTACTGGGGGTATATTTATCATCAATTACTATGTTTTATAAAAATATTCTCATAAAATTTTTACTATTATTCTATGTATTTTTGAATTCATTTTTAACCATTTTCACTTTTATTACATGGTTTGGAGGGAAACATTTTTATTTTTACCATATGAATTACTTTTTGACTTTTCCAACAAAAGTACGAGAAGAATGTTTTTTTAACTTATATGACATGAGTGGATTTTTATGATTGCATGAATATTTATTTCTATTAATATTCTTCTAAACTATCTGAATTTTATTTTCAAATAATTTTTTTCATTGAAATTTTCACGGCATTTTGAGAAAAGAAAAGGTTTTTGAGAACGAAATGATATTTTCCTCAAGAACTATGTTCAAGTGGATTATCAAAATTATTTTATATCTAAGATGACTATTTTTAAACAAGGTTATGGTGATATCCCTATTATTACTATGATTTTATTTTGTTAATGATATAATGGTATTATATATGGAATATGTTATTTTGGAATGATATTTAATAAAACCCGTTTTATTTCATGGGTTATGCAACGATGAATGATTTATGTTTTTGTGGAATATGTAAGAATTATTTCATTATGATATGGTGTGACCTATATATAACGCCAATTCATTAGGTAATGATTAATATCTCAAGAGATAAACATTGATGTAATGGAATGAAAACATGGTTCAGTAATACAAGGCTGAAATTCAAGTAAATGTTGTTTAATAATACATGATTAGAATGGCATGTATACCCGATTCAGTAAAATACATTTTCCACTATGATGGTCTCTGAAAAAAATTCATCTCTACCGTTGAAATCATATCATGTGCCTACTTTTTCCAAAATTCCTTGTTTTATGTCAATGTTATGTTGTCACGGTCTTGTTCACAATTGATTTATTCCTTACGAACTACCAAGATTTAATATGTGCCTAAATATTTTGATATTTAAACATTATTTTCATGTATTTAAATTCTAATGTTTTTGGTTAGTTTTATATTACCAATTTTTACCCTTACTGAGAATTTGAGCTCTCCATTTTTATTTTTTCCTTCCCTCAAGATATAATGAAATGTTTTTGGTAGGAAATATGACAGGGAAGATCTTTATGAGATATGTTGAAGATCATTCACTAAGAAAGAAGAATGTGCTCCGAGTTTCTGTGTAAACTAAAATAATATAGTCTTTGGGCTTATTTTTGTTTCATGTTTTAATTATTCAGAAAATGTAATGTAATTTCCTTTTATTTCAACATTGGGAGGTTAGAATTGGTATTAGAGTAAAGGTTTAGTTAACCTTGGGAAATTAGGATGTGAAAAATTTAGTGGGATACATAGAGATATTTTTATAGTTTGTACATGGATTTCACTGAGGATAAGTATAACGATTGGTTAAAATCCTAGAATTACGATAATGATCAAGAATATCATAGGATTAAAACTAATATGTTAGAGATTGAATGTACTCCTCCATGACTATGTTGTTTTCCTAGTATGATGTTTTCTTATCTTGATATTCTTTTTGGGTTTTAGACAATGGATTGATTCCAAAGGAATCGTGTTAATGATACATGAACTGGCCAATGCAATGATTTTCCTCTTGAATAACCAAATGTTAAGGGATATGGAATGAAAAATCATATTATTATACTAACACAAGAAATGAATCATTCAGGACTCTCAAATGAGTAGAGAAGGGAATAACATTCTATTGATTATTTCATAAGGCAGCGCCTACATTCGTTCAATGGATCTTCTGATCCAGTTATTGCTAAATAATAGATCAATACCATTGAAAATATATTTTTCATCCTTCACTGTTTGGAAAATGGAAATGTCATTTTGGTTTATATCATTTTGAAGGTGAATTAGACTAGTGGTGGACTCTAATTAAGAATACAATGTAGGAAGATGGAATTAAATCCATGGAATGGGGCGACATCAAGAACTCATTTTTCAATAATTACTTCCCTTATATTCTTTGAAAAAATATGGAAAAGAAGTTACATTTCCTTAAGAAAAATTATTATTAATCTTTTTATACATACAAGGAAAATTTACAAGACTTTCAAGGTATGCTTCTATTTTTTCATCCATCCTGAAATTAATGTTGAGTGATTCTTCTGTCTTAAAACCATGTCTTAGAAGGTGATTGGATATAATAGACATCAGTAGCTATGAAGATATTGTGAATTGCGCTATCAAGGATGAACTGGAAGTGGGTGTTACATATATTTCTCATGTTTTTGACAAAAATCGAGATATGGGGGTCAAGTGAAAATCTAAAAATAATGGTGAAAAGAATATAAATGTTTTTTATGATCAATGTTTAGAAAGAAGTATGGTGGTGATTACATTAAATGGAATAAAAAATGTTTCAAGTGTATAAGAGAAGTTTATTGAGCTTTTGAGTTCTAGTGTAATGGGAGAAATGTTGCTAGTGATGTGAATAGAGAAAAGATTACGGAGATGTTTGATAGTATTAATGTTCTCATGATTGATATAAGGTCAAAGTGATATCATGGTTTGAGTATATATTTTTTGGTATTTTTGATGTGTGGAAAGTGTTAATTTTGAAAGAATTAATGTTTTTACTAGGGTTCTATATTAATTCATGTCATTACCATATTTCATGAGAATACCTGAATAAGGTATTCACATGTTTGGAATGTGAATGCCAAGAACTTCCAAATGATATATGGGAGATAAATGTTAAGTCAATTTAGTTCACCTAATTCTAAAGTTTTATTTTTTTGGTTTTTAGAAAGAATGAAATGTTATCCATTTAAGGATATTATAAGTTATATTACAGTTGAAGTTTGTTATATTAATGTATTATCTCAATATAGGTGGATTTATGAATATTTGATAACTTGTTCTAACCATTTTGTTGAGAGATATGGAATGACCTATCATTCTATTTCATGATAGGCTAACACTTCGAGAACTAAAAATTGAATTAAATTTCTTTAAATAAGTGATGAATTTTAAATTGTTTTCAAAATGACTAGCTGTGATATTGTATTAAAATCAAGTAAGTATTATCCTCATGAAAAAAATTCATCAACAATATGAAAATGACCATGAAACGAAAATTTTTATCCTAGTACCTTCTTATCTGATGAATCAGATGGTCCCTTAAATCATTGCATATTTATGGCTTTATGGTAGTCAAATTTCTTCAAACCTTATTCTCTATCACTATCTATCATAACTTGATGGTTTGGTTTCTCTTCTATATCCAAGTTTTCACTTTCAACCAAAGTCCTCTTATATAGAAACCCAGTGATCAGTTACATTGGGTAACTATTTTTTTCTAAGTTTTCTTTTTAAAATAATGTTTTAGTATCCATTTTTATGATGTGGGTTTTTTTGGAAGAAACTTTCATGTAATAAACCATTTATAACTCTGACGAATTTTGAGGTCAAAATTCATTTTAAGGGGGGTATAATTTAACAACACAATATTTTATAGGAAATATTGTTTTTTTTTGATGTCTTGTGTTTTATGCTATAAAAATATTAGCTTAAGCTATAGGAAACACCATATTATCTTATAGTAAATGAAAAACTGACTTGGCTTTCATTACATACAAGAGAGACCTCCTCGATATCTTTTGTTGTTCGCAATGTTGAGTTTCACAAAAAAATGATATATTAATAAAATATTATTTCTTAATAGGATATAAACTAGCTTTTATAAATATTATTAACCAAATTTTGAACATTATAAAATTTAAATTCATCATATATATTTTCTAGAACATGATATAAGAAAAAAATTGAATTTTTCAGATAAAAGAAGTTTTTTTCCAAAAAATGCGGGTTTGCTGCCTTTTGAGGGCGCAACCATTTTAAATCTAGTTTTTGACCCATTTATAATTTAAATTTTTCAAAATGAACTTATTATTTTTAATTGGTATATAAAATTTTACTTTGGATGCTTTTTTTATATTTTTCTGATAACTTTCATATTTTGATAAATAGTAAAAATCTGGTAAATTTTAAATGAGAAAAACTTTTTTGCAACGAAATAATTTATCTTGTTAAAATATATTAATGAATGGTTTTAAAGTATAAATATAATATAAATTTATATTTTATTAAAATTTAATTAATTTTCATTAATTTTACAATTAATTCAAATGTAAAAACATTTCCATCTCTTGCAATGTTTCAACTTTTGAACAAAAAATCATTTTTTCTAACAATGAGATAAATTTTAAATTTATTTATACAACATATGTGTATTTAATGTTCAATACTAGATTCCATATTTGAATTAATTATATCGAAATAATGGTAAGAGAATACTTTTATTTTGGGCCTTATTAATTTTAACTTTGGTAATTATTTTTATTACCGTGGATAATGGTAAATCTGGTAATTAAAGGGGAAACTAATATTATAAAATTACCTTAACACATGTAAAAATTAATATTGGATGTCTAAATTCAATCCTGATCATTTATTTTTAGAAATCTAACAACATAATGGTCGTTTTCTTATGAATATGAGATGAATATAAAAAAATTACGAATGTGACAAAATTTCACACTCTCATTTTTTGTAAGAATATTAATTTTAACTTATATATTTCTAGGGAATAAAATCTAATATAGATATAAATTGGAAATATAATTGAATTTTCTATATCATAGAAGTTTACTTATAATTTTTAGAGATTAAATAATTATCATTAATAATCACTCAATACTGATGTAGAAATTCTTTTCTTATTAGAAATATAAAATAAAGGATATTATAAATATAAAAATACATATATTTTGAGTGAATTAATACCATAAACTAATTTTTTGGACGACATATAAAAGTTATTTATGGATTAAATGAGTTTTTTTAACATATCTCTATGTTATGATATTTCTAAAAAGTGAACAAAAGAATAGTGTCCAAATTGACAGTATTGATATTTAAAATAAATAATATGTAAATAATATATATAAAAAGGTCATAAAAATATAAAATTCTCCCAAAAATAAGTGTGATGGAGTTACATATCTAACCAATGGTCCATTTATTTATCCTTTGGAAATTGAGAGTGAATATATTATCCCCTAGTAAATAAAAAAGACAAGTTTCCATGGTAAGAGTTAAAAGAATTAATTAATGCTATATCAAAATTATATGGTTTCAAATAAAACCCAAAAATGTATAAAAAAATTATTGTAGGAATAAGAATCAATAATTATACCTATATAATCTTTTTTTAGTTGTTTAATTGAATCATTTACAGGAAAATAAATTATATATTATTTAAATCAATGATAGTTACAAAATATCACTATCTTGTATTTTAATAACTTTTATGTGTCGACGTAGGGGAAAATCCTTATATGAACGAATATAAATGTCTAATTTGATATAAATGAAACATTTTTCATTATATAAATTTATTTTGAATATTTATAATTTATATAATTACCTTAAAATTTTTTCTAATTTTAAAACAACTTTTATTTAATAATCATAAAAATAAAATAATTGATTTTAATAATAATAATTTTATAATATTATGGATTAGTTAATGTGTGTAACAAATTTACAAGATTTATAAGATATATTATAGATTTTTGAAAACTTTATATTATAATTTCCACTTTTTCTTGTTGAATTGGACGTAAAATTAAATGAATAGTATTAAATTTAGAAATAATAATATCTTATTGAATTAATTTATTATTGCATTATTTATAAATCAAAAAATGTTAAATAATAACAAGGGTATAATATATGGTTGATAATTTATTATAAATTTCATTTATGGGACATTCATAATAATTTAGATCTAGAAGAATCTTATTATATTTTAAAATTTTGAGAGTTTCCTATTATGCCCGAATCATCTCTCATAAAAAGTCACATCCTACAACATTTCCTGACAACTCCCTAAGCCTTATAGATCGAATGACCATACCCTACCAAAATCTCCTATCAAAATTATTAGTTAACATATGGAGGTCCTGGTTTTCCAAAAAGTCCATCCCGAGTGTCTCTAAGAAGAGATCCAATTGAAGTCCAATGAAGAAGAGGTAATTGATTTACCAGTTCAATTCAATTTCTTCTTTTCTTATACATCCTATTTCAATGTTGATTACATACTAAAGTAATAAATCCAATATATTCTATATTGGGATATGTTATTATAATAATGTTACAACCTTATACCTCCTTTTATCCATCATACGAATGATAATATCACTATGCGTGCATATGTACGACTTACCATCTCCACGTCATGCTGCAATTTATTAGTCAAAAATAATTTATTAGTACATGTATAGTTATGAGTATAATGGATATAAATAATGATTATATCTTGATAATTATAAATTATAATTAATTTACCATCCAATTACATTCCATTTAACCATCAAGAAAATGATATCGTCACTCGTGCGTATGTATGGCGTACCGTCTCTATGACACACTATGATTCATTATCCATGTTAATAAATAAATAGTTATTAAAATTTATATATTGAGTTAAAAAAATAATTATGAATATAATTTATATAATAAAATACATCCTACACCTAAAAACCCCGACTTACATGGGAAAACAAGAATGGGAAAATTAAGTATTTAACACAAAAAATAATGGTAATATTGGAATACTAAAAAAATTGATATAATAAGATAATATATGATATAATAAATAAGTATATTTTACTGGTATAAATTAATAACATTATTTAACCATTATACATGTGGTTACCACACCCCCGACTAATGAAAAAAACAAGGTAAGGGATAACTTTTCAAATCGCATTTTTTCTAAGATTCTTTACACGTAAGTAGGGTTATATTTATCATAAATTTACATGTTTTATAAGAATATTTTTAGAAAATGTTCTCTATTATAATATTTATTTTTAAAGTATTTTTTACCCATTTTGACTTTTACTATATGGGTTGGAAGGAATCATTCTTTCATTTACCATACGAGGTACTGTTTGACTTTTCTGGAAAAGGTATGAGAATAAAGTTTTATAAGTTATATGACAAGAATGGATTTTTACAGTTTCATGATGCATTATTCCCATAATGAATGTCATACAATATCTCAAATTTATTTTCAACAGAATTATTTTCTTTTAAATTTTCATGGCATTTTGAGAAAATAAAACATTTTTTAAGAAAAATGATATTTTCCTCATAAACTGAGTTCATGTTGTTTATCAAAATTATTTTCCTTCTAAGATGGATCCCTTTAAATAGGGTCATATTTATACCACTATTAGTAATATGATTTTACTATATTAATTTAGAAATGGTATTTTATCAACAATATGTTATGTTGGAATGATGTTTTAAAAACCTTATTTTATTTCTTGGGTTATGCTATGATGGATGATATATGTTTCTGTGTAACATGTATGGATGATTTCATTGTGAGATTGGTGAGACCTATATCTCCCTAAAATGCATTCGGTAAAGATTTATATCTCATGAGATAAACATTGTTGAAATGGAATGTAAATCTGGTTCAGTAATACAGGGAAAGAATGGAATGTAAATCTGGTTAAGTAATATATGGCTGGAATAATAATTAACACCAGTTCAGTAAAGGAAATTTTCCTCTAAGATTGTCTTGGTTGAAATGTCATTACTACGATGGAAATAATCTTAAGGGGATATCTTTTTTTCCAAAATTTCCTGTTTTATGTCAATTTTATGTTACACTGGTCATGTTCTCTTTAGATTTATGCCTTACAAACTTCCAATATTTATTTTATGACTCATGATTTTGATATTTAAACTTTATTTTCATGATTTTACATTCCAATGTTTATGGTTAGTTTTATGTTCTCAATATTTACCCTTAATGAGAAAGTTAACTCACCCTTTTTATGTTCCCTTTTCCCTAGAATATAAAGAAATGTTTTTGGTAGGAAAACTAATGGGGAAGATCTTTACGGGAGATATTCAATAACTTACACCAAGCTAGAAGAATGTACCCTGAGTTTCCATAGACACTAAACTATTACATTATTTAGGTTAATTTTTGTGTCATGTATTAGGTATTCTGAAAAATTAATATAATGTCCATGTACGCCAATCATTGGTCATTAGAAAAACCCTTCTCTATTTTTGGGTAATATAAGAACAAGTTCACTGACTAGCCTTCTCTACAGTTCCATGAAATTTTCTTCACCTTCATCAGTCTAGAGGAACATGACACCCTTTCAAGATAACATGTTTAGATGATTTGATATTCAAGGTAAATGTTCCATAGACCATTGATAATATCCATACAATCCAATAAAGATACATATCCTAGTCACCGTAGTTGTTCTTGGCTAGCAATCAATTGCCTCCATCTTCGATGGATCTACTATAATTCCATCTCATGAGATTATGTGAGTCAAAAATGAACTGTTTAGTAGCCAAAAATAACACTTTAAATGTTTTTCATATATATTATCCTTTATTAGGTTCTTTAGTGATATTCTAATGTGAACTTTTTTCTCTTGCTTTTCTTTGAATATATAAGAATATCATCTATAAATACTTCCAAAAAATAATCGAGGTAATCACTAAAGACTATATTACGTAAATCCATGAACATATAATTGGAATTAGTAATACTAAATGGAATCAATATATATTAATTGTTTTCATAACTTGTGCGAAATTCTTTATTGGTTATGTCCCCTTTCGTGACCCCTAATTAATGATATCAAGAATGAAGGTCAATCATGGAGAAGTACTGATCTATATACAATTGATTAAACAATTCATCAATATGGGGAAGATTATTATTTTTCATGATTGTGATCTTGTTCATCTCCCTACAACCAATGAATAGTTACATTGATCCATATTTCATTTTCACTAAAAGAATTGGTGCACCCCAAGGTGACACACAAGGCCAAATCAATCCTTCATCCAAGATTTTATGGAGTTGATTCTTTAATTCCTACAACTTTATCAATGTCATTCTTTAAGGAGTATTTTAAATTAGTGTGGAACTAGTTATAAGTTCAATTGATAAACCAAATTCATATTTTGGTGGAAGACTAGGAAACACATTCAGGAAAAAATCAAAAAAATCCCAAACAATAGTAATATCATTCATGTCGATTTTCTCCCCAACCATTTGAGATAAACAACCGTTATGAATGGCAATTCAAACCCATACAGTAGATGTAATATCCACAGAAAGTTCATATATATCTTCACACATATTGATGATCATAATTGGATTTTAAATATCAAACATTACTTCCATTTATTTAAAATTGATATGGTATTCATGTAGATTAATCCAATCCATTCCTAAAATTACATAAAATTAAACCAAAATAAGAATAAAAAGACTTGAGGGAAGAAAACTCACACAAAAATCATCCAGAGAGGAATCATATACTTGAGATGCAATCATCATCCCATTAGGATTATTCATTACTAATTACACCCCTAATTGTTTTTTGGAATCTTAAAACCCTTATAAAATTCTTTAGATACGAAAGCGTGTGTAGATCCATAATCATATATTACATTAATAGTTATAAAGTGTATGGTAAGTGTAAATTTAAACATGTCATTATATCACCCATCATCATAAATAGAGATAACATGTGATTTCTTCATTTCTCTAGACATATGAGATTGTTTGTGTCGATCATCATCACCAGACCTTGGGTTTGGGAATTTGTTAACATAAGGCTCATTCTCTTTATAAATGTTGCACTGAATAGTTGGAGGTGTATTATGTGAAACTTTTTCTCTATTTTCATTTTTATATAACTTCTTCCCATCATTTTAAAAATCAATTTCACGGTGACCTTCCATTCTAAACATAAAAAATTAACTAGACCTGATAATTAAATCCCTCTAATCATTTTCCAAAATTTAGAGAAAAATGATAAACTCATCTTATTTTCTACATATTTTATAGAGTTTCCATTGAAATACATATTCCATTTCATGGGAAAACTATATGGTTGATATATGACTCCAACATCCATTAACCTTGATTTCACTACGCAAAATCTCTTTATCTCTACTAAAGCCTCTTATGGACAACAAGCTTCTGAGACTTGGCTTTATTTCACAAAAGAACCTACCACCGTTACTTTCCGGTTAGATGGTAATTCCTAAATCATACCTCACATGATATATGAAATTAACCTCATAAGAACCAATAGATTCAACATCCTTTTTCTTTTACTCAAGAAATTCATTATCCACCTTATTGTGGATAATGTGAGGAATGTACTTATAGAAAAATAAGTTCTAAAACTCCTCCCAATCCATTGATTAATCTCATCTTACTACCTCATATTATTTATTAGATTCTAACACTAATCTTCTTCACCTTCTAATCGATAAACAAAATGAATGAATTTCCCATGCTCTGAACACTAGATAACAGGGAATATATTTTCATTAGTACTGATCCATTTTTAGCAACAAGTGGATCATAATACACACTATAATATGGATATTTCCTCATGAAATTCTCAATATAATTTTGGTATTTTGTCTTCTCATTCATAATTCTATTGAGATTCAATGCTTGTGAAATCTATGTGAGAATTGATATAATGTTTTGTATTCCATATCCCATAGCAATCAAATTCTCAGGGGGTTAATCATTTCATTGTCGATCGAAATCGCCATTTACATGGTTCCTTTAGTTTCCATAAATTGAATAAAACCAAAAATCATATTGTAAGAAACAACAATCATAATGAGGAACCGAATAATCATAAAAAATAACTTATAGAATTTATATGTTATGAAACCATCCTTAATCTAGGAAACCATAGGATTATAATAGGTTATTCATTGGAAATAACTATTTAAATCTTTCATGATGGTTCATGAAGTGTTTGTGAATTCCAAAATCATATCCCCCAGGAGTGTCAAACCAGGTGTGCAGAATGGCCCATTGTCCTATAATAGATTACCCAATGTCAGGCCCAAATCATCCTGTCGGATTTGTTACACATAGGTGCATATTTTCCAGATCCACATCCCATTTTAGTATCTAGACAGTGATGTATTTCAAGGAAACCACTCACTTAATCCTTAACAAAAAATTTAGGAAAATTTCCAAAGCTTTTCCTTATCCCTATTCATATCCTTAGATATGTATTTATGGGTCTCACATAGGTTTTCTCATCCTTGATTCTAATGGTTAAATAATCCTTTACTCTAATACAAACTATGGTGACCCTCATTTTATCATGCTGTAACATTACATAGCATTTTTAGAATACCTAAAACATTAGACAATCAAGACCAAATACAATACTAGTCTTTTTCCTTTGGAAATAAATATTCATAAACACTCGGACATAAGAGAGATATATTTTAATACACTAGATATTTCATGACTAACACCCTTCTTAGTCACATGAAACATAATACATATCCTCATAATCCTGGGAAGGAATCATAAATATGGATGAGATAAAGTGCTCAGTAAGGGTAAATAAGGGAGATCTGTAATAATAACCATGAGCATAAGGGTATGAGAACATGATCCTAAAAATAGAACATCATTCCCTTTATAACATAGTTCACATACATGAATCATGGAATAAATCTTGGACGATCATAATTCATGAATCATAAATAGATAAATAAAATAATCCATGAAAGAATAACATATGAATAACACATGGAATTTTGGAAGGCATGTAAACATACAACATATCTTCCATACTATTAAAGGAATTGATGATGAGACTATCTTAGTGGCCAAAGTCATCTACTGAACCGATTTCACACCCCATTCCAGCCCTGTTTTACTGAACTAAGTTCACCCCTCATTCAAGCCTGGTAATAATGAACCGAGCTAACTTTCTATTCCAACACTGTAATATTGAACCAAGTCAATTCCACATTCTATCCATGTCTATCTCATGAGATGTTAATCTTTACCAAATGCATTTGAGGGAGCTATAGGTCCCACCTATCATAGAGTGAAACCCTACAAACATGTTTTGCAAAATCATAAACAACCATTAAAAAACCCAGGAGACGAAATTGGTGTTATATTAATGTACTCATATCATAACCTATAGAAATAAAAAAGTTTCATAATAATTTCATCATGAAAATAAACTATGAAAAAAAGCGTGTTTCAAAATCATATAACCCGTGAAAGAGAAATGGGTTTCATAAACATCATGCCATCAAAAAATAATCCATTCAGAGGAATAATATGAATGGAAACATTGAATATGTTTTTCATAAACACATTATTAACACCAAAATATGTTATCTATGATTAGAAATAATTTTGGAAGGTCTTTTAAAAATAATTCTTGATGAAAATATCATTTCTCCATCAAAAACACATTTTGAAAAATAAAAATCATTCAAAAACTTTTTTCTTTTAAAAGAGATTAGAAAACATATAATGGAATAATTGAAAACAATAAAACATTTTTTAAATCATTTTTTCCCTCAAAATGGGATTCCATATATTTTCCAAAAAATTGAAATCATTCTTGAAATCATGGTTTTTGAACACAATTGATTTCTGACCAGAGAAAGAGATGATCATATTTTAATTAGAAATAATATATAAAGTAACATAGAGATGAAAATGGTGCTAACAAATGGATATATCTTGAATAAAATGAGTATAAGGTGAATAATGGGTGTTAGTGAAATAAATATCATAAGAATTCAACAAAGTGTGATTAAACAAAACCAATCTCGAAAACACGATTATATTGTTTCAATGATCTCTTATACCATGGTATCATGGGGTCATATTCTAAATGTTGGAAATCAAAATTACATATATCATTAATATTCATGAAAATAATGAAATAATTATATAACATGTACAATTTATGTATATAAACTTTGAAAAAGAATGTTGGTTCATATCAAAACATCAGTCTCCAAAAAAAGAAAATTGAGACAAAAAATTCTTACTAATTTGGAAACTTTATAAAATTAGTCCTGATGAAAAAAATTCATAAAATGGATATATGAATACCATTAAATTTATTTATAATAAACACATAATTAAATCATGGTGATTTAATATATAAAAAAGTAAATATTATTGAACATAGCCTATATCTCACATCTTTAAAAAACTAGATAAAATCTCATTACCTTGTGTATTGACTCTCATCGTACTCGTTAAAACCACATTTTTTATAAATATAAATTTATTATAAACCTCTCACAAAGAAAATATTCTTAGATATAATACCATATATGGTTTTGTTACTACCTTATATTTCCCACTTGTTTACCATCCTATGTTTAGGTCTCACTTCGGGTGGTATTCACATTATTATTTGCATGTATCTTAATTTGTTATATCATTGGTATTTATACATTATATCTTGATTTAATGAATTAAAAAATTATTTAAATATCATTTATATATAGTATATGTTTATTATAAAAATATATATAATATATAATTATGAAACCAAATACACCATGCAGGGAGATGGTAGGTCGTACGTAAGCATGGATGTTATTTTCGTTTAATTTTCATGTTGATAGAAAGAAAGTAAAATAAGTATATGTATATATATGATTATATATAATTATTAGAGTATATTAATGATATCATATATTTACAATATGTTCACTAAAACTATTCTTAATATAATCCATGTACCACATTAATGAACCATGTCACATTGAGGGGTAGTAGTCCACAATTCCTCAAATGAAATTATCATTTTAACACCAAAGGGTAAGTAAAAATAATTTGTTGTAAAATGAATTTATAAGATTGAAAAATAATAAATATATATATATATATATAAGTATTTAACATCATAAATTCCACCCTAAGGGGCCGCAAGGAAAAGTTAACAATCATCATTTAGTGAGGTTGTAGTTCGCAGTACACATAAACAATATGTTTCTTATGAATTAGATGAAGGAATGATTAAATATTGGATGCAAACATATAATAAAAATATACTAGTACATTTAGGATATGTTTTTTATAGAATCATGTAAAAAATAATGTGGATGTGGTGGAAAAAGAAAATATAGAAACGACTTGAGAGAAGACATTGCCTCTTAATCCAGAAACTTCTTCTGGTTTGTGCCAAAGCACTTCCTTGGATAGATTTATGAACAAGGGGAGTATTACAGCTATAAATGAGGGATTTTTAGTAGTGTAATGGTAATATATAGGCTTAACATAAGAGGTTTGAGAGGTGTGAAGAAGATGGAGCGTTGAAATCCTTTTATAGGGAAGGAGGAGTGGAAGTCTTGTAAATATTTAAAGATTGAATTTCACCCACTTTTTTCATGTTTCATGTCGATAAAATAATGATAAAAATTAGATAAAATATAGTTTATGGTCTATATGTTACCAGAAAAAAGATTTTCGAAATTTTTACAGTCCATTTTAGGCCTTAAGTTCATGGTTTAGTCCCTTATTAATTCTAATTTAACCTTGATCGATGTAATTAATTTTAATCACATTCAGAAATATTTTTTTTCACAAAATTATGATGAACATATTATAAATTATAAATTATCTAGATTATAAATATAGAATCCATTTTTCCAAAATAAATCACTTAATTTGTATAAAATTAATTTAAAATTAATCCTGCTTTCAGGTCAATAATGCATAGTTTTCAATGAAAATGGTCAAAAGATTTTGATGTTTTATATACAATTTCAATTTAAAAGTTGCAACAATTACTAAAATTGAATTAATTTAAAAAATATAATCTATTGAAACTTTTAAACCAAATTGAAATATAATTTAACATTATAAGAAAATTATATAAAAATCTAGTTCTGAATTAGAATCTAGTATTTTTCACTATTCATTCAAAAATGATGTTTCTTTGAAAAAATCCAAAAAATTCACCCTAAGATAATCTAGAAATTATAAATTCAAAAATTAAATTCATTTTATCAAATTTAATTTACAACGTTTCTAAAAATAATTTCAGTATGAAAATCATTTCATTTGATAAAAAAATATTTTTAAACATAAGAGGATATTACCAAAAATAATATATTTCATTATCAACATGATTTATTTATATAAAACATTTCTAAAAAATATTATAAATTCAGTTATAACTATTAATATTACTATGTTTAGCTAATATGTTACAATTATCTCATTTTAATAATTATAATCGTGAAATGATGTTTTGTAGAAGTATCGATGTTGTGTGTAACATACACCAAGTCGATGATCCATGTAATATATACTGACTCGAGGTTCCATATAACCTACAACAATCATGTTTCGTGTAACATGAATATTTGAATTAGTTAATTGAATGAAATAAATGAAAATTTAATACACATTGTAAAAATTTCCATAAAAACTTTGGGTCTTACAGCCTGTGAGTAATCCTTATGTATGAAAGATTTCAAGACACATAAGACAAGAGAAATTTCATTAGTATAGGCATATCATGGACTTTGTTTTGAGGCTATGGTGGATTCAAGTACTGATATTAATTTTTGAATTATTGAAATACTATATCCTCCATTTTATATTAAATTGTAAGAGATTATTTTTTATCATTTTTATTGAATTTATTTTTGAACGAAATTTTTTCTATTCTTTTTAATATATATTTTGACAGGTTTTATCTTGGTCAAAGAATTATTATATGGAAATGATGCCCTTGTTTAATGATTTGAACCTAGGTCACTGACTTAGATGGATTTAATATAATTATATACATAAATACATCAAATTTGTAATGCTTTAAGAGGGGTTGAAAAAACAAGACAATGTTTTGAAAAAACAAAGTTAAGAATATATATGAAAAAACAGATAAGAAAGAAAGAACAAAAAGAGAGGGAGATGATGTTTTAATGTGACTGTATATGGATGAAAGATCATGTGGGAATTAGATGATTTATAAAAAAAATTGTAAGATAAGACACCTAACTTATTTTGGGGAACTATACTTGATAAGATTGATAGAAATATTGTGTCCCTTGAATACTATTAACAAATGAAGTATCAATGGTGTGTGAAAATGAATGAAATGTATAACTATCTTTTGATAAATCAATATCTCCAAATATCTATCTTGAAAATAATTATTTTCAACAAAACCCAAGATAATTATTATTCCTTATAGATAATCTATTACCACAACCTTTTCTAGAAAGAACATCAGTTGTGGTAACAAAGGAAAAAATATACTCTACCTGTATATGGTCAGTGCTTGGGTAGAGTGACAAGATAATAATGATGGGGATAAAATGAGATCCTTCATTGAAACACATTATCCCTCTATGATAAATCTTATTACATGAATATAAAAATAATATATGGTTCAATACATCTCATACAAGATCCTAAAATAATTAGCTACTTAGTCTAGAACAAAAAAATACAATTCATTAATATCATAACATCATGATAGTATAAGAGGTAAAAGAGAGGTAAGGATGATTCTCTATTATGATCAGATTCTTCCCATTGATCTAGCTCTATGTTTACTTCCTAAATCATGTTCTAAATCCTCTAATATATCTCCACTCTCAGTTTTGTGCCAAATAGATGATCAATGATTAAAAGAAGGAAGTGGTGATATGGTTCTTGAAAGCTTCCCATTTGTGAATCTGGGAAAATGGTGAATGTTTCTCCTCCCCTTTCGCACTATAATTTTATCCTATTAATTCACGATAATATTCAGTCTAAAATCAATTTTTAGTTAATTTATCACTGAAAAAATCAATGTTCATCAACTAAATGTCTTCTATGGTTCTTCGTTGTCATATAATATCTTCATCCTTACGTGACATGAGCTGAAGCCTCTCTATTTGAATGAGACATCCCCCAGTGTATCTTCTTTTTAATTTTGAAAAAATTTATTTAAAATTAACATTGTCCTATATTTAATATAATTTTATTTTTTCTTATATAACTTTACATTGTGTAAAGAAGAATAACTTAGCTTAAATGTAGTCCATTTGAAAAATAGAGGACACATATGTGTTCAGTTTTATAAAAACCTGATATTTTAAGGGACATATTATTTAAAATTAATTTAAATTAATTGATAGATTTTTTACTAGTAAATAATTATTTTTCTTGTGTGGTATGAATCCCTACGTTTGTCTTTAAATTTATGTGACATTGGATCTCTTCGATAATGTCTGTTATATAGAAGCCGAGTTTTATGAAACAAAAAATATAATATTAATTTTTAATATGATAGTTATCACCTAGTCGTTTGAATGATGTTATTGAATATTATTAAAAAACATTTAATATATTTTTTATAAATTTTTATGTAATCAATTAATTTGTTACCAAATAATTATAAATGAAACTTAAAATCAATAGAATATTAAGGTTGTATTTTATGAAAAGTATATTTAAGACCAAAATGGAATATTTTATTAATAAATGAAATTAATCACTAAAATTTAAATATCCTAATTAAATTTATAAGTTATACAATCATTATATATTTTTGAATTCATCCAATAATTTTAACATTCTTAAGATAAGAATAAGTCCATTTTTTGGTCTAAAAAGATGTATATTTTTTAATTAGAGGTTTTACCATATTTTATTAGAGAACCTATTTTAAATATAATTTTTCAAAGTTTATTAATTTTAATTCTAAAAAATAAAATTATTTTTTCATGAAGAGGAAGTTCAAAATTTACATTGGATAATGTTTTTGAATTTTTCTAATAACACTCATATTTTTATGAATAACGAATGGAATTGAATTTTAATTGAAAACCACTTTTTTGATTGAATATTTTACAATGTTAAATTATATTTATTATGGGTTTTAATGTATAATTATATCCATTTTATATAATTTAATAAAATTTATGTAATTTTAATCTTTTTCGTTGTGATTTTAGATTCAATAACATAACAAACTATTGAACACTTTCAATTTAAAAACCAACTTTTTCATCCCGTCTAGGGGATTAATTTCGAATTAATATGTTCAATTTATGTTATTGTAATGAGGAAAAATGAATTCAATATTTGGATTCAAAAAAATTATAATCTATAATAAGGCTAAATCATTTTTGACCAAAAATATTAGGGAATATAAATACAATTAATTACAGTGATTAATGTAAAAACAAGTTACTTAATGATAATTTTTTTATTATGGAGACAAATGACCTAAACTGTTGTCCAAATCCCATTATATGGAAATTATTCCATTATATCACTTCTTATATCTAATTGGGATAATTATTTTAGGAACATTATATAAGGGAAACATATCAATACTGTTTACACATTTATTATTACAAGAATGTCACTCCCCCTCCACTATAAATATTCACTCACCCTCCCCCATTTCATCACACATATGAAGAAAATTTTATATTAAAAAACATTCCCAAATAATCTACAAAAATATATTCCCTCATCTAATAGTAATCACTTTGAGAATAAATCCAACTTAGGAATCCTTCTAGTGAAAACCCCATGGAGTTACTTGAAAAAGACGTAACATTCTTCAACGAGAATTTATCTTTTATTTATTTATAAACCAATTAAATTATTCTTATTAAATTAATATATAATAAATATAATACACTAAAAATAATAATATGTTTTTATTTTAAGGATTTTACCTAGACCTACACACTACCTTCATATGGGTAACAAACTTACCATTCATGTGTATGACAAACTACACCTCATGGAACAATGCATTCAATTTTCCAATAACACATATAAATGATTGTAAAAATACTGACAAAATATTTTTATATGAATTATATGATAATTCTGTTTTCTTAATACTTCTTCAACTTTTATATAACGTGTAACTTAATTTATTCCATTTTTTGTAAATATGATAACGTAATTTGTGGACGTGTGGACTACCACCTCAACAATGTGGTGTGATAAGTTCAAAAATTATATGGAATTTATTAATGATGGATTTAATTATAAATATTTGAGTTAAATAAAAATATATATGATATTAAACTCGTAATTAACATTCTATAAATACAATATATCATTTTCTTTATTAACCTTTGACACACACAAAAAGTGATAACATCATTCGTGGATGTATAGACTACCCCCTCCTCGAGAAAATGCGATTCATTAATCATAAAAAATATATATTTATACCGATATTAGAATAAAAAATATGCGATTTATGATATAATTATCACTTTGGAAAGATAAAATTTACTTTCCTTCTTTCTATACTGATCATTTAGAAATGGGAATGTTACTCATGTGTACGTACAACCTACGTCTCCTTGATTGTAACATTGGTAGATTTTTCATAACCATAATTAATGATTTCTTTTAAAAGTATAATTTATTTATAGATACTATATATATTTAATTATTATTCATTATTATTATTTTATATAATGACCACTTTTGATCTTATTTGACCTACCAATGTTGTTTTTGACACATAAACTGAATATGGTCAAAACATCTGACATAAACATAGTTAATTAATTAATTATATATAAAATTATTAAAAATGGAATAATATTAATAATAAAATTGGAGAAGAGATTTAATTATATAAATATAAAAAATAATTTTACTATTCTGGAATATAGAGATCAAGTATGAAAAATCAGACTCAATGTAAGGGGTTTCATCTCAATTTACATTTCATTTAGACATAACTGTTTTTATGAACCTAGAGAATTTTAGGTGGTTTATGTTCTGAACATATTGTATTTTATGTCATGAATACACTTATATTCATGTTATTTAATTATTTACATGGAGTAATTTATTTCATGGGGCTTATGATTACATAGTTATTATGTAGTTGTGGATTTTCAATAAACATTTTATATTTGTGAGATAAATGTCATATTCACCACAAACTTTTAGAATGTAGTATATATACTATCTTTATTGATATATTATGTCATTAAATATTTTATCATCATTTTATTTAATGGATTAATTTTATTATTAATACTTTTGGGTTTCTAATTCCTATGTTACCATAGTTGTAAGGGGATTTCTAATCTCGCATTTATTTATTTGAGACTTAATCCATATTCACACCTTATTTTTGTCGTGTGGGGTAGTTATATACCATGAAAGAGTTTTATAATTATTTAAATTAAATATATTGGGTTATAAATATCTTTTTAATGATCTCTCTTTCAGGTTGTTAAGGGTTTAATAGTTACCAGTGCGGTGATGGATTTTTGACACAATATTCCTTTTTTGGGACATTTGTTATGTTATACAACTATCTTATTTAATAAGTTGTATATAAAAATCAGTTGAAATGTTATATAATTCCATATTCTAAAGATATTATAAGTTTAATTAAACATTATTCCTTCCATGGGATTAATTATTCTTATTTTTCAAAGTGGTATGGGATTCTTTGGAATGTTTAAATATTAATTTTCTCAATAATTTTTATAAGGATATTTTAAGGGGATTTAAATTCATATACATCAACTACCCTTGTTGTATCCTATCCTAAACTGTGGATATTTTTCATTTATATCGTTATCATTCATTATTTTTATTTATTATGATTATTTCTAAGATATTATTGTTGAATCCATTTCTTTTTTCATGGACTAATCATGTTTCAAATAGATTGTTATTACACCCATTTTTCATCGATTCATAATATTTCAAATAAATTGTAATTGAAAAAAAAATAAATGGTTATTAATGTTTGAATTATTTTTTATGGAACCAATTTATTTTCAACGGGTTCATCAGGTTTCGAAGAGATTGTTATTTAATCCATTTATTTTACCTATGTTAATCATGATTCAATGTGATTTATATGGAACCCATTTAATTTTCTTGTGTTACTCATGTTTCATAGTGATTTTTATTTACCCCATTTATTTTTCATGCTTTATAATGTTTTAAAGAGATTGTAGGAGACCCCATTTATTTTCCTTAGCTTTTTCCTGTTTCAAAGAGATTATTATATAAAAATTTTATTTTACAAGGGTTAATGACATTTCAAGGAGATTATTATTAAACTCATTTTTTTCAATGGGTTAAACACATTTCAAATATATTATTATTTATAACATTTCATTTTTATGGGATAATCATTTATTGATGAGATTATTATGGCACCCAGTTCATTTCCACTGGTTTTCCCTATTTTAAAGAGATTATTTTGAAACATTTTTCCTTTCTATGGGTTAATTATATTCTAAAAAGATGAAAGGTTGTTTAATTTAGTATTTATGATTTATATATGTATTATATTCAATATTATTATAAATGATGGGTGTTCGCATATAGTTCATGGTGATACCATTATAGCTTATAGGATGGGTGTGTCCTAATAGAACTATGATGCATTGGGTAAGGATTATTTTCTTTAGTGAATTATATTAGAAGTTTGGATTATTGTTAATACAAATTTAAAGGGTGATGTAAGGGTTTAATGGGTTTATTTGATATGGTACCACCTTGTTTATATATTATATATTAGGGTTTAAATTTTCTCTAATGATCAAGATTTATATCGCATGGATAGTGATTATTGATTTGGATGACTCTTTCCTCGGTGATGTTTCATCATTCATGATATAGGTTTTAATAGGTATGAGTTATTTTATGACTCGTTCATTTAATCACACTCTTATTCACTCTTATTCCCATTGATGAAACTAAAATTTCAATTCTTATGGATAACCTTACTGAACCTATGAGATATCCTTTCTTATGTTTCCTTCACCCCATGTTGTAAAGAATGGTGTCGATCAATTTATATCTATAAAGGACTTAAAAACGATTTTTATGACGAATTTTAAAATAAATAAAAATATATGTAAAAAGAGAGATGGTGTTCATCTTTATAAATGATATTTTTATGGTTCCAAGTTGATTTGACCTGATTTTATAGGATTCAGTCCCAATTATATACAACTCTAAACAAAAATTCACCAAAAGAGTGTAAGTAATAAATATTTTTCTTTATATGTTGTGTGGTTTTTATCAAAAAACATTCGATCCCAATTATCTTCATAACCACATAAAATGTAGAGTAATGCATTTTACCAAAGGATTCAGGAGGGCAGGTTCTGGGCTATCATAGTTATTATCATAGGTCAGTTTAGATATCTTTGTAGATTATGATGTTTTCATATGAATTTATATTAAGAGTTATGGATATCATCAAAGAAATATAATATTAATTCTGATAATAGGTTCAAAGTCCTAGATAAATAATTTCATGGTTTTGAGTACTAAAAACATTGTGTTTTTTAGTGAAATTTCTGGAGAAATTTTTTCTGGTTGATGTATTTGTAATCCCTAGGATAAACATGATGCTTTTATTTAGATGAATTATTTTTCATGTGTAAATAAAAAAGGATAACCCATATGCATGGTGACAACATGTAACATCCACCAAGGCGGTGGGGCTAGAACCCATGATCGAAGGACGATAAGGGTTTTACGCACTACCATTTCCCTAATCAATATCCTGGTTAGCATTGAATTTTTTATGTTAAAAATTATGTTATAAACATGAGGAATTTTATTTGAGAAATTATGGTTGATTTATCTTGGAATAATATATGATCAAATATTTCTAACAGTATTATTTAAAATATATTAAGGAAGTTTTGATGAATCAAAATGGTAGTTATTTACGAACTAATTTAGTTTCATATCTAGGAAATACATTTTAATATTTGGGTATCATGGGATGATTTCATCATCTTTTGAATTTGCATATCATGTGTTGACCATTTTTGTTTTGAATACTTTATAAAGATATGTGGAATAACATAACTATCCATTTTATGGTTATGTGGTCTTTATAAGTTTGTTATAGTGCTCCATAGGTAAATAATTCATCTTGAATACAAATCATTGGGAGAAAAAGTTGATATTTTGTTGTAAATTCACTAAAGGATGAAATAAAACTCATAAATAAAGTACATTTATTTTTCTTCTATTATTATAGATGGTAAGATAATTTGTTAACTCTAGGATAAGGATATTGAAACAAAAAATATTAAACTAATACGATCAATTATAATGAAAATATGGTCTTTTCAATCTTTATATATTTCTGTATTAGAGGATCTTAACTTAACCTTAATCATTCCCATGTTTTTTATCAATGACCTACATCACTCTCTATTATTATTTATTCTTTTACTCCATTTCACCATTTGTTCTACATAGGTTCAATCCTAGTAATATGTAATATCAGGTGAAATTTATGTTTTAATATTTTGATTTTTAAGATGATATTTTATTTACTCTTTTTATGATGTGTGTTTCAATAATGGAATTCAAAAATAGTTAATCATTTGATAAAAAATATTAATTTTGAGGGAGAAATTATATTAAATGCGGGGTAGTATGTATTTATTTGTGATAATAAGAAATACATCCTTTAAAATTAATTTAAATTCTTTCAAAACTTTAATTATAGGATTTATTGTCCATGATTTTTTCCATGTGTTATTTTAAATATTATATGGAAATATTTTGAGACCAGGTGCTGAGACGGCATGCAATTCTGAGGCTCGATGTGCCAAGAATAAATTTTTGAAAAATATTAAACACTAAATGGAATGCATGTGATATTTCCTAGAAAAGGGTAATAACATCTAAATGGGTTCCATGATAAGAAATACAAGGGAAATATTGCATTAAGAACAACAATTTCACCCTAGGAGAGGCATAATAGCGGCCAACATGAGTTATCTATGAATGATAGTTTTTGGTTGTATTAAAGAATAAAATAAATAAAAGATTTATTTTATTTTAAAATTATGTAATGATGTAGAGACAAATTTTCTTTTTTTAATCTTCTTCATACAATTTAGGGTAATATCCATAACCCTGGAATTGCATTGAATAATGGAGAAGAAATCCTCTCAAATGGGGGATAATTGGATGGTGAATCGAGATCATTCGGGATGGATCGCCATAAAAAATTAATCATCTAATATGAAATATCCTTACCTAGGTAGAAAATTGTTATTTTAGTCTTTTCTTTCACAATTCTTAGAATCAATGGAAAATGTGGATAAACTCATGAACATGTTGACATGTGGTTTGATTTTCCTTATGGGATGGGTTTGATTGTGGAAATTATTTTGGGATGATGATTATTATACTATATAGTTGTGATTGATTTTTCTTACCAGAACTGATCAAGAACCGAATAAACAACTATTGAAGGTCATTCCTCAAGTTTGTTCATTGTGATTTTCTGCCATTTTTCCAATATTTTATTCATTAGTCATGGGATATGAATGAATGATCATTTCACCTTTAATCCTTTGATCAACAATCCCAAAATTAAGATATGACCTCATGAAAATGCCGTGGAGGTGCGTTGATGATGGTGTGGTGCGATTTGGTTGAAAAAATAGTGCACAACAAAGAAAGTGGAAGCGCATGGTGGCTACCAGGATAGAGTATAGCATCCCGCCTTTTTATCACATAAACATTCATTACATTTTACAAAACCGAGGATCTTTAAGGTTTAGTGTCTTGGAAACCAGGAACATAAAACATGAAAACATAGAACACTATTCATAAACAATTGAAAGGCTTATCCTCATGTTCATCCTAGTTTCATTACTGTATCTCATAACCTGGGGACATACATCAAATGAAAGGGTGAGCAGAAGGCCCAGTAAGGGAAACAAGGGAAGCATTTAACATGTGAACTTGAGATACATCAACTATGTCATGAAAAAGAACTTTGAGGCATGAGAAAGAAATCATGTGGCATATCATAATAAAAATAAATTTTTTTAACTTTAAGATGTGGCAACATCATTTAACATAGACAATCATGAACATATCACCAAGGTCTATCCCCAAGGTTTCATTTGAAAATTACCAAGGTTATTCACCAAGATATCGTGAAAATTGTAATCTCTAGTGGTTACATCATTAACCAATGCATTGGAGCACTATCAGGGCGCACCCTTAAATTTGCCTTTGTTATCATGTGAGACACATATATAACCATCAAACAGTTCATAAATAACCCATATAGCATAAAATAAATTGGTTTCATTTCATAATCATAACGTTTTAAAAACTGCTTTAAAGACATGATCTTTACGTCACTTTAACCCCACGGAAGGGGAGAGCGGGTCTCTTGTATGTAAATCCCAGAATTTAAGATAGAAGATTTTGATATATATGTGAATACCCCTTTAGAAGAAAGATCTTTGAGTATTCACTTAATAAAATAAAATATCTTTAGAAAAAATAGAGAGACATTTTGAGATGAAAATTCTGCAGCATAACGGCTATTTTACGAGGTTTTAGAACACATTGAAAAGAGAGGGGACATGGGTCAAACAATCATAAATGAACCAGAAAATAGTAGAGGGACCGAATATGAAGGATATATCAACATGGTAATGAAATTTGAAATATGTAACATATGAAATGAAGAACATGAAAGGAAGACAAAAATATGATTTCTCTTATAAAAATTCAGCAGCCTAACGGCGCCACCTAAACTTCAATAAAAATGAATTGATGAGATCAAATAGTGTCTCTCATAATATGATAATAGAAGATAAGTATGATAGATATATAGATCATATCCCAAAATAATAAAGAGGAAATTGAAAGACTTGACCTTAAAATAGAACTTGAAAATAGAAGGGTGAAAGAATCCCTTAAAAATTCAGCAGCCTAACGGGGTCACTTAAACTTTAACAAAAATTAATTGATGAGATAAAATAGGGTCTCTAATCATATGAACATAAAAGTTAAGTATGTTAGATTTAGAAATCATACCCAAACATAATTAAAAGGAACTTGAAAGACTTGACATGAAAGTAGAACTTTGAAAAGAATGAGAAGGGTGAAAGAATCCGCTTAAAAATTCGGCAGCCTAACGGCGCCACTTAAACATTCTTAAAACGAATTGATGAGAGAAATATGGGGTATTTCATCATATGAACATGAAAAGGGATGTAATATGAATTTATAAGAACATCCTCCATCATATGAACATGGAGTATAAAAGAAATTACCTAAAAGAGATTACTTGAAAAGAAGAGAGAGGTCAGATCCCTTACCTTAAAATATAACTGTTAAAACTCAAAGGTTGGGACCTTGAGGGCCTGGGGGCACCATGGGAGGACTCCTTGGGAGGTAAGGAGACCAGAACTTTGTTGAGGATGGTTTTGGAGTCGAAAATATGAGAGTAGGGCTTGGTATTTATAGGGAAAGTGAGGGGACAAGGCATTAATGGCCAAGGGACACCTCAAAAGTGGTTTTCTCAAAAGCATGGGCCCTCCCATTGTAATTCCCATAGAGTTAGGCCAAATGGGTAACCCCACACAATAATTCATCCTCTTTATTCTAAAATACCTTAAAATATCTCATTACATCATCATGACACAGTTATGATGTCATTAAACATACCGAAACCCTAAAATTGTATTTTTACTATTCACAGAAAATTCAACTTTCTCAGAAAAATACCATAATTTCACATTAACCAAATATCAATGCTCTGATTTCAAAAATGAACTATATTTTATAAAAATCATTTTCTAAATATTTTTAATTCATTTTTTAAATAAACACACTATTCATCGAAAATTCATTTTTTTCAGAAAAATCCCCAAAAATTACCTTATCATAATATCGATGCTCTGAGTTCAGAAATGTAATCCATTTTATAAAAATAATTTTCTAAATATTTTTAGTTTAATTTTTAATTAAAAAACACTTTTCACTTGGAAAAACTAATACTTGAATAACAATTTATGAAACTGTTATTTAACAATTTTATTGAATCTCATTACTTAATCTATGTGTCTAAATTATATTAAAACCTTCTTTGAGTGAAATTACTAATCCATTTGGTCACATTACTAATCCAAAGCATAATATCACTATTCATAATTTATTATTCATCAAAAATCAAGTTGAACTTATTAGACTCGAAATTTCGTACTGAACATAATTGTAGAAGACCATTTTTTGAAAATCAATACATATTTTTATTTATTTAAGGTTTACATAAACATTTTTAAAATATCATTTCGCTAAAATTCATCAAAAATATGCATACTCTATTTATCCGGACATTTGAAAATTCATAAACTTCATCATAAGAAGAAATCCCAATTTTTATTTAAAATAAAGGATTACACAAGGAAGTTACGGTCTCCTTACATAGCCACTTATCACACCAGCATAGGACCTAAGTATAAGGTGTGCTAAGGTGAGAGAATCCGAGGGAGGCTCGGCCAACATCGCACGAGTAGTAATTTCTATCAGTTTGAACTTCTCGTGAAGGCGATCCCGTTTTAGCTTCACATGATGATGTTCAGCTTCGGTTTGGTCCAGAGCAAAGCCCAGTGGTGCTACCTCCTTCCCAAGTTCTGTTAGATGGGCTTCGATCGGTCCAAGACTACTGGGTGAGGCCATCGAATCTTCTTTCTATATTAATTAACCAAGCTTGCTTGTATTTAGAGACAATAATCAAAACGTTTAGTTTCCAGCGGTCATATTGACCAATGGTCAAATAACAGTCAAAACCCAACAGTCTAATTTTAATTATACTCATGTTATCAAATGAAACATTTTTGTTGAGTATAAAAATAAAAAAAATAACACATAAAATTAGGAAACAAGATTTATTCAAAATTTTGGGTCGTTACATAGAGGTTATGGTCAGTCTAAGAGAGAAAGAGTTCAAGTCTTGGGGGTCACTCTAGGACGATAGTGAGGCGGGTGGTGAGCCACCGACGAGGTGCCCGACCGAGGCAGAGTGTGGCTCGGATGCCAAAAAGTAGACCGCAATGGCGGTAAGGCCATATTCATACAGAGCATTCGCAGTGTGCACATACACAGTGGCCCGAACACAAGGGATGTGGTGTGGCACCACGAGGACTAGGGGGAACACTGTTGGGGCGGGCCATATTCCACAAACAAGTCAGCCTGCATGCATGCATGCCAGACCAAGAGAGCCAGACCTTGATAGGTGGCCCAATGGGTAGTAGCCTAGACTAGGACAAACAGGATGGGCCAAACTGAGCCTAGTAGGTCGGACCATCTTGGGATGGATCAACGGGACCAGGTCAGGTCGACCATGAGGTCAGGATAGATCCAGACTAGACCCATGTTTGAACATCATATAAAAATGACCATATCATTAATATTGTGTATCTGATTGATGAGCCTTCTATGGACATGGGATGTTAACGATAAAATAATCCTTTTTAGAATAATGGTGGTTTTTGACATGGACTTATGTCCAGTGAAACATTCCATTAACACGGTCATTACTCTATGATAAGATACACAGTAGGTGTGACAACTACTCATTGTGAACCCCCATTTCCTATGCAGATTTATTCTCCCATCCATCATATCTTGGATGAGTTTTGTTAAGGATCATTCCATTTATCATTTCCCTAAAGGTTTTATGGTATCCATTCCTATTCAAAGAAGTATGATCCCTTCTTTAGGATTTCTATTATAGTGTTTTTATAATACGCTGAGTGGATCAGAGTGGATCCTCTATAATTTCTTTGAGCCCTATGTTGATTATTCAATATTTTTGTGTCAAAATTCACCAAGCCTTAAACCTCTACTTATCTTATTAATCTAGATGGAGTTTTTGGTGCAACCTAATGGCCTTGAATGTGACCCTCCTCTAATGTATTGTATCTCTGTTTAGATTATTTAGTGTATCTATATCTCATGATAGTTCCCGATGAATTGAACTTCTCATAGGAACGTTATCAGTGCTATCAGAATCAGGAGTGTGGTCTCCAGGATGTGTGTTTCGCGAAATCATTGAACTGAATCTATATTATTGGTATGCAGTGGTTATGACTTACCCAAGACTATGTTGTATGTTTTGAGGGTATATGGATATTATTGTTATTAGATATGTAGTTATATACTTGTACATAAATGTTTGCATCTCTCTCTCCATGTATTTCATTATGAGTTTCAGGATCTTTTTTATAGACTTTCTTTTTTTGGGGATTATATTCTGTCCTAGTTTATAATATTGTACTTTACATTCCTATCGTACTCTGGTTGCGTTATAGTGGTATTCATGTATTTTTTTCTTAGTAGTTTTTACATTTTATCATTGTGGGATTTGAGATGTATGTGTCGATACAAGTATTAATGGGAACTCCACCCATGTTAGTGATATTACTAACCTATTCTACTCACCATCCTCTTGACTATTGAAGTCGGGTTAGGGGTGTTTCTTCACAGGCCCCACTCGGATGGGTCATGATAGGGTGATATCAAATGCTAGTCGATTCTACATTGGGACTAGGAGATTGTGAGATTGGTTTGGGGAAACAGTATTATGTGTTTCATGTTCAGCTTTCAGGATAAGGACTCCAATGTTGGTGTGGCGGCTGACGTATCCATACACTAAGAATCTGATATCATAATTTTTGACTCGATGGATGAGAACTATAGTATAAGGTAAAATGGTGCATGCATCATATAGGAATGGGCTGTGATTTCTATATCCTTCAAGGGATATCTATCGAGATACACTCATTCACCATGGTTTATATTTTTTTCTTAGAGGAAGCCTTCACAATGCATACCAACTAGGATTCAGATGATTTATCATGAGATGACCCCCTCAATGAATAGTCTTTAGTACATGGGTCAGTTTACCAGATGCTACCTCTAGGCGGTGCACTATCCATACTTCCAAATATGGAGCTACCTATGGTACTTACAATACCAGCTGACGAGGAGTGAAACATGAGCATGCATCATGAGTTTCATAGATATTTACCGCTTAGTTACTGAGGAATGCATAGCCCTTAAGAAGTTGATTAATTGCTTGAGGCGGTGACCCATGTTTTCTATATTGTCAAGACACTAGGTAATCTCACGGTAGTCTAGGTGGCGAGCCTTCTACAGGGATTAGTAGGGTGTTGGTGGAGTTTGTCTATCCAAAATCATGATGAGGTGACTCTTTCATGGGCATAGTTTGATCACCTCTTCAGATATGGGTTCTCATATATTATGCTAAGAGTATTGTGTATATATGAGCTTCTTGAGCTCCAGTACGGACGTATGACAGTAGATGGTTATTCATCGAGATTTACCAACCTTTATAGGTTTTAGATTGATATAGTAAGGGATCAATCTTTCAAGAATAGCACCTTCAAGTGAGTTATGCATAGAGACATCCGAGCTAGTATCATACCTCTAAGAAATCCTATTTATTTTGGGGTTCATAATCATTCTTTGGTGGGGGAGAGATACTTGGATGGACAGAGACAACTGGTGACAGTCATTAGAGGACTTTCATTTGTAGAGACCTCAGTAGCAGGGATCCAACATCATTATTAGGGATCCAAATATTGGATATGTTTCAGGAGGACGTTCCAATATAGAGGATCTATTGTTTGGGGTTCTCAGAGTTGATCCAGTCAACTTAGAGAGAGGCGTTTCTACTCCTGCAACAGCAGGGAACATGTCACTATATATTTTCCAACCCAACATGTTGTTTATAGGGAGATGGTGGATATTCCGCTGAGGTATATGTATAAAAAGGAACATGAATATCCACTGGGAAGCATATGTGGAATTGGATATAAGAACGTAGTAATAGGTTGTCAACATTTTGAATTGCTACCACCCCACCCCCAGGTGGTCTGTGCCTAGCTAAAAGAGCTAGAGGATATGGGTGGGGACTGCTGTATGTAGTCAAGGTTTATGACTTAGGGGCTCTCAGTAGGATTCAATGTATGCTCTATGTAATTTTTACAATCTTTTCAGTACTAATATAAATAGGTTTAAATCAATAATTTCTCACAACATATGTTGTTTGAGACCTTGAGAATCTAGTAGAATCGATGAATCGACCCTTACTCTTAGAGACACGTACTGGAGGAGGCATGATGATCACATATGTATGTCGATAGTTTGACATTATATTTGGAAGTGAGAGATTTGGTTGTAACCACTTGGTGTAAGTGTTGAGTCCTTGTGAAATCATTCACGGTATGGATTTGTTATCTCTGTTCCATTACTAGATTAAATGATTTAAGAAAATGTTGTGGTGTGTCCATTTTTAAAGGGAGATGTGTTCCATTTTTTGTGAAAAGGAAACCCAGAAAACATAGGATGGACTCATCCATAAGAGGGTGTAGTTGATCACTCACTAGTAGGCTAGACTAGCCCTTAGGGAATATAATTTCAAAAGCATATAGTAATCATTAGTACTAGAAGAGTATGAGGATGTATTCCTGGATAATGTTATAGGATTACCTCCCCATTGAGATATCGACTTCTGCATCGAATTACACCCTAGAATGACATTGATATCCTCACCAACATATCTAATGGCTCCCATAGAGCATCATAAGCCAATGGTGTAGTTGGAGGATTTTTAGATGAAGGGATTCATGAGAGACCCAATGTTTCACCCTGGGTGGCCCTAATGTTGTTTGCAAAAATATATAAAAGTTCTTGAGGTTGTCTTTGGATTACTGATGCATGAACTAGGTGACTGTGAAGAACAAGTATCCACTAATGAGGAATGAAACCTTCTTAGATCAGTTGAGAAAGGAATAATGGTTCTCGAATTTTGACTTTATATCCGGCTATCACTAGCTATGAGTAAGGGAAGAGGATATATTGAAAATTGATTTTGGAAGTCTCTACGATCATTTTGAGTACTTGGTGATTCCCTTCGGTGTGACTAACACTCTATTAGTGTTCATGGGAATGATGAACAAGATCATCCAGCCATATTTAAACCGGTTTATGGTGGTCTTCATCAATGATACCCTTTTGTACTCGGCATATTAGGAGGAGCATGTGAGACACTTAAGGATGTTTCAAGATGTACTCTAAGAGCACAATATTTATTTGAATCTCTCAAATTTATAGTTTTGGAATCAAGTGGTCTACTTTTTGGGACATGTTTTCTTGAAATATGGAGTGGTAGTAGACCTCTCCAAGGTCAAGGTAGGGTTAGAATGGGAGCCACCTAGGAGTGTGATGAAGGTGTAGTGCTACCTTGTGCCGATATGTTATTATAAAATATTCATACATTATTTCTTGAGGATATTAGCACCAATGAAAACTCTGACTCCAAATGGGAAGCCTTTCATGTGAACAAAGAAGTGCCATCATGATTTTCAGTAGTTGAGGTAGAGTTTTGTGAGAACTCGTATATTGAGAATTATAGAAGAGGGTGTTGGGTATGTAGTGTTCAAGGAATCATCGAGGACCGAACATGGTTGTGTCTAGATGAAGAGTGAAGTGGTGATTGCATATGGTTCACTCCAGCTGAGACCACCAGAGAAGAACTCCATGACCCATGATCTCTACGTTTGTAGCGGTAGTCTTTTTATTTATGATGTGGCTCTTATACCTCATGGGTGAGTGGTTTATCATCTAATATTATCATAGGAGTCTCTAGTATATCTTTCTTAAGAAGGATCTAAACATCATACATAGGTGGTGAAAAAATTCAATCCAATATTATTACTATGAGATCATTTATACTCTTGGAAAGAAGAAAATTGTGGAAAATTATCTCAGTAGGAGATTGTGTTCACATTTTCCGGATGAGGAATTGGAGTAGTCAGCCTCGTTGTAGTTATAATTTGGGGATAGAGATGGGGTATCTTACCATTAGTATATGGTTATTACCCAACACACTTACATTGAGTTAAGGAGGAGTAGCTTGGGGATACTGACTACGAGACACAACATGCTTAGTTATCCAGAGGATATGATCCTGATGGATATTCAAAATGTGTGGGGAATGTTGTTATTTTCATTTGTTGCACCATTATGCTAGTGCTGCTATGGGAGGATGGTTTGAAGGAGTTTTGATACATCCTCTTTAGCGGTGCATCGAGCTGTGTTGAAGATGTGCTAGGACATATGATGTCAGTTTTGGTGTCCTCAAATAATGAAGTGAGTGGCAGAGTTTTTTTGTCAGTGCCTCACTTGTCAGCAAGTGATGGTTGAGAACTAGGTTCTAGCAGGTTTAGCTCAACCCCTTTAGGTGCTAGAGTTGATGTGGTATGGGATATCAGTGGTCTTCGTGATGGTTTTACCATAGATGTACAGAAGACATGATACTAGTTGGGGTATCATTGACCAAATCACCATGTTAGTCCATTTTCTACCTATCCAAGACCAGAGTTTAGTAGAGAGCTTGGGGTGCCTCTATTAAAAAAATGGTATGGATTCCCAGAGTGCCATTGACAATTGTTTTCATATTATTATACTAGTTTCATATTCCGATTATTGAAGGGATTGCAGAATGCTTTTAGGACATAGTTATGCTTGAGCACAGAGTTTCATCCTTAGATGTGTAGAGACCCGAAGCCTGACGTACATAGACTTTACATTACTTTTGCGGAATACTAAGTACATAACAAAAACACACACACACAAGGATCGTAATAGTTTAGTGTCTTTGGAAACTCGGAACGTAATCTTCTAATCGTGGTGAAAGATCTTCAATATCTCCCATAAAGATCTTCCCTTTTTTTACCTAAAACCTTTCTTTATATCCTGGGGAAAAGAAAACATAAAAGGGTGAGCTCAAATGCTTAGTAAGGGTATACAAAAGAAAAATCAATCACATCATATTCATAAGAACATAACTTTTGGAAATCTTAACCTGCAAAAGAGAGAATAATTTCATAACATGGGATAAATCATAGTAGTGAAATGTAATCACAATAATCATAACTTAAAACATGAAACTTTGTGGCATTCACACATAATCATAGATAATCATTTCTTGTTAGTCAAGACTCATTGCCAACACTATCTTAGTGGACAAAGTCCCTTTCTGAATCGAGTAACCCTCGTTTCAGTCCTGTTTCACTGAACCGGTATAACCTACCATTCCAGCCATGTCTATCTCATGAGATATAAAACCTTTACCCAATGCATTGGAGGGATATATAGGTCCCACCCATCTTATAATGAATCCTTTCTTATGTGTGCCACATAATCATAAACCATACATCATAGCGTAACCCATGTAATAAAAATGGGATTCTTGAAACATCATGACATCATAAAACAAATCATATAAGGTAAATGAATTCATAAAAATAACTCCCTCAAAACATAATCAAATCAATGTAATAATAGTGTTAAAAACAGAACCGTTTATTATCTTAGATGGAATATAATTTTGATAAAACACTTGAACTCCATTCTTGAGGAAAATATCCTTTCTTCTTCAAAAACATTTTTCCTTTCTTAACATGTCATAAAACTTTAAACTAAAAGAAGTTGATTAAAAATAAACATGAAAACTTGTAAATGAAGCTTCTTGGAAATAATGTTTTAAAAATCCATTCACGTCGTATAAGTAAAAAAAACATTCTTCGCACTTTTGTCGGAAAAGTCAAAAAGTACCTCATACGAAAAACGACAAAAGATTCCTTTCATATTCTTTACTAAAAACTCACCGAAGGGAAAAAATGGATTTAAACAATTGTAGGTGGATGTAAATAATATTACATATTGATGAAACATGGATGTGGATGATAAAATACACCCCAGTAAATACTTACGAATAAACAATCTCGGATAAAAATGAGATTGTGATATTTCCCTTACCTTAGATCCGATTTGCTTCGTAAGTGTCCGAACCTCTTGTATAATGATTTAAATAATGTCATTTACTTATTAAAGAATCATATTCATTGTTATGATATCATATATGGTTCACTTATGACTTTATATTACCCTTTCTTTTGTAAATTCCATGTTAAAGAGCATTTTGGGTAAAATTGTTTCATTTGTCATCCGTGTTTTGACTTGTAATTATTCATATGATTACTTAGATCATGATTACTTAATTCCAGAACATAAAACATGATTTACATATATATATATTCAGGATATACATATATATAATAAATCATTAAATGGAAAGAAATACACCGTTCATGGAGACGGTAGTCCGTACGTACGCATGAACGCTGTTTTCGTTTCCTTATTGAATTGAATGGAATTAAGTACATGACATACATATAAATATATAAATAAATCCAGTATCATAATTATGTCATATATTTCATTAGTTCATATTATATATACTTTATAATCATTCTTAAATGGTTAACATGGAGAATGAATCTCATCGCGTCGTGGAGACGGTAGTCCGTACGTACGCACGAGCGATGATATCATTTCCATAAATATTGAATTGAATTGGTGTGGATTATACAATATATCAGAATCAATATGATTTTTTAATAACTATGTATAGTTATTCTTTACACCATTATACCCATCCATGTAAGGTGGTGGTGGAAAATAGATTACACCACAGCGTGGAGACGGTATTCCGTACGTACGCACGCGCGGTGATTTCTTTTTTCCGTAGGATGGACAGATGGTGAAATTAGAGTTGTTTCATATTTATAATAACATATCAGTATATAAGAAATACTGATGTTATTACTTTATCATGAAACAACTAAAGAAGAAGAAGTTGAAGAAGAAAGAAATTGAAAAGATCGGTAATGGATATTACCCCTTCTTTGAAACGCCTCTTTGAATCCTCCACTTAGGGAACTAAGATTGGTCTTTGAAGAAGACCAGGACCTCTAGGATTATTCTAGGGAAGTGGAGAAGAGATTTCGGCATGGGTTGGCCGAGATTGAGTGCTCAAATTTCTGTGAGGAGGAGGGGGAGGAGGTGTCCTTTTATAAGGGGGGAGAGGGGCACCTTAAGAATACCTCAAAATATTATTTTATATTAAAGTCAAAATCGGTTTATAATGGTTCCAAACGGTCTTATTTCTAAGCTAAAGTGGGTATGGGTCGAAAGCCTATCAACCAATAATATTTAGACAAGTTTATGGTATTATTTTAACCTTATCAATTAGTTTTAACTCTAAGTTAAATAATTTAACTTTTACCGTGTCTTTTTGTTTTCTTTCACTATATGGTTAATACACTTACTATAACATGCCAAACGAACCCCAAATTGTTTATTATTAATACATATATGTTTATCTAAGTCATTTGGCAGAACCTTAGATTTTTAGGAATAAAATAACAATTAATAATATAATATTTGATTTAAAAACTATTTTGTGCCAATTTTGACACTATTTGATATATGATTTTTGTGAAAGTCATAACAGACTTATATGTTCGAACAAAGTTTATTAAATCAACAATAATATATCATAGTAACCTATAAAATTAGTGGAATTCATAAAAAGTCTCAAATTACATTCATTTGAGCATTTATAACATCAATTATGTTAATATTTTCTTTAAAAGGGTAATTACTGCATCATCGTTGTGTCATAAATAAATTAATTTATTTAAAGTATAAAAATTATAAATAAAATATCATTATGTAGTAAATCGTTTTATCTTTCTAATGAATATTGATAGTCGAATATATCTTATGTATAACCCCATATTAAAAATGTTTTAGTTATTAAACTTTGATTTTAACTATTTTAACTATTCATTAAATAAAATAATATTAAATGTCATAATCTAATCCAAGTGGACCTAAATGGTCATATTATATTCATAAGGTTGTTTTTGGTCGAATTACACTTATCCAATAGAATTAGGACATGTGTTAGGGTAATAGTAATATCATATTTACCCTTAGTTACCCTATTTACTATTAACCGTGGTAAAAAAAAGTAAAAAGTTACTATTCACCAAAAATTATTTTCATCTCATTGAACCACATTTTAGTCCTTGATATTAACCGTGTCTGTGGGATTTTCGAAATTCCACTCACAGAAGCAGTAAAATTAAGTTTTATGCAAAATTCAGTTTTTAACCTACCACTTAGTGGTTTCACTATTCATCAAAAATTGAAAGTTTTCAGAAAAATACCAAAATTTCATCCTAAGCTATATTTCATATTCCGAATTCAAAAATGATTTCTATTTTACAAAATTCCCAACATATAAGTTGCATTAATTAATTTTATAATTAATTTCCGCTGTCACAACAAATAGCGTGTTTTTAAGAGATAATAACTATCAAAAGATTGACACTTGTTTATAACTGGTTTAAATGTGAAATTACATCCAATGACCAACATTGTATTAAATTGTAAAAATATATTCTAAATATACTTTAAAACCACTCAAACTAATAATTTATCACTATTATATATTTCGATTGAAAAAGTTGTTTTTAATTAAAATTTAGTACTTTTCACTATTCATCAAAATATGAAAGTTATCCGAAAATCACCAAAATTTCACCCTAAGCTAATTTCGATATTACGAATCCAAAAATGAATTCCATTTTGAAAAATAAAATTTACAAAATTTCAAAAAGTGGTTATTACTATTCATAACGGCTAGTTTTAATAATATTTTAATAGCATATTGTTGTTTAGTGAAACTCGTTATTGCGTACTACACACGCTATCGAGGAAGGTCGTGATTGCGTGTAATGCAAGGCAAGTCAAGGATGTGTGTTGTGCAAGCTCCTTTTTGTGTTGCGTACAACACAAGACATTAATAAAATTAAAACAGAATAGTTTTCATAAAATCTCAGGCCGTTACATTCTACCCCCCTTAAAATGAATTTCGCCCTCGAAATTCGTCGGGGTTTTAAATAGTTTACTATTGGAAAGTTTCTTTAATAGAAACCCACATCGTAAAAAGGAATACCAAAACTTGTCTTTAAAAACTAAAGTATGAAATGTAACGATTACACAAATAAACTAATCACTAGGTTTCCACAGGTGAAAATATGGATATGGAAGAGAAATCTAACCATCATGTCCTGATGGAGAGTGGTAGAGAACATGGCTATGGAAAATCCAGTAATCACAAATCCATAAATTTGTGACGATCTAAGGTACCATCTGATTCATCAGGTATAAGATCACTAGGACAACATTTTATTTTGGTTTTCAAGATCGTTTCCCTAAAGTTGAAGAATATGAATAAGAATAAATACTTACTTTATTTTGGTACAGTCGCACTATTGTTCGTGCCTTGAACAATTTCCACTTCATCTCTTAAATAAATGAAGTTGAATTTGTTATTCATGAAGTGTTAGCAGATCATGTGATAGAATGACGGGTCATTCCATCTGTCTCAAACAAAAGGTTAGCAAAAATTATATACATAAGTCGATCTATAGTGAGATTAATCATATATGGTTCCTAAAATGGACTTATACTTCATATATCGTACTGCTTAATATAATAAAACTAGTTTCTACTAAACAGGGACTTCCTGTAGGCCAGTGGGAGGCGATAAAGGCCAGTCGCACTTTGGTTGTGGCTTCGATTCCCACAGCCTTGTCCGAAGCGATGGGCTGTCGCCCGTCCTGCAGGTTGTCCTTTTTCTAAAACTACTATAACATCCCATCCATAATATCGAAAATCTTCTATCCTTAAACTAACTTAGGTCCAACATAATCCATTCTAATCTTTAGGCTTATCCATAATACTACAGTCCACCCTCATAATATAGTGAAAACGATTACCAGATATTTAATACTGTCGTTAATCCCCATATATCAGAAGATATGTCTTTTTGTTCACATTCCAAACATTCAAAGGCCTTAATCACGTATTCTCTTGAATACCCATTGAACCTTAGTGAAATCATGAATGCAGTTAAAAGTTAACTCTTTCCACATACCAAAATCCAAAAATTCTCTATACTCAAACCATGATATAACCTTCTCCTTTTATCATTCATGAGCCCATGAATACAATCAAACACCTCATTATCTTTTTATTCCTTCATTATGCACATATCATCTAAATTCCAAAAATATCTGAATAACCTTTCATGGATAGTGGTACCATTAATCATAAACTTTCATAACTCAAGGAAAGACAACATTATAACAATCCTTAGATGTCTCTTTATTCCATAGTACCATGAGATTTCTTATACAACATTACACATGATAAACATGTAATCATTCCACTACATTCTTAAACCATTGACCGAGCTTCAACAATTCTTTCATCTCACATATCATTTGTAGTCTCTTCATCATCATCAACATAAATACTTCCCATACGACCATACTGATTATCTTCATGAGACATTCCCTTAGGGCATTGGTTTGCATAATGCTCGTACATTCCACATTTAAAACATTTAACCATTGTTGATGTCGTAGCAATACCATTATCCTCATCCATGGTGTTAACTGAACCTTTTCCTTTGCACTTACTTGGTTTGTGTCCTTCTTTTCCACACCCAAAGCATCTTCTAGTTCTTTTGAAACATTCTCCTTGATGCCTCTTCCCACATGATTTACATAGGGGAAATTGAACTTTCTTTCCTCTATGATCATCATGGACCTCCATCTTTCTCTTATTAGCCGAGTCAGGAAACTTACCAAATTTTACTTTATTGATCATATTATGAGATTGTTGATTCGGCATAATAATGATGTTTGGACTTCCAAATCCCATTTCATTATGAAGAATATCATTCCATTGTACATCATATCCTCCATTATCGTGAATCATCTTGTTTCCAGCCATTTTCTAAAACCCAAAAAAAGAATAGTGTGAGAGGAAAAAATCATGCTAGGGAAAACAACATAATAAAGGTGGAGTATCCTCAAAATCTAACATCTTAGGTTAAATTCTATGATCGTTACCGTAGTTCTAGGAATGTATCCTATACGTATACTTATCCTTAAGGACATCCCTAGACATACCTTATAAATATCTCTAAGGATCTCACTAAAGTTCTCGCATCCTAGTTTCCAAAGGTTGACTAAACCTTTCCTCTGATACCAATTGTAGCGGTCTGGAAATACTTCCAGTGGACTATAATTGATACCTATCAGGGAACTCCATGGGTGGCTACACCCCCTGGGCGGGACACACCACCATCCCCAGTGGCAACCATTTCCTCATGAAGCCCTTGGGCAGAGAGCCATGCTTCGTCCAACGCTCACATGTGAGAGTTCCCAAGGATCGGATACATTCCTACCTCATTTGACTTTGATACCAACTGTAGAGACCCGAAGCCTAACGTACATAGACTATAAATTACTTTTGCGGAATACTTAGTACATAACAAAAACACACACACACAAGGATCGTAATAGTTTAGTGTCTTTGAAACTCGGAACGTAATCTTCTAATCGTGGTGAAATATCTTCAATATCACCCATAAAGATCTTCCCTTTTTTTACCTAAAACCTTTCTTTATATCCTGGGGAAAAGAAAACATAAAAGGGTGAGCTCAAATGCTCAGTAAGGGTATACAAAAGAAAAATCAATCACATCATATTCATAAGAACATAACTTTTGGAAATCTTAACCTGCAAAAGAGAGCATAATTTCATAACATGGGATAAATCATAGTAGTGAAATTTAATCACAATAATCATAACTTAAAACATGAAACTTTGTGGTATTCACACATAATCATAGATAATCATTTCTTGTTAGTCAAGACTCATTGCCAAGACTATCTTAGTGGACAAAGTCCCTTTCGGAATCGAGTAACCCTCGTTTCAGTCTTGTTTCACTGAACCGGTATAACCTACCATTCCAGCCATGTCTATATCATGAGATATAAAACCTTTACCCAATGCATTGGAGTGAGATATAGGTCCCACCCATCTTATAATGAATCCTTTCTTATGTGTGCCACATAATCATAAACCATACATCATAGCGTAACCCATGTAATAAAAATGGGATTTTTGAAACATCATGACATCATAAAACAAATCATATAAGGTAAATGAATTCATAAAAATAACTCCCTCAAAACATAATCAAATCAATGTAATAATAGGGATAAAAATATAACCCTTTATTATCTTAGAAGGAAAATAATTTTGATAAAACACTTGAACTCCATTCTTGAGGAAAATATCCTTTCTTCTTCAAAAACATTTTTCCTTTCTTAACATGTCATAAAACTTTAAACTAAAAGAAGTTGATTAAAAATAAACATGAAAACTTGTAAATGAAGATTCTTGGAAATAATGTTTTAAAAATCCATTCACATCGTATAAGTAAAAAAAACATTCTTCGCACTTTTGTCGGAAAAGTCAAAAAGTACCTCGTACGAAAAACGACAAAAGATTCCTTTCATATTCTTTACTAAAAACTCACCGAAGGGAAAAAATGGATTTAAATAATTGTAGGAGGATGAAAATAATATTACATATAGATGAAACATGGATGTGGATGATAAAATACACCCCAGTAAATACTTACGAATAAACAATCTCGGATAAAAATGAGATTGTGATATTTCCCTTACCTTAGGTCCGATTTTCTTCGTAAGTGTCCAAACCCCCTGTATAATGATTTAAATAATGTCATTTACTTATTAAAGAATCATATTCATTGTTATGATATCATATATGGTTCACTTATGACTTTATATTACCCTTTATTTTGTAAATTCCATGTTAAAGAGCGTTTTGGGTAAAATTGTTTCATTTGTCGTCCGTGTTTTGACTTGTAATTATTCATATGATTACTTAGATCATGATTAATTAATTCCAGAACATAAAACATTATTTATATATATATATTTAGGATATACATATATATAATAAATCATTAAATGGAATGAAATACACCGTTCATGGAGACGGTAGTCCGTACGTACGCATGAATGTTGTTTTTGTTTCCTTATTGAATTGAATGGAATTAAGTACATGAAATACATATAAATATATAAATAAATCCAGTATCATTATTATGTCATATATTTCATTATTACATATTATATATACTTTATAATCATTCTTAAATGGTTAACATGGAGAATGAATCTCATCGCGTCGTGGAGACGGTAGTCCGTACGTACGCACGAGCGATGATATCATTTCCATAAATATTGAATTGAATTGGAGTGTATTATACAATATATCAGAATCAATATTATGTTGTAATAACTATGTATAGTTATTTTTTACACCATTATAATTATCCATGTAAGGTGGTGGTGGAAAATAGATTACACCACGGCGTGGAGACGGTATTCCGTACGTACGCACGCGCGGTGATTTCTTTTTTCCGTAGGATGGATAGATGGTGAAATTAGAGTTGTTTCATATTTTTAATAACATATCAGTATATAAGAAATACTGATTTTATTACTTTATCATGAAACAACTAAATAAGAAGAAGTTGAAGAAGAAATAAATTGAAAAGATCGGTAATGGATATTACCTCTTCTTTGAAACGCCTATTTGAATCCTCCACTTAGGGAACTAAGATTGGTCTTTGAAGAAGACCAGGACCTATAGGATTATTCTAGGGAATTGGAGAAGAGATTTTGTCAGGGGTTGGCCGAGCTTGAGTGCTCAAATTGGTGTGAGGAGGAGGGGGAGGAGGTGTCCTTTTATAAGGGAGGAGAGGGGCACCTTAGGAATACCTCAAAATATTATTTTATATTAAAGTCAAAATCGGTTTATAATGGTTCCAAAGGGTCTTATTTCGAAGCTAAATTGGGGATGGGTCGAAATCCTATCAGCCAATAAGTTTCAGACAAGTTTAGGGTATTATTTTAACCTTATCAATTAGATTTAACTCTAAGTTAAATAATTTAACTTTTACCGTGTCTTTTTGTTTTCTTTCACTATATGGTTAATAAACTTACTATAACATTCCAAACGAACCCAAAATTGTTTATTATTAATACATATATCCATATCTAAGTCATTTGGCCGAGCATTAGATTTTTAGGAATAAAATAACAATTAATAATATAATATTTGGTTTAAAAACTATTTTGTGTCAATTTTGACACTATTTGATATATGATTTTTGTGAAAGTCATAACAGAATTATATGTTCGAACAAAGTTTATTAAATAAACACTAATATATCATAGTAACCTATAAAATTAGTGTAATTCATAAAAAGTCTCAAATTACATTCATTTGAGCATTTATAACATCAATTATGTTAATATTTCCTTAAAAGGGTAATTACTGCATCATTGTTGTGTCATAAATAAATTAATTTATTTAAAGTCTAAAAATTATAAATAAAATATCATTATGTAGGAAATCGTTTTAGCTTTCTAATGAATATTTATAGTCTAATTTATCTTATGTATAACCCCATATTAAAAATGTTTTTGTTATTAAACATTGATTTTAACTATTTTAACTATTCATTAAATAAAATAATATTAAATGTCATAATCTAATCCAAGTGGACCTAAATGGTCATATTATATTCATAAGGTTGTTTTTGGTTGAATTACACTTATCCAATAGAATTAGGACATGTGTTAGGGTAATAGTAATATCATATTTACCCTTAGTTACCCAACTTACTATTAACCGTGGTAAAAAAAAGTAAAAAGTTACTATTCACCAAAAATTATTTTCATCTCATTGAACCACATTTTAGTCCTTGATATTAAACGTTTCTGTCTGATTTTCGAAATTCCACTCACAGAAGCGGTAAAATTAAGTTTTATGCAAAATTTAGTTTTTAACCTACCACTTAGTGGTTTCACTATTAATCAAAAATTGAAAGTTTTCAGAAAAATACCAAAATTTCATCCTATGCTATATTTCATATTCCGAATTCAAAAATGATTTCTATTTTACAAAATTCCCAACATATAAGTTGCATTAATTAATTTTATAATTAATTTCCGCTGTCACAACAAATAGCGTTTTTTTAAGAGATAATAACTATCAGAAGATTGACACTTGTTTATAACTGGTTTAAATGTGAAATTACATCCAATGACCAACATTGTATTAAATTGTAAAAATATATTCTAAATATACTTTAAAACCACTCAAACTAATAATTTATCACTATTAAATATTTCGATTGAAAAATTTGTTTTTAATTAAAATTTAGTATTTTTCACTATTCATCAAAATATGAAAGTTATCCGAAAATCACCAAAATTTCACCCTAATCTAATTTCGATATTACGAATCCAAAAATGAATTCCATTTTGAAAAATATAATTTATAAAATTTCAAAAAGTGGTTATTACTATTCATAACGGCTAGTTTTAATAATATTTTAATAGCATATTGTTGTTTAGTGAAACTCGTTATTGCGTACTACACACGCTATCGAGGAAGGTCGTGATTGCGTGTAATGCAAGGAAAGTCAAGGATGTGTGTTGTGCAAGATTCTTTTTGTGTAGCGTACAACACAAGACATTAATAAAATTAAAACAGAATAGTTTTCATAAAATCTCAGGCTGTTACAAGATGGATGGCCAAATAGAGAATATCATTCAGGTTTTGGAGGAAATTTTGTATTCTTATATCTTGGAATTCGATCATAGTTAAGAGGATCACCTACCAATGGTGGATTTTGAGTACAAGAATTACTACCACTCCACCAATTCTGTGGAACAATTTTAAGCTCTGCACAGGTGATCATACAGGTCACCACATTTCTAGACTGACCTAGGAGAGTCAATAATCAATGGACTTGAGTTGGTTCAAGCCATTAATTAGAAGGTGCATATCATATAGTAGTTAATGAAAAGTATGAAGAGGTGAAAGAAGTAGTATATCGATAGGATATAGAGACCATTGGAGTTTAAGGAGGGAGACCGCATGTTCCTTCCGGTCTCACCTCATTGTGGGTTGAAGGGATTTGATAGGGTCGACAATTAGTCTATGAATATCATCAAAATTTTCCAGATACTGCATAGAGTTAGAGAGGTGTCATACTACTACATTTACCCCCATTGTTGCATCGGGTACATGATATCTTCCACATGTAATAGATGAGGACATATGTGCATGACCCATCGCACGTCATCGACTGGGGTGAGATGGAAATTAAGGATGTTGAGACTTTTTCCGAGTACCTAGTGGAGATCAAAGATCAATAGGAGATGATAATTTATGGGTGAGAAATTTCCCCTGGTGTGTGTGTGGTGGTAGCACGATAATCTCCATGATATGACTTGAGAGTGTGAGGATCATATTTAGGCATAGTACCCACATCCTTTTGAGTATCCCTTTGTTTCAGATTTTTAGGGACATAATTTCCTATGTTTGGGAGAATGTAATGTAATAAATTCTTCTATGTATTATTTTAAATATAATATGGAATTATTTCATGACCAAGTGATGAGACGACCTGTTATTCTAAGACTCAGTGTGCCCAAAATAATTTTTTGAAAATATTATACATTAAATAGAGCAAGTGAGTGGTTTCCTGGAAAACTAGAATAACATCTAAAACAGGGTCTACATCAGAAATCTGAGGGCATATCTGCATTTATAGTATCAAGTTTACATTGGAATGGCCTCATAATGATCAGTACAGGTCAAATGTGAATGATAGTTTTTGGATGTTTTGAATAATAAAATAAATTAAGGAATTATATTTTGTTAACATTAAAAACAATAGAGAGATATATTTTAATTTTATTAAACCTTGTAAAAGAATTGAGGGTTATCTCCATAACCATAGAAGTTATCTAAATTATAGAGAAATAATCCACTAAAATAGATGATGATGTGATGGTTGATCGAGATTGTTCTTGAAGGAATGTCATTGGAAATTAATACTCTACTGTGAAAGATCCATTCCCAGGTAGGGAATTGTGTTTTTAGTCCTTTCTTTTTCATTCATTGAATAAATAATGAATGCATTTCAACCCATGAATAGTTTGACCTCTTGTTTGATCATTCTTATGGGATGGGTTTCATTGTGAAACTTATTTAGGGATGAATATTATTATACTTGTTATATTTGATTGATCATTCTTATGATAATAGATCGAGAATAGAATGAACAAAGGTTGAGGTTTGTTCCTCAAGTTTTTTCTATGTGATTTCTTCCCACCTTTTCCCTCTTGTTATTTTTTCATCATGGGATAAGAATGAATCATCGTTGCGCCATCAATGCTTGGAGAAATAATCCAAAATTGAAGATATGGCCTCATGATGATGCAATAGAGGTGAGACAGTGAAGGAGAATCATTAGTTTTCAGAGAGGGTGGTGTATGATGGAGTATGAGGTGGTTAATGGTGTCAGCTGGGGTGGCGACTCAAGTCAGTCAATGCAAGCATTGAGACTTGTCCAACATGACTACGAGGTAGATAACAAGATTTTATCAAGGTAGACGGGGGCGACAGAATGTAGCTCGATCGTGGTATGTGAGACAATGATGGTAGTGATGCTATAAACATGCCAAGTGTGTGATCTGTGGACATGCATGGTGGGATGACCGCATGGGATGTGTTGGGGTATAGTGAGGACAAAGGTTTCACACAGCCGAGGTGGTCCATATGTGACAGACATACCGACCCACATGTGTATGTGATGGACTAGGAGTGGTGGTCTTTGCCAAGATGCCCAGTGGAAAGTAGGCTATATTGGGTCCAGCAGGCTGGATCATGTCGGTCCATGTCGACCGGATCATGTCGGTCTAAGTTAGCCAGTTCAGGTTTGGTCAGCCAGCATGTCGGGTCAGATCTTGAATGGAAATGGGTTGAACCTTTTCACTAAAATGACCATATCATTAAATCCATATGTATGATATATGATTCTCTTATGGAATTTGGAACTTAAAAGGCAGTCATTTTTGTGACCAATGGTGGGTTTTAACATAGACTTATTTCAAGTGATATGTTTCGTTTACATGGGTATTAGCCGAGGCTAAGGGACACAAAGGGTATGGAAACTACTCACAGTGCACCCTTGTTTCCTATATAGATTTATTCTCTCATCCTCTATATCATAGATGAGTTTCATTAAGGTTCATTCCAATTATCATTTCCCTGATTGTTTCTTAGTATTAGTTTCTACTCACAGGAGTAAGATCCCTTCAGCCAGATTTCCAGGATAGAGTCATTGGAATCCTACGAGAGGCATGGAGTTGATAGTATATTCCTTCTTCATTCTCAATGTACATTCTTCAGTATTTAAGTGAAAAAAATCACCAAGAATCAATCATCTACTTAAAAGGTTAATCTCGAACTAGTTGTTGGTATCCACCCATGGATATGATTGTGATCCTCCTATGATATATCATATCTCTCATCAGATCATTCACTATACCTCTCTCTCTCATGATGATTTTCTAAGAATGGTACTTCTCAAATGAACATCATCAGTGTTATAATATTAAGTAGTGTGTTCTCTTGGATGTGTGTTTCATGGAATCTTTTTACTGAATCCCTAGTGTTTCTATGTAGTGCTTGTGACTTACCCTAGACGGTGTCATATGGTTTTAGTATATATTGATATTTTTGTTATATGTTATATAGAAATATACTGGTGTAGAGATATTTGTATCTCTATTTGTTTGTTTCATTGTTTTTTTGAGGTGTCCTACTATGTATTATTATACTAACCACAACATGGGCTTTTCCAACACGTGTCATGTCTTGTGAAGATGAGCAACCTTTTGAAAGATTCAAGGGTAGACTAGTATCAGACAGAGCCTTGTGATATTAGGACGGACGAGGTTTTCTTATGGCTTCATAAAGTAGTTATAGTACCTTTCCATTAGGTTGGATCAGGTGGGGTTTTCTTCAGATGATTTTTAGGAACTTTTTTACCAAATTTCTTTTTTGTGGGCTTGTATTCAAGCCTGATTTACCATACTATACATTGCATTCTTATCATACTCCTGTTGAGATATAGTGGTATTCATGAATTTGTTTCATGGTGGTTTTTATTATTCATCATTGTGGGATTGGATATTTGTGTGTGTGTACAAGTACTAAAGAAATTCCTCCCATGTTAGTGATATGCCTACTCAGTGCTAGTCAACATCCCCTAGCCTATTGGTGGTGGGCATGGGGAGTCATGCCCTAGGCCCAACTAGTATGGGTCATGACATAGGAAATTAATTGTTTATCTTTAATTTTATGCAACCACATGTTTATCTATCATTGAACACAATATTGGGACTAATTGATAACATTATTCCCCAAAAGAGTGAGTTTTACAGATAAATAATATAATATTAATATTAAATATGTTAGTTAATATATAGCTGTTAGAATTTTATTATGGAATATGACTAACTTAATTATGAATAAATGGTTTGAAAATTTTTATATAATGAATCTTATGGTGACCAATTAATTTGATATGAAAATATAAATCAATTTAATATTAAAGAAGTGTTTTTTAAAAAAGTATTTTTATGGAAAAAGTAATTTTTTATTAATAAATTTAAAAAATAATTATTACTGAATGATCATAATGAAATTTACATATTATATATTCAATAATTTTCTTAGTTCATCTAGTATTTTTATAGGGTTAATATAAGAATAAATAAAATTTTAATCATATCATGTTGTATATTTTTTAAAAGGTTGTTTCACAACATTTTAATGGAGCGCCTATTTTAAATAATGTTTTTGACAATTTAATGAATTTTAATTGAAAAAATAAAATTAATTTGTGAAATTATAATATCAAATTTTACATTGGGTTAATTTTTTGTATTTTTTTAAGAACTTTTATATTTTTATGAATAGTTAATGACGCTACATTTTAATTGAATACTATTTTTATGAATAATTTATAGTGTAAAATTACATTTTCAAATGGTTTTAAATTATAATTAGACGATTCAAATATGTTTAATTCAAATTTAGTTAATTGTAATATTTTTCATAATGATTTTAGAAATAAAAACTAGGAAAACTTTTTATCATTTAACCGTTAAAAACCTGTTTGTCATTCCATCTGTGAGATTAATTTTAAATTCATTTCTATCACTTATTGATTATAATTTTGAAAAATATTTTCTGTATTTATAGTTATAACTAATAATAATTTATAATATGGTAAAACTATTTTTTTTAACACTCAACATATATGTATAATAGTATTGATAAGTGATGTATAGCCTCAAGAACACCTATATTATTTAGTTTATAAATATCATCCCAATCCTAAACTGTATATATTTATCGATGATAGTTTCCTTTAAGATATCCTTATTAAGTTACTGGGGAAATATGTGTGTGGTGTGAACCTATAAGAATTATAAACCTCTGATATGGTTCATGAGTTGAAATATACTTATCTCTGATATTTTTAGTGTTATACACCTACAATAGGGTAACTATCAAAACATACTAGGATGTTTTGGAGATATTGGCTTGATCCTTCTGAAACGTGAATATCGAAGCATTCCAATGAATATTGGTTGAAAAGGGGATATCGAAATAGTCATTATTTTCATTATTTATTATTATATATTAAATATCCTATAGAATGTGAAAGGGAATATATACCTCCTATTTTATATCCTTCAAGGGGTACTGATGTTTTCCTTTATTAGTAGTAGTTGGAGTATGGAAATAACTCTTGTTGGACACCATAATATTATGATGAACCTTAGTTGGAACAAGAATATGTGAATGATCCTAAAATTCATTATTTTTTTAACAATGTTTTTGATCCTTCATAAAATTAGAGGGAATATAACCCCCATACATTATCTTTATTTAAGTGTGCTAATGTGCTCCTTAATCAAAATGCCTAGTAATATCTGTTTATGTCATATTGGTCTCTAGAATATTATAACGCTTTTTACACACCACTATTGCCAATGTATATTTGTAAATTTGTGGAATGGGAGAAGGAAAATAATATTCACAATGATTTAACTTTAAAATATGTTTTTGACTCTCTTATATACATGAGACTGTTATATATCCATTTCCTGAGGTGATTGTAAACTTTTGTTGATGAACCGTGGTTGGAATGGTTATATGGTCATGATCAGGTGCCTCACCCTTCACTGAAATATTCAGGTCATCCTATTTAAAGGGTGAAGGAATACATGCTTACTTTCGAGTAGTTATCTAAATAAATGGATATGAAATTTGGGTGATATAAAGAGGAATATATAGTTGTTTGTATGTGATTGGGGGAATCTGATCGTAGATATCCTCTATGAATTAAAAAATATTCATGTTTTCTTATAGGGAATAAGTAGGAATATATGAATTCCCTTATGATTTATCAAGGATATACTAGAATATGTCTTTGATTAGAGAAGGAATTTTTCATTTCCCCATTGATCATTAAGAGACTAGATTATACTGAATGGCTTGATATGGGTGAGTAATAATATGTAATATCGCCATAGTATCCACCATTATGGGTATATTACTTAAATAGAACTAAAACATTAACATTCTCTTGGTGTTATACTATGATATATCGTTGATCCTCATATGTGAGAACCATAATATGTGTCACATTACATTTATTAGATATAAAATTTTGAGTGGATTTAATTTTGAGAAAATTTGTATAAAACCATACATTGGTTACACCACCCCTACTCTATAAATATACCAACAAGGAATTTTTATCTATGTAACTAATCTAGTTGTCTAGTGAATATCCTCCTCAGATGGATACTGAAGAGTATGTTTTTTATAGAACTGGTTTCATTGATTGGCAAGGGGGATGTCCTTTTCACATCTAGAGTAGTGGTGACACAAATGGGTTCTCCCATTTTCTTTAGCTATGCTAGTTATGAGTAACTATATTTTTATGAAAGACTCATAAAGAACAAGGAAGGTGAAAATGGGTTCCACGTGCTTATTTTCAAGATGAGTTTAATGAGCTAGGTAGTTAGAAACATAGATCCAACCCACACACATGGTCTCCAAGACACTTGAGTTGCACCTTCCCCGATTATGAGACACTACATGATCAGTTCAACATGAACAAACTATATTGGTACTCAGAACAATAAAAAAACTATATATTATAAAACCTTAAATAATTAATCAAGTATGAACACAGACTAATGTGTTTATATAGTGGGTGTGAAATATATATTTTTAGACCACACTTTATGGAGATCCTATAATCGATTGTCGTAATAAGTTCTTGAAAATGTTATATGAATTTACTAGCCAAAATAGGAAACATCTATAATAAGGAAACAAATTTATAAAAAGGGGGAATAATAGAAATAACAAATATGTCAACCTATGGTTCTATTTGGAAACATGAGTTAAATCTATTCCCCCCCCCTCGATCAGGACTAAACCAGAGAAATTATGACACATGGCTAACCCATTCATATAAAACCAAGAACATCTTCTAGATCTAACATGGATATACAAGAAATATTAATGAATGGGAATGAATTATTATCCCTGGGGAGTTATAATGTGCATATAAAAGTCTAATCACTTATATTGGGATTTATGAATGTAATACCACAATCTAAACTGGTGACATGAACAACTTGGTTAACAAAACTAGAGAATCTGTCAAACCCAAAGGTCCTTTAGACTAAATCAAAAACTATTTATGGACCAAATAAAATGTTGTATCAATACATGAACCTTATAGTGTATAATATTTAGGCAGCTTGAAGCACCAAAACATCCAAGATGGATAAAATAACTCTATAAGAGCCATGGAACCCCATGAACCCGAATACACTCTATATATGATACTCACTGAACTAATGGGGGGGGCACCAATATAGACTTCCCATTTACTCCGTATTCATATCTATAAATATATTATCAATAAAAGAGATAACTAGATCAAAAATATAGGAAAAATACCTATCCATGATATGCTAAGTTTATCCTCTTAAAAATTATATACAGAAACCATGTCAAAAAACATAGCTTATGTCCAACCAGATGTGGGATGATCTAGAACACAAACCCATATTCCAAATAGTTGAGGAACAAATGGTGATCAAATCTAAATCGATAATTCATGGCCTCCCTCTCATCCCCTTGAATCTCCTCACCCAACAAACAACCATCACATTCTACCCATGATCCACCTCATTAAAAAACATAAGTCAGGACTCCCATGGACCCATGGGTCATTTTATAATGTGACATACAACTAAGGAAACCCTTGAGGATCCAAAGCTCTCAGGACACTCCTTCCCAAAGTTCTATAAAATTCAAAAAGGACACAATAAGAGAAGGAAACCCAATGAAGGGGTTTCTATAGATTATTCAAGGCCACATGACATTTCCAACGTAAAAAAAACCCAAAAAACCCTAGTGGACCCCAAATGATCCTAAATAATAAATTTAACCAAAGGGTGATACAAAATTGATTAATACTATATAGGGAATTCAAGACAGACCTCGTGATAACCTCTAATGTCCGAGAACCTCCACATGGTCGTTTCATCATATGCTAGACCTTAGGGAAAGACCCCACAAAAAAATCCTTAATTGGAATTTGAAAAAAACAACACAGCCATGAATACCAACTCTCCCACAAAAAAATCCTCAAGAGTCCCTTATAATCATTTCAATATAACAAAACACATATCCTTAACCCCCATACCATGGAATCAACCTATCCAAAAGGATATAATAGATCTGATCCTCAATCACATGATCTCAAACCTCCACTTCTATAACCTCAAGTAGCCTACCTTGATATGTAGGTAAAAACCATGTTATCCTTATATATACTACCCATTGAATCTTATAGGGATCCATATGAAAGAACATAAAATAAAATTGTACTGACATCCACAAGACAAAGCCGACTACAGAGCTCACAATCCTCACCCGATCCTCATAACATTCTACCCAATAAAAAAGAGAATTTTAAATCCAAACCAAAAGGAAATAACCATTCAAATTCTCATCCATCAAAAACACCATCCAGAGACATAAAAATGTTTAAATGAATCCACTATATTGATCTACATTAGAACACACTCAGAATGGAGTTCTCTTATATCAAATTCTGACTCTTGGCAGAGAAACAACCAATATTGTTCAAGGAATGAAATATTTAATAATGTTTAATTAGGTTACATGATGCGAAACCTCCATGGAAATACCTATCCAGCTTCCACATTCAATTCAACAAATAATTTCCTGAAGTAGATGGAATGTGCACCCTATATACAACGTCTAACCACACATGGGGTCCCTCCCATTATAACTCAATCCACTTAGTGGGTACGACACTCGACATAATTGTGTGTACCCCGCATGGGATTCCTAAAAATGATATTGGCCATGTTCCCCCACATGGGGTTTGACCAATCATTGTGTATGGCCACTATTCATGTACCTCACATGGGTTTTTGCGATGTACACTACATTACAATGTTCCCCCAACACACACTGAGTCTCTACTACATCATGTGTACCCCAGGTACATGGTGTGTAGTCCAAAACCATCATCTTCCCTAAAAAGGAAAAATCCAAAAAGTCTTTTCCTTTAAATATAGGTTACATATAGGGTTATTCCAAAATATATTCCCCATAAATCAGCCCAAAAATGATGAATCCTACCTAAAATCCCTATATCGACCCCCATGGGATCCACGAAACCCATAAAAGGATATAAAAATAAAAAATATTTATCCTTTCGGTATTTATTGTGAAAAATAAAATTTCTCCACCACTTGGTAGAGACCGCCGAAGTATCAAGCTGAATCCAAGCTACACACCCATTGATCCTTGATCTACATCTGTAAGAGCTCTCTGGGTAGTTCATCCTTTTACCTCCCCATCTTATATCCCACTATCTATCCTAGTTGAGACCCAAATGGGAGAATCTCAAATTGTAATACACAACAAGCCAAAGATGAGGTGATAAAGTTAAATAAAAAACAATAATAAAATAAACTATAAGTGTCTCAGACCCAACATCCATTACAATGATGGGTCTGTGACTCTCCTAAGAAAACCCCCCATTCTAGATTCAATTAAAAATATTGAATCTAAAAAGAATAACCATTTAAAATATTTCAATAAAAAAATGAATGAATAAATTAATATTTAACTATTTTAACATAAAAAATTTCATGAAAATGAAAATGGCATAAATTTGCACAAATCTCATACCCTAGGGTAATAAACCGATTTGGGACTAATATAGTGGTCAAAATAAATCCTTGAGATTATATTTATCAAAAAATTTAATCAAACTGCTCGGAAAAATATTGAGAATAAAAATGTTAAAATTTACCCATTTTTCACAACACATGATGATGTGAGGTGTCACAATCCTCCCACATCACCATTTGTTGATAATATCCCAAATGAATATACACCTCATAGAAGTACCATGATCAAGGTAGTTGATAAAAAAATTCAAAAATATATTGTAGAGGATAAATTTTCTTCATCTTTATCTTGATAAGAACATGATAATCAATACAGATGTGCATCAACTCATCCATTATATTGAAAAATAAGACTGGTGACCCAAGGGTGAAGTACTCTTCAATTTAATCTATTTATCAACATTTACCCATAGTTACTTCTTCGGAACATAATATTTAATAGTATCTATACTATATGGAATCTTGGATATTAAAAAAATATCCATGTATTATCTTTATTGAGAACACAACCTCACAGATTTGAGGAAGACCATGAAATTCTTTAGGAAACACAACTGGAAATTTCATTACTATGGGTATCTCATTAAGGAGGCCATTTTCATTATTCTCAATCTTTTAAGCCCGATATACTTTCTTATATGTAAATGATAACTATTACTATGATAATTATACCAATGTATTCTCATCCTCCTCCTCACACTAATACAGTTTTGGAGGTGGATTCATGATACGTGGGCTGATTTTTTCCCTACAATTTTTTTGTTAGCTATATATAAGGAAAAACATTCTATTAAAATAATTGTATCATATTAAAAAAATGGACTTCCATAAGAATTTTAATTATGTTAATCATATAAATATAGACTATGGAGAAACTATGTACATGGTATTTCATAATTTCACCATTTTTTTCTTTCATATATAGCCCCACTTCTGTGTTTTGATGTGGTTTTTTAATAGTTATACTAAACAAGTGTGATATGAAATAATTGTTTTTACCAAAATAATATAGTAAATTTCCTATTATTAAATAAATAACCAATATACCTATCACTGCATATCTTTTGAGATCCACCTAAGCAATTTCAAGGGAATAATCATTCCCTTTTTCTCTTTGACATGGAAGTTATTTGCCCTATTTATCATTCACAACCTTTGGATTACTCTATTGATTTATATAGTGTCCTTGATTCATGAAATTGAAACATTATAAAAAAGCTGAAGGGTTGACTTTATCATCCATTGATTCCATCATATTTTTGGGTTCCACCCAACTACATTATCTAGATAAGTTTCATTCCTTCCTACTCCTCATGATTTTCACTATCCACATTATTAAAATTATAGGATTCTTCATCAAAATATTTTTCAAAGTGGGGTGTTTAACTTTATTTCTCCAATGCGATTCCTCTATTGAACCTCTAAAAATAATATCTAATATCATCTCCCTAACTCAAAGACTATGAGTCCATTTATATTTATTTCGCACGGAATCCGGGGATGACCTCCTGGACGGGAGATTCAAACGTTCCGATCGGTTTCTAACGGGTTTGTTCGTAGAACCGGAAACATCCAATGATTCCACATCCGCTTGGACCTACTTTCCAAAGGCAGGCGCTCATTAGCTTGTGGGCTAATGAGGATTAGGAATTTGCATTGGTCGAGAGGATGGGAGGTCGGACTCATCACACCTTTTTGAGGGGAATTATTGCCTACTCCGGGACTCTCTTTATAGATTTAAGTTATGTTCGTGAATCCTTATTACATTACCAAGTATAAAAATGATCTTTCCTTTAGTTTTAACAATCAATGATTAAATATGCAAGAAATTTAGAGAATCTTTTATATGTATTCGAGGTTCTTCATCAATATAGAATCATCCATATTTGTTTAGAGATTCTTGGTCAATGGCATCCTTCAAAACATTTATATAAAAGTCTCTTGGTCATTTTGATGACCAGGCTGGTTTTAAAGCCACTCAGTGGGGAACTTGAAGTTTATCGTCATTCAGAAGGACATAGATTATTTCAAAGTTGGGATCGAACCCATAAATGGGCTACCTACGTATCCTTTATTTTGGAAAAGGAATCAGAACCCACGTAGTTTGAGAATTAGAGTATGATGTTTATGATTGATGGCTCAAAGATGAATGTCATAATTACTTTTACACTCTAAGCTCACGTGAGTCATGCTCGGTGTGAGAAACAAGAGGTATTGATAAAAATTATACAATTGTGCCATGAAAGATGCAATCATAAGAATTTGTTTGGGGCTTATGTATGGATGACTGCCCAGATAGATGAAGGTTTAGGATTTACTTTTAGGGAGAAAATCCATGAACAGGGTCCATAAAGTTATATGTGCTTCTTGGAGATTTGAATACTCTAATCTTGGGGCTTACTCCTAAGGAGGATGCCAAAGTTAGGAGGGGACTTATGATTAGGTTTTAATCCTGAAAAGGAAACCCAAATCAAAGGTAAATTAGAACTGGTTAAGAGAAGTTTAAGGGGACTTGGGGCTTATTCCTGAAAAGGAGACCCAAGGTTATGACTGAGTCTTATTCCTGAAAAGGAGACCCAGGTTAAGGGACTTGGGGCTTACTCCTGAAAAGGAAGCCCAAGATTTGAGGTTGGGGCTTATTCTTAAGAAAGATGCCCAAGATTAAAGGACTTGATTGGGGCTTATTCTTAAGAAAGATGCCCAGATAAAAGGTTTTATAACTGGGGATTATTCCTGAAAAGGAGACCCAGGTTAAGATTTTCTCATCTTAAAGGATGAGATTGAATGAATGAACTCTCCATATTTTAGTGACATAAGGATATTTAAATCACTGGATTTTGAGAGAGATTTCACAAAATTCCTTTCAGACAAGGATGTCAAATCAAGAAATCATGCCATAAATGGCTTTGAAGAGTATCTTGAAGACTGAATCTTGAATTGTAAAGGTGAAATGGCTTAAGAGGGGTAAAAATGGGCAAGATGGGAACCCAAAAATATAGGGGCGCGCAAGTCTTTAAAGGCGCACAAGTCCTGCGGCGGCGCGCAAGTATTGGTCGCGCAAGTATACTTGCGCGACATGGGTGGTACTTGGGCGATTTTCAACCAGTATTGAAATGCTTGAGCGACTCTTTATTAAACCCTTTACCATCCTCTTGAGGTTCTTCCAGAAGAGGGACGCGCAAGTTATATTGAAGGAATTAAGTAGGCGTGCAAGTGTTTGATAAGTTTCAACACTTAGGCCTTCCTTTTTCTCTTTAGATCTTCCGTTCTAGGTAAGAAATTACCTTAGAAGTGTTCCGGAAGCTTTGAGAAGAGATTTGGGCGTCGGGAGCTTCAATCCGAGTTTCTGGAAAAAGATCCTCTCGAATGGGGGGCCCACAGGGTCTATTTATAGGCAAAATAAGGCCCTGGGCGGTTACCGAGCGGTTACCGAGTGGTTACCACTTAGGTCGCGCAGGACACTTGCACGACCATAAGGTGTCGTGCAAGTACTTGCACGACCACTAGGCGGCGCGCATGTGTACTTGCGCGACCATGAGGGAACTTGCGCGACCTATGGGCAATGTTCTCCTTGTTCATCCCTTTGTCGATTTTTGATGTTTCTTCAAAGGATGAATCACTTTGAGATCAGATATTCCCTTTTCCGACCTTTAGATTCTGTGACGAAAGGAGGGTCAACAAAAGTCCCCCCTCAGAGTTGGATCCGGAAATAAATGAGGATTTGACTCTGAGGAAATCGAATCCCTCCAAAGGAAAAGGTAGTGTGCGCAAGTCTTTCAAGGCGCAGAGGGCAGCGCGCAAGTGTGCTGGAACTTGACTTTTATTCAGAGTTCCTTTGCCTTTTGTGGGCAGTTTAAAGTCATGCATGCCGGACATAAAGGGGCTAATGTTTAAGGTCGAAATAGCTTTGACCGAAAATGGATTAAAATGGATTCAATTCCTTGATAATTTAACTGAAAACATATTTACCATACTCAAGTATGAAGGAAAAAAAATGTAAACTATGGCTTAAGAATATTTGAATCTGAGGAATGATATGAAAAAAGAGCTAAAATGTATTTAGGAGAAGTAGTTTCCAAGAATGAAGTTACTATTATTTAACAAAACCCGTTAGGGGGTTGAAATATGCAGGGCCACCTATGGGCATTGGCTGCATAGTCAAATAAAATAGCATCTTTTGGCTGACAAGTCTGTTATGTGGACTGTTTATGCAAGGCCACCTATGGGCACGTGCTGCATAGTCAGGCAAAAGAACTCCCAGAAATTTACTTTCCTAGTGCTAAAAGCCAGTGAAAGTTTATGGAGATTCAAATTTTCTAAAGCATAGAGTTTGTTGTATGGAAAGAGGTACTTGAATATGGAGAAGATATTTCCAAACAAGAATATCGAAGAACTGGATGAATATCACTCCTACGAAGGTCTGACCCAAACGTAGGGAAGAAGAATAAACCATAGACTTGAATACTTTCAGATCATGAAAAAGGATATGGGACAAATATGTTAAGGATGGCTATTTTTGCGGATCCCTACATACTGTCGTTTAAGACAAATAAGGAAAAAAGAGGCATTCTTCCCAAGAATGAAGTTACTATTATTTAACAAACCCGTTAGGGGGTTGAAAACATGCAGGGCCACCTATGGGCATTGGCTGCATGGTCAAATAAATAGCATCTCTTGGCTGACAAGTCTTTTATGTGGACTGTTTATACAAGGCCACCTATGGGCATGTGCTGCATAGTCAGGCAAAAGAATTCTCGGAAGTTTGACATTTTTGTGACTAGAAGTCATGAAAAGGGTTATGAAGATCTGAAAATATTTAAGGTTAGGATTATAATACATAAAGATGGGTATTTTCCAATGTATATAGATATACATAGGTCAATGAAAACCATAATCATGTTGTGGCTGGGTCCTGAATTGAAACTTGGACTTCACTACGTATCTCATAAGAATGAGAATCAAGCCATACGTAGTTCTTGAAATGCAGTTTAACGTCGTGCAGGACGAAAGTATGAGTGATCTTAGTTTAAGGTCATAGAATTCGGACCATAATAATGAATACACAGTGTGTGTTTTCATGAGGATTTTTCAGTCAAGGGACTAAAAGTGAAATTTGGGGTTAGGCCCAAAAGACTTGGGACTGGATTCGAGGGACACTCGAATGTTCCTATGTATCCCATAAGGATGGGAATCAAGTCCACGTAGTTCTAGAAATGCCCTTTGTACAAATTTGGTTCGTACATGTGAAGGGTGAAAGGGGACTTTAGTGCAATGATGGTTTAAACTAAGATAAAAAGTTCAATAATTACCATGTATGCACGTAGTCTTTTGAAAATGAAAACCATGATTGAAAAAAATCAATGTCAATAATGGTTCCTTCTCAAATGAGGAAATCAAAGAATATTTTTAGTTTATTGTCGTACCGGACAAAAAGTGTTGTATAGTTTAACGTCATATAACAAGGACGAAAGTGAATCAATGTAAAGGTATTGATTCCAGGGGCGGTTTCACAAATCAACATCATATGAGATGGTGGTGAAACGATGTGAAGAGATTGTTTTTTGGGCTTGAACCTTGGGAGGTTGCCTACATACCCAGCCTGGAGGGCAAGGATCAAAGTCCGTGTAGTTCAATTAAAGAATGAATCAATGATCAAGTTATTCTTGGGGACAATGATCTAATAAAAAATGTTGTTGGGACTTGCACATGGTTAGTGGCCCAAAGGGAGTGTTATGGTTGATGTTCGCTCTAAGCTCACGTGAGTCATACTCGGTGTGAGAAACAAGAGATAATAACAACCTTAACAATGCACAATTTTAATGTCATGTAGGACATAAAAAAAAGGACTATGCAGTTTAAAGTCTTGCAGTTAGGACTATTGGTGCTGCACAGTTTAGTGTCATGTAGCAGGGGCAAAATAACAGTTTAATGTCATGTAGGACATATCAAGGACTTTCTGTACAGTTTAGCGTCATGTAGTTAGGACGATGGGGACAATACAGTTTAACGTCATATTGGACGAAAGGGGGATTGTGCAGTATTAATGTCATGCTGGACTTTTGATGATTATATAGTTTAACGTCTTTCCGGACGTGAGGGACTTTTATATAGTTTAGCGTCATGTAGTTAGGACGTCACAGTTTAACGTCTTGCTGGACATAAGGGATTTGAAAATAGTTTATGGTCATATACATGGACCAGGGATGATGCAGTTTAAGGTCATGCTGGACGGTTTAGGGAACTTTTTCACAGTTTAATGTCGTGTGGGACGAAGTTGCAGTTTAAAGTCATACTGGACCATTGCTGTATAGTTTAATGTCATATAGCAAGGACGAACTGGTGCTGTACAGTTTAAAGTCATGTAGCTAGGACTAAGGTGAACCAATATGAGGATATCAGTTGTGGGGACTTTTTACAGTTTATCATCATGCTGGACGTATTATAGTTTAATGTCATCTCGGACAGAAGTGTGACACAGTTTAATGTCATGTTGGACGAAGTTGTAGTTTAAGGTCATACTGGACCATTACTGTATGAAGCAAATGTAAGAGTCTTGGTTCTGGGAACAATATTTTGTGTTTATACAAAATACTTCTTCAGAAATCTGGCATTAGTTGGAGTCGTGATGTGTTCTCAATCCATTGAGATTAGAGAATACGCTCCATTGGAGTAGACCTTATGTATTGAATAAGGTCCTTCCCATTTTGGTTCAAGCTTGGGAGGTTTCTTTCCTAGTATCATTGGTGTTTTAAGAACCAATACCAATTCTCCCTGAATGAATGAACGAAGACGAACTTTTTTGTTAAAAGCTCGTGCTATCCGATTTTTATAGATTTCCAAGTGGTGCAAAGTGCACAATCTCTTCTCATCTAACTGTTCTAATTCATTCAAACGCTTTTGGGATTGCTCATCTGTCGATAACTGATCACAAATGGCTATTCTGAGTGAGGGCAATTGAACTTCAATTGGCAAGACTGCTTCTGTTCCATATACCAATGAATATGGAGTAGACCGCGTTGCATTGCGAGTGGTAGTCCGATAAGCCCATAAAGCATGAAAGAGTTTATCAGGCCATGACCTCTTATCTTTATCCACCATCTTTTGCAGTATATTTGAAAGAGTCTTGTTGAAGGCCTCTATCTGGCCATTAGCCGCTGCATGATATCGAGATGAATGGTTGGACTTAATGTTGTATTCTTGATACAATCTCTTTACCTCAGAAGAACAGAAGTTGGTGCCGTTGTCCGTCAATATGGTATGAGGGACACCAAATCTAGTAATGATGTTAGACTTGATGAAGTTAACAATGCATTTAGAACTAACTTCTTTGAGAGGTACTGCCTCTGCCCATTTGGAAAAGAAATCAGTAGCAGTAAGAATGTACTTAAACTGCTTGGCCGTAGCTGAAGGGTAAGGTCCCACCACATCCATTCCCCATGTGGAAAATGGCCATGAGTATTTAGCTGTATGAAGCAACTCTGGAGGTTGATGAATGAAGTTGGCATATACTTGGCATGAATGACACTTCTTTGTGAAATTAACACAATCTTGTATCATTGAAGGCCATAAGTATCCAAGCCTTCGAATTTGATCAGACAATCTTTGTCCAGACTGGTGGGCACCACAGACTCCTGCATGCACTTCTTTTATGACAGCCATTGTCTCTTCACCATCAATACATCTGAAGATAACTCCATCAAAACCACGTTTGTAGAGAATTTTCTCGAGGTGGTTTGGACCATCGTAAAGAGTAAAATTGACCACACGTCGCCGAATTTGTTTTTTCTCGGCTCTATCAGGTGGAAGTGTTCAATTTTGAAGGTATTACTTGATAGGTGACATCCATCCTGTAGTATGACCATACGGTTCAGGAATGGGACTAATTTCATTAATTTCCTCTATTCTGACTTGAACATAAGGTGAAATTGCACGACGGTGGGCAATACCGATGGTTGTTTCGTCTCGATTTGGATCTGCTAAAGCTGTGGCTATATTAGCCAGTGCATCAGCTTGAGCATTTTGTGATCTTGGGACATAAGAAAATGTCGGTTCTGAAGGGAATTCCGACATTAACTCTCTGATGTAATCATACAAAGGGATTAATTCTTCTTTTCTGATGGCATAATCCCCATTGACTTGTTTGATTACCAGGTCTGAATCACCTTTCACCTTTAAGTGATTCACTTGTGCTTGAAGTGCTAACTCCAAGCCTGCAATGAGAGCTTGGTATTCAGCTTCATTATTGGTACCACCTTCCCACAACAAAAAGGAATAAGGTAACACTGCCTTATCTGGAGAAATGAGCACAATTCCTAAACCAACTTTGTTGAATTTAGGATTTTCCATTTTCTTCCCTGTTGGACTTCTAGAAGCACCATCAAAATACATTTCCCATGTTTGAGGACTCTCTTGAATAGAAAAAACTTCCTCATCAGGGAGTTCGATATCTGAATACGTGTCTTCCACTGAAGGGTGTTCAGCTAGGAAATCAGCCAGAGATTGGCCCTTAATTGCCTTTTGAGACACATACTGGATGTCGAACTGCTGTAGAATAACCGCCCACCTTGCCAGACGTCCTATAAGCATTGGACGACTAAGGATGAATTTGAGTGGATTATTACGAGATACCAATTGGACCTCGTGATGTTGCAGGTAGTGTCTCAGTTTCTGAACTGCAAAGATTAATGCTAGGCAGCACTTTTCAATACTCGAATATCAGGTTTCTGCTTCAAGCATAGTTCTACTGAGATAGTAGAGACTATTTTCTTTCCCAGCATCATTCTTTTGAGCGAGAAAGGCACCCAATGATCGCTCTAAAGCTGTCACATAGAGGATAAAAGGCCTACCCTCAACAGGTGCCATGAGTACTGGTGGACTCAAAAGGTATTTCTTGAGAACATCAAATGCTTCTTGACATTCTTCAGTCCACTGGTAAGTGACTCCTTTCTTCAATAATTTAGAAAAGGGTAAACTTTTTCCTGCCAAATTGGCGATGAAACGCAGAATATAGGCTAAGTGTCCTTGAAGTCCTCTTAATTCTTTCAAATTCTGAGGAGGTGACATACCAAGGATTGATTTGGTCTTCTCAGGATCGACTTCAATACCACGATGGCGTACAACAAAGCCGAGGAATTTTCCTGAAGTTACCCCAAAAGCACATTTTAAGGGGTTCATCTTCAAATTATGTTGTCGAAGCTTGTGGAATATGACTTCCAAATCAGCCAAGTGATCAAAACATTGTTTGGATTTAACCACCAAATCATCTACATAGCATTCAACAAATTTCCCTAGGAATGGTTTGAAGATACGATGCATGGCGCGTTGATATGTTGCACCTGCATTCTTTAAACCAAAGGGCATCACCCGGTAACAAAACACACCTTGAGGAGCTCTGAAGGCTGTATATTCCTCATCTTCTGGGGCCATTCGGATCTTATTATATCCAGAATATCCATCCATGAAAGAAAGTACTTCATAGCCAGCCGTTGCATCAATTAAGAGTTCTGTAATCGGAACTGGAAAATCATATTTGGGACAATACCGATTAAGATCTCTGAAATCGATGCAAACCCTAATTTGTCCGTTCTTCTTCATTACAGGGACAATATTAGCCAACCACTTGGGATATTGAACTTCTCTGACGAAGTTAGCTTTGATAAGCTTATCCACTTCAGCCTCGATTTTGGAAGCATAGGTTGGGTGTGTTCTTCTCGCGGCTTGCTTGAATCTTCGATGTTCTTTTGGCAAACCCAAATGATGGGTGGCAACATCAGGATCAAGGCCAGGCATCTCTGTATAATTCCAAGCAAAAATATCTTTATTTTGCTTTAGAAAAGAAATATACATCTCTTGTTCTTCAAGGGTCATGGCCGCACTAATTAAAGTGGGGCGTGGATCTTTCTCTGTACCCAGATTTACTTCTCTGAGTTCATCCACAGTGGTAGAGATACCCTCTTCAAATGCTGGAGGAGCATCTCTATGATCTTCCTCTTCCTCTTCATTATGTGTTATTTCTTCCGCTTCTACTTGCAAAGTAGATGAAACAACAAAATTCTCATGATCATAAGAGATGTAGAAATTTTCACATTTTGAAGAAAAAGCTTCCATTTCCGACCCTATTGATGAAAAAGGGTCTTCTTTGGGAAATAAAGAGGGGATGATGGATTGAGAATCGACATCAATATTCACCTCTGGTGTTGCTATAACTTCTGCTGGCCTGATTAGCGAAGTATAGACTTGTTGGATTTCAGCAGATGAAATGAAAACGTCACCACTCATGCTTTCATCACTGCTTGGTAAGTTACCAAGTTCTCTCATGTTGTCTGGCTCGATTGCCGTAATTGACATTATGGATCTTTCCATAAGAGTATTTTGATTTGGGCCTATTTTGTCAATTCGACTGATAGGTAACACATAATCTGTACTCACATGTGAAAATGGATTTATTGGAATTTTTTCCAAACCATATGGAGCATTAACTTTGGTAATTTCCTTCATTGTAGATTTTTCTCTTCCCTTCATGTGATAAAATTCCGCCTCAATGTATTGAGACTCACATGTCTTGAATGGGGCCTTATCACCATACAATGTTCCAACTTGACCATCGAAACAGTATTTGAGACATTGATGGTATGATGACGGAATAGCTGCATGCTGATGTAGCCAGGGTCTTCCAAGCAAGATATTGAAAGCTGAGTCTTGATCAACAATCATGAAATCTGAATTGGAAACAAGATCTCCAAACTGAGTTCCGAGCGTAACTTCTCCCAGTGGTTCTTGTTCATTTTTATCATACCCTTGCAACATCATGGTAGAAGGAGATAAATCAGATTCTGTGAGGCCCAATCGACGAAGTGTGCGAATGGGCATGAGGTTGACTCCTGAACCATTGTCAATAAAAGCTCTTCGAACATCTATACCATTGACTTTTCCAGATAGGTACAAAGGTTTTATGTGCCCATGCACAACATCATCTTCATCTTTATCAGTAAAAGATATCACTGCATGGCATTCTGCAGGATTATTCTCTATGTGATAAATTTCAGCTGCAGCAATTTCAGCTTCAAATTCCTGAGGACTTGACAAAGCTTCGATGAGTGCTTCCCGAAGATCTCTTGATAGATTCAAAGCATCCCAAATTGATAATTTGGCTGGTACTTGGTCCAAGTGTTTCAATATATCATACTTTTGATCTAGAGGCCTGTGTTTCCCAATAGGAATATGCGGTTTGGCAGGTACCTTGGAAGCAGATGCTTTGGAAGCTGATGCATCTTGTATTGGAGTTGGCAACATCTTTGGTTTTGGAAAATTAGACTGATTAGATCCATTTACTTGTTGAGATAAAGAAGATGGAACCTTTAATAGGTCTTCCAAAATAACTGTGCCGAAGCTGAGTTGGCCATTGGCAGAAGAACTTGCTTGTTCATTTTGAGCTCGCTGAAGGGCTCTACCACGAGTTTCTGGTGCATATACAGTGCTAGCAGGGGTAGAATTAGAGTAGTGGCTTCGGAAAGATCCACGTCTTCCCCTATATCCTGAACCTCTAGAACTTCCTCGGGTTCCATTATTTGATACAGGGAATTCAGGCTCATCAAGACTGGAATATGAATCTGTTAATTGAATCATATTAACAGAACCAAAGATTAACTCTTCGTCTGATAAAGACTCTGCCTGGTTATCCTGTTTAGGCTGTGCCGTTTGGTGGGACGGTGCCCGTGGCTTTGAAGTAGATGGCATGAAATCTTCCAGAGTCAAAGACAATTTAGGCTTTGATGCATACTCATCTTCTCCTGATTCCTCTTTCTTCTTTGAGTTGCGCTGCCCTTTTGAGGATTTGTCTTTTGATGGAGGCTTTACTGCAGCTTTTGTAGGAGACACAATTGGCTTCTTCAATTGTGTTCGCAAAATGGAATGGTCCCGATTGATTGTCTTTCTGACCATCCAATCATCATATTTTTTCACAGTTTTGCTTTTTTACTTCCTGCCACTCGCCTCCTTCTTCTGGATCTGTAGCGGTAATACACGCTACATGAGCTGAAAAACCCTTCAATTTGACTTGTCCCAAGTCGACCACCTTTTGCAGGAGGTCTTTAAAGACAAAACACTCCTGGATGGGATGCCCCAACATTTGATGAAAGGGACAATAATTGGGACGGTCTTCATCTCCTTCCTTGTTTGGCCTCTTGGGCACTTTTAATTGAACCAAATTATTTTCCAGAGCTGAAATGAAGAAACCAGGACCTTGCTCACTTCGGAAAGAGTATGTTTTACTCTTCATATCCTCAAATTGTTTTCGTCGTTGATCTTTTTGATCATTTGGACGAAATAGCCTTTGTTGTTGGCGTTCAGGAGGTGGAGCTCTTCGAGAAGATGAAGGTTTTGAAGTAGAAATAGGTACAGGTGCCTGTTTAAGCATAACTGTAGCAGTTTCTGCTTTACCCATTCTTCTTCCTGGAGCTGATGGAATTACACGAGATTTAACTTTAGCCTATATAAGGGAATCTTCAATCTGTTGAGCGATTGAAGTAAGGTCTCGAAACCCTCCTGTGTATTTCACAGGGATCAATGGCGTGCGTAATTCGTCACACAAATTTGCCACCCAGATTGGCAACAATTCCTCCTGAGGGAGTGATAAACTCAAGGAATATGTTTATCCCTTCCAACGAGCAATGAAATTAGAGACTCTTTCATTCTCCCTTTGCTTGCAGTTTGTAAGATCGAAAACTGTCATTTTTGGCAAAGTTGAGCTAAACTGAAGAAGGAATTTTTGACGAAGATCCTCCCATCCGATGACTGACCGGGATTTCAAGCTTGTATACCATACAAAAGCTGGTCCTTGCAAGGTTCGCACGAAGCATCTAAGTTTCACTACTTCTTGCTGCTCTGGAGTTCCCATCATAGGATCACAACAAGATACGTAATGCGTCAAATGTTGTTCAGGGTCACCTGATCCATTGAAAGTAGGGAAAATAGGGTTTCCAAAACTGGATGGAGGAGAAATTGAATCTACCCACTCAGGGTAAACTTTCTTTTCAGGTTGAACTTGCGCCCGTTTCCCTTCCATAGTTTCTAACCGAGCTGTTAATGACTCAATAGTAGTTATTAACTTTTGAGAAACGTCAGGTTGAACTTGGTTTTGGGTAGGTGCAATGAATGGAGCTTGGACAGCCGTGGAGGTTGGTGCTGCAACTAATGGTAGTGCTGCCAACCGTTGTTGCGTTTGACCCGTAGGATTAGATCTCTGTTGGTGTACTGATAAAGGAGGATATTCCTGATCCATCTCAGTAGTTACAACAAATTCCTTCGGCTGTCGGACTTCAGCATTCTTAAGAAGAAGACTATTCTGGAGTAGTTCTGCATTCAACCTTCTTAATTCTTTCATTTCTTCCTCCTGTTGTGCAAACCTTTGCTCTAATGAGAGTGATTGACCTCCTTCAGAGGAAGGGTGAGAAGTAACCTGATTCTTTCCTTTCCCCTTATTGGATCCTTTTCGGAGAGGGGGAAGTGGGTTACTTGAAGGAATACCCAGATTTTGGGTAAGCCTTTGATTACGTGTGCGCACACCTTCTTCATTTAGGTCTGTGTGCGCAACTTCTTGAACAGGAACCTCTTCGTCTGATCCCTCTGATTGAGCCTCATCTGGTGAATCAGCAGCAACGGCATTGATGACATTAATGGATGCATATTGCATGGAATCCTTTCTATCAGCATTTCTGTGATATTGTCTCCTTCTATGTCCATGATGAGACATAGCATTCCGTTGACTTGATCCCTCAGGAATTTCTTGGAGAACCGTCACTTGGAGAGAATCTCCGGATATCTTGGCTCTTCGTTCCTCTTGAGGCTTATTCCCTAATCGAGAGAATACTGACTTTTTCTGAGGGAGGGATTGAAGATTTGAAAAAGTCCCCAGTCCGGTGGACTGGGGGTGTTCCTGTTGCTTCCGCTCAACTCCTCGAATCCCATTCGTTGACTCTGAGGGTTGGGTTAGAGAAGTCCCCAGTCTAGCAAGTTGGGGTGTCTCTTGACATGCTATGTCTGAGATCTTCTTGAAATTTCTCTTGATCTTGCGAATCTTAGTTCGGAAATTAGCTGGATGCATTAACCTATATCCACTTTTATCACCTGGTTCAACAGACCGTTGAATGATTTCCGAAACATCTGTCATTTGATGACGTGTTTGCTCCAGACGAGAGGCTTGTGAAATATTCTCGCCTGCTTGGTGTAGGAGCAATTCAACAACCTGTTCTCTATATACTTGATTTTGAGAGGAACTAGTTGAAGCTTGATCTCGAGCAGGATTTTGATTATGAACAAAGCCCATTGACTGTGGCCGGCCATGGGCAATAACATTGCATGAGACCATTTTCGGCGGGCTTTGCTGACTGGAAAGCACTGTGAAATGTAGTGCTCCGTGAATACCCCATCCTCTGATATGAACATTAGATGGAGCATTGGAAATTAACTGACGCAATCTTCTTAGTGCGCCAAGGCATGAACGTTGAAGGGTTCTCTGTTGCTTTTCAGCCTTCGGATACCGAGAGACTGATAGAGATGCCAAATCAATCTGGCGTTGTAACCCTTCTATTATCTTAAGATGATTTTCGTATTCATCGTAAGATAATACCTTCTTCTTTAATTGACAAAGAGTTTTCCATATGTTGAGACGAATATCATGGATTCCATCATCCGTCAACATCTTTGGAATGTCGTACTGTGAATCAGCCAAAGGCCAAAACATGACTGGTACTTCACCTTTTGCCAGTTTTTTCTCATGTTTAGCACTTCCTCTTTATCATTAAATGAAGATTCTTCTACCTGTTTGGACCAGAGTTGGTGTTTCCTTGTTGCTTCATCGGATTCAACAAGATTGGTAGAGAAATCACTATTCATGCTGGAAGATGAATGACCCAGGGAAGGTTCGGAGAATAACCTGAACCCCAGGCTATCTTCTGATTGAGAAAGAGTTTCACATGCCGATAGTAAAGCATCAGACATGACTGGTTTTACGTTTGCAAGTGCCTCGAGATAGGAGGGGTTTCTCGTCACTACATTGCCTTTTGAAGAATTTTCGAGACAACGTGAATCACTAATGCGGAGAGGACTTTCGCAGCGAAGTTCATCACCATGAGGAGGACCGTCATGATGGGTTACAGCAAAAGATGAAATCTCTTGCTCCTTGGTCTTCTGACCACACAGAGGGTTCCTGTGGCTCTCATCTGAAGAAGAAACTTCAAGATTGACCGAATTTTCATGAAGCAAGTCTTCATGAGGAAGTGTCTGTTGAAGACCTTCAAAATTAATGTTCCCGTTATTGGGAACTGAGGGAGTAGAATCTTGAATTCCGACAGATAAATGTCTGAGGGCTTCAAGAACTCCAGCATCGAGCAAGGCCTTGTTGCAGATTGGCCTTTGATCTCCTGACTGTGCTGGGCAGATCTTTTTCTTAGATGCCTTCTTACTCGCTTTAGAAACCACTTGATGACGAAAGTGATTGCTCTGAGCAGGTGTATGTGCCTGATCAAGAAAGATGGTCAGGTTAGGCTGACAATCATCGCTCAAATCAGGTGTATGTGCCTGACTTGATTGTCCGTATGATATGGGGGAGTATGCCCCATAACCCTCTTGGACTGGAACAAATGTGTGTGTCTGTTCCGGAGTGAATTGTTGATGTGTCACTCCACTGCTAGGGATAGATTTATGTGTCTGTCCCTGAGATGATGCTGAAGCTGTTATGATATCCTGGCAAGCATCCAGAATATGAGCAGGAATTTTCTTCTGCTCTTTCACCATTGACAAAATATGTTTGGTGACTTCAGTCGCCGGAACAGGGATATACGTCCATTCCGGGCTTGGAGTAGGTGTATGTGCCTGCTCCTGTCCTCCTTTTCCTGTCAGTGAATCCTGACAGTACTCAAGTGTGGAGGCAGAAAGTTTAGTCTGCCTCCTGTTTGTCGTCGGGGCTTTCCGAATGACTTCTCCGTGCGCTACCAAGCGAGACTGTTGGTAGGCTTGATTAGTATTAGCAGGTGTATGTGCCTGCTGATTACACTTCGCCAAACGCGGTTGACGAGATCCATCATATGTAGTCAGACGAGCCTGCTGACTAACTGCTGATGTATAAGCAGGTGTATGTTCCTGCCTATGGTACTCCACCGAAATTTCCTGGCGGGATCGGCTTGATGCTGCCAGACGAGTCTGCTGGACAGCGGGATTAAAACAAACAGGTGTGTATGCCTGCTCGTTATTTTCCACCAAGTTAGGTTGGTGGACTTCTCCGGAGATGGCAGGGATGACAACTTGCCTATTGTTAACCAGATTCCGTCTCTGGCGGTTCATCTTGCCTGCTCGGGTTCGAGGAACCTGAGCTGAAGGCCTGGAGTCGGTACCCTCATCATGTTGAGGGAGAACTACCGCACGAGTCTGGCGACGATTGTTGATGGGAGCCCTTGAGAAGGACTCCTGTCTTTTTGAATTAAGGTCCTGCGAGACCTGCTCATTCACTTCCTCGGAGTAAGGGAGTGAATGGAAACTGCGTTCCGGGGATAACGACCCGAAACGGTTAGAGACGGTAGTCAGCACCGCCTGCTTCTTGATTGCTAGTCGCCGTTGTCCGGATGACCAGGTAGAATTGTTAACTTGGAGGGCTTGACGAGCGGCCTCCAGAGTTGGGATAGTACCGTTGCGACGGTACTCCTTAACCAGTGCATTAGAAACACAGCGTTGAAGATGCTGAGTTGGTGATGTCATTCTCAGAGCGGATGACGTTCCAGCAGGAGTAGCAGCATTGGTTTTCACAGCAGCAGACCTCACAGTAGAGGTGTTCATAGCAGCAGTATTCACAGGGGTGAATTTAAGGAAATCCATTTTTGCAGAAGATCTTGAGAAAAGAGTGCATGTTCCATGTAACAGACATAATCAAGATGAATCCGGTTACTGCATCTTTTGGATGATCATATGTCAATGATTGCCTTATTGGCCCAAGGGGCCTAACAGATAAGAAGAACATCACTTTAACTTGGTTAAGGTTTCACGTCGGGTTCACCATTTTTGTTTCGCACGGAATCCGGGGATGACCTCCTGGACGGGAGATTCAAACGTTCCGATCGGTTTCTAACGGGTTTGTTCGTAGAACCGGAAACATCCAATGATTCCACATCCGCTTGGACCTACTTTCCAAAGGCAGGCGCTCATTAGCTTGTGGGCTAATGAGGCTTAGGAATTTGCATTGGTCGAGAGGATGGGAGGTCGGACTCATCACACCTTTTTGAGGGGAATTATTGCCTACTCCAGGACTCTCTTTATAGATTTAAGTTATGTTCGTGAATCCTTATTACATTACCAAGTATAAAAATGAGCTTTCCTTTAGTTTTAACAATCAATGATTAAATATGCAAGAAATTTAGAGAATCTTTTATATGTATTCGAGGTTCTTCATCAATATAGAATCATCTATATTTTTTTAGAGATTCTTGGTCAATGGCATCCTTCAAAACATTTATATAAAGGTCTCTTGGTCATTTTGATGACCAGGCTGGTTTTAAAGCCACTCAGTGGGGCACTTGAAGTTTATCGTCATTCAGAAGGACATAGATTATTTCAAAGTTGGGATCGAACCCATAAATGGGCTACCTACGTATCCTTTATTTTGGAAAAGGAATCAGAACCCACGTAGTTCGAGAATTAGAGTATGATGTTTATGATTGATGGCTCAAAGATGAATGTCATAATTACTTTTACACTCTAAGATCACGTGAGTCATGCTCGGTGTGAGAAACAAGAGGTATTGGTAAAAATTAGACAATTGTGCCATGAAAGATGCAATCATAAGAATTTGTTTGGGGCTTATGTATGGATGACTGCCCAGATAGATGAAGGTTTAGGATTTACTTTTAGGGAGAAAATCCATGAACAGGGTCCATAAAGTTATATGTGCTTCTTGGAGATTTGAATACTCTAATCTTGGGGCTTACTCCTAAGGAGGATGCCAAAGTTAGGAGGGGACTTATGATTAGGTTTTAATCCTGAAAAGGAAACCCAAATCAAAGGTAAATTAGAACTGGTTAAGAGAAGTTTAAGGGGACTTGGGGCTTATTCCTGAAAAGGAGACCCAAGGTTATGACTGAGTCTTATTCCTGAAAAGGAGACCCAGGTTAAGGGACTTGGGGCTTACTCCTGAAAAGGAAGCCCATGATTTGAGGTTGGGGCTTATTCTTAAGAAAGATGCCCAAGATTAAAGGACTTGATTGGGGCTTATTCTTAAGAAAGATTCCCAGATCAAAGGTTTTATAACTGGGGATTATTCCTGAAAAGGAGACCCAGGTTAATATTTTCTCATCTTAAAGGATGAGATTGAATGAATGAACTCTCCGTATTTTAGTGACATAAGGATATTTAAATCACTGGATTTTGAGAGAGATTTCACAGAATTCCTTTCAGACAAGGATGTCAAATCAAGAAATCATGCCATAAATGGCTTTGAAGAGTATCTTGAAGACTGAATCTTGAATAGGAAAGGTGAAATGGCTTAAGAGGGGTACAAATGGGAAAGATGGGCACCCAAAAAGATAGGGGCGCGCAAGTCTTTAAAGGCGCGCAAGTCCTGCAGCGGCGCGCAAGTATTGGTCGCGCAAGTATACTTGCGCGACATGGGTGGTACTTGCGCGATTTTCAACCAGTATTGAAATGCTTTAGAGACTATTTATTAAACCCTTTACCATCCTCTTGAGGTTCTTCCAGAAGAGGGACGCGCAAGTTATATTGAAGGAATTAAGTAGGCGCGCAAGTGTTTGATAAGTTTCAACACTTAGGCCTTCCTTTTTCTCTTTAGATCTTCCGTTCTAGGTAAGAAATTACCTTAGAAGTGTTCCGAAAGCTTTGAGAAGAGATTTGGGCGTCGGGAGCTTCAATCCGAGTTTCTGGAAAAAGATCCTCTCGAATGGGGGGCCCACAGGGTCTATTTATAGGCAAAATAAGGCCCTGGGCGGTTACCACTTAGGTCGCGCAAGTCACTTGCACGACCATAAGGTGTCGCGCAAGTACTTGCACGACCACTAGGCGGCGCACAAGTGTACTTGCGCGACCATGAGGGAACTTGCGTGACCTATGGGCAATGTTCTCCTTGTTCATCCCTTTGTCGATTTTTGATGTTTCTTCAAAGGATGAATCACTTTGAGATCAGATATTCCCTTTTCCGACCTTTAGATTCTGTGACGAAAGGAGCGTCAACAATATTAAAAGATCTCTATTTCATATTTTAAGTTAGATTAGAAAAATTCCTTAGCTATTTCAAAGTCGTCATCACCAATGATTTTCATAGACTCAGATTTATCCAACCAATGAAGAAGTCAACATTTAATTTAGAATAAATGAAAATAAAAAGGCATATCGGGAAAGTATATTAAATTTTACCACATATTCCTCTATGTATTCATGTTATTTTTTCTTTATACATTGATATAAAACTCTATTTTTAGTTGGAGAGTGCGAGGAAAATATTTATCAATTTTTTATATAGTTGTTTTTTTCCATAACGTTGATCTCATCCTAGGGAATTATATATTTTTATCAATTTCCACAATCGGTCATCTCCTCCCTCCATATGATAAACATACACCATGAACATGTTTTTATTAGATAATTAAAGGCTGTGGAATATATTTTCAATGAACTTGATCCATTATTCCACAGTCAATGTATCAGAAGATCCATAGAAAATTAGAGGCCCATGTTGCATAAAGGTATCAACTATAATATGATCTGTATTATGGGGTTGTTGTTTTTCCCCACGTTTCATGTTTTTTGTTCCAGTCATGTGTTAACTAAGAAAGTTTTATTATGATGTTGTTGACTCATTCTTCATTTAGTTTGGGAATATGTTTATGGAAGCCATTATATTTCTCATGAAATTATTTTTTAACTTGGTTCCACATATTCCAAGTAATTGAATAAAAGTAAAGGTAAAATTATAAAAGAGAATTATAAAAATCCTATACACCGAAAACAATAAAATATGATCATTTAAAGGAAAATTCATAAATGACACACATTCTATAAAGAATTAGTTTTTGGATTTTTGGTTTAACATAGTCTATTTCTTATTTTTTTGTAAAATCTTGTTCCCTTCATAATAATTCTTACAGAGAGTTTTAATTTAACAAAGAATATCCCTTATTAATGTTTTAACAAGCATGTAGAAAGGTATATTTTTCATAAAATACTTAATTATTTAGTTAAATCCCAATTATCCTTTTTAGGTTATTACCCATTCTCACAACTGTTCAAGAGACACATATACTTGTATTATCCCGAAATAGTTTTTATATCTTTGAAAAAACATTCTATATATGTTACAATAATTTAGGAATGTTTTATATTCTTATCCTTATCTATATGGATTTCAGAAATGTTTTTGATTCCTAATCCCCCAAAAATACTATACATTACATTGATACCAACTATAATAATCCATATCTAGAATAAACCTTAATTACTTTTTTCTTATATAAATATACTCAATATACAATACAAGAAGAATGTGAGGACTAGTGTCTTTGTAAAATTAGGTATATATTATATTAAAACTAAATATGTGTATCAAAGTAATATTTTATAACTATAAAACACACCCTTATATTCTATTGATATTCTAAAATTTCACTAGATCACTAAGGGTCATACATAAGAAAAAGGTGATATGTAAATTACAATAAATGAATATTCAATTAATAACATGATGAATGTAAAAAATATTATTCAGAAAATAGATCTAGGTAATCTATATCAAGTGAGAATCATAAACATGATCATCAAATCATGAAATAAGATGATAATATCAATGTAATGTTCGAATGTTGAAACAATATTACATGTGCCATCACAAGAATTTTTCAAGGCTAACCATGGATAAATCAAAACATATTTATCTTAGGATAACCTCCCACACACCATACTAGGAATATTATGAGATAAAATATTTACCTAATGCATTGGAGGGATATATAATTATGGTCCCACATGTCAAATTAAAATCATGTATTTTCAATTGTCTACCACATAGATCCTAAAAGATAAGAACCCATATCATCACAAAGAATACAAATAATTAATGAATATAGGTTACAAAAACGGAATTACCCAATAAATTATGGTTATGTACAACTATATGAATACCATTGGGTGGAAATGGGGATGGTTATTCACTACACAGAAGTTTGGTATAGAAATACCATTGATTAATTACTACAGCATAACAAGTTTAAATAAAGGTTTGTGGAAGGGTTGAATAAGATAGAAATGTGGTATTAAATTATAATGGATTCCTAAGGATAGTAAATGGATGTGTAAAAAAAATATCAACAAAGGTAGTTTCAAATAAAAAGTTATATGTACAAAAAATTTATCTGATAAAAATGAAGAGGATAATGTCTATTACCTAGAGAGGGTGTATATAATATATTTGGAGTTGTTTTTATGATCATGGAAAAAATATGGGAGGGGTTTATAGAAGGAAATGGAGAGTAAAATCATGATATATTTATTTTTATTGAAATGGATTTAGATGATGGGTGAGTATTTATATCAAAAGATGGTGGAATTCATGATTAATTTCAATATTTTGGTTTCAGACTCTATCTAATAAAATAATTAGAACAAGAAACCATACAATGTGTTTTCACATAGTTTTTAAAATCAAGGAGTGGGATTAAATATTATTTATTTTTATGAATATAAATAAATAAAATAACACCCTTTGGGGTGTGTAAGGGAAACATGTATATATAGATTTGATTTCAGAAACCTAAAATACAATATTTGTTTTGGAGGATTTATTAGGGGTTTATAAAAATAATAAAATAACATAAAAAATATATTATATTTAAGTGGAAACAAATTTCTAGTCATGTATTCCATTTATTCAATTAATTACAAAACTTTTTGGAAAATATTGATTAATAATACATACAATATATATATACAATATTTTATTTTTACCCTAAAATTTGACTGGGTCAAAAAATTAGCAAAAATAACTATTGGATAATTTCTAGGTGATGATTTAAAAATAATTATTATTTTATCAAAATAATTATATATATAAACTAATATACATTTTTTTTAAAAAAATTAACATTTTTTGAAAACTAATGGTATTTACGACATTAGCATTTTTCTTACACATAGAATGATTATATTTTATTTTATATATATTATATTGTCATTTGTATATAAATATAATTTTATAAGAATATTATATTAATGTAATTTTTTTTCAAAAATCTTTTATTTATCAAAATTGTGTTTTAATTAAAATAATATATTTTCCAAAAAAAATTTCTTCATATCAAAAAATATTTTTCATCAACTCATGTAAAATTGTAATAATGAAAAGGGATAAATACATTCATTATTTTATTAAAAAATAAAATATAAAAAACTATTAATACGGTCAATATATATAAGCCCTTATTACACAAGCATATTCCTTAATGGGATGGTGAGTGTCTGTGAGAATTTCTTATAGTGGATCGAAAAACATGGTTTCATCCATGATATCAATAAAATTGGACTTATCCCACAAAGTTTTTCACTCATGTTTTGATTATTAGATCTTGGATTTTGAATTTTCGTAGGAAAACTCTTAGTGATTGAATCTCCATTGGAAGCCAGGATGATAGAATTATATGGAATGATCCTACTAGTCGAGGTCATCGCATCATATGTTCATTCCAGTTGATTTATGTCATTTCATTAAATATATACCAATCATAATGGTAACTATGAAATGGATATGATATATATGCCTATCATATTTAATTTTCTTTTAAATCCCACATGATATAACATATAATGATCTGAAATAACCACATTATTCCATTTTTTTACTATTAAAATCCTTATATAATAATGAATATATTCATTTGAAAATATTACCTCATATACAAAATATTGATTCATTACATTTCCCCATGATCCTAGAATTAGCTGGATAGATTGACCAATATATGTTGTGTTCGGCCACTACATGCATGCATAATTTATTTTCTTCTTTACTATGAAAGGGAATATCTAGATTAATATTGTCTAAGGTCATGGAATTGTATCATTATTTTCATTGTCATTTTACATATATCTATTTTTGAAGAGGGACTGGGGTACTTATAGACTCCCCAAAGTAGGTGAATTATCCAAAGATATGGATATCATGACACATTATAAAGAAGAGTCTTCAAAAGGACCATGTGGAACATCAAAATGATCACCCATCCCTATGTGGGTAGACCATGTGGTGGGAATAAGATTACATTTAGTTTATTTAATGGTGCATCATCACTACATGGTTAAATCACATGGTGGGAGGAGGAACTGAGAATATAATCTTGACATAGGCTTCTTAACCACATGGTTCTATGATATTGTCGGTCGAAGAATAAGATAGTGAATCTCTCAGAATTCATGGTCACCATGAGGTTTAACCACACTGTGGGATGAAAACCTCATGTTATTTTGATCCTAACCTCATAGATATTTTGGATATCTTAACATATTATGATCCATTTTACATTCACCCCATATACTATTTCAAATTTTGAAAGTCCTCCCTTTTTACGATTTTAGTGCCAATTATTTGATTTTCTAAAAACAATTTGAGTGAAAAACTATAAAAGGGAAATCCTACATATCCCTATAAAGGGAATAAAAATTCTCAAAGTTTTGTGAATCTTGATGGGACACATTGTATATTTTTAAATTTTGTGACAACGAGTGTCGTAATGCCTTTTATGGTCATGTGACAAGGACCTTTATAATTAACTGGAAGGTTCTACCTCCATTACCTTTACATAAATTTTATATTCATGTTTTATGGAATATAAGGTAAAATATTTCTAACAATTGTATCTATGGGACTCTCAAATAAGATAACCTTTTTTTAACCCTGATCTATTAGTAAATGGAAAATAGAAGGGATGAATGAGGAATACACTTTAGAGAAGTCTCTTTTATCATTATCGTGATTGGACATGACAGATTACGATAATTATCAAATATGGAACTAATAGATGGGCCATATGATTATTGTCACATAAGGAATTTTGGGCCATCTGATCATCATCACATAATGACTAATGGTTCATCCCTTACTCGTAATATATAGAATCTTATGATATTTATCTACCCTTATTTATTTGTTCCCATCATAAATATATAATTCATTTTTTAGAGGTACTACCTTTCGAGTGGGATTTGATATGATAATGTTGCAAGTATTAAACCCTAGGGATGATTCTATTGTATACTGATTAATAGAAATCAAATCACAAATATTTTAGTTTAAATTATTCAAATTAATATGTTTGGACTCGTCCATATTGTTTAATTTCACATGGTTTAGATTCTATTCTATTAAATTTAATTTAATTTACCTAGGTGAACATAAAAAAGTATTCCTAGAAAATGATGTTGGGTGACTTACTCTAGAGTGGCGCATTTTAGTTAATCATGTTTGTTATTAAATAATGATGTGAATTTATCCTTGTGGATTACACCTATTAAGTTGACCATATTTCTAAATCCACATAATATCTATTAATAAATAGAAAATGAAGAATGGAGAATTTTATATAAAATATGGCCTAGTGAGGATGGACTACGGATTATTCATGTACGAAGGACCATACTGGTTCACTATGTCTTGTTAACCAGGTGATGGTTGTTATAGAAAAATACAAACCTTTTCTCAAGCAATGAAAATTAAATATACAAGTAGGATAATAAAACAATATGTATATTTGGAAACCAATAACAAGATTCATAACTAAATGAATATATTGTGTGTCTAGGAATCCCTATACAGAACTTGTGAAAATTGGCACCTAGGTAATCTACATAACAAAACTGGTTCTCTTTTGATAGGACTATAGAGAACTAGAACTCTATTATGAGACTTATAAAAATATATTACCATGAATGGAGGTATATGATAAGGGTTTCCCAAGTATAAAGGCTTAAAAATTTGGGAATTTAGGTGTCCCAATGCTCATATCGTTTAGTGCATAGGTGTTTAATGACTCAGGAAATCAACACCCAATAATTATCTGTTAATTGGTTTGGAACATTGGTACTTTGATGCCTAGGTGTTTGGAATCCATGGTATATTTTTAGGTAGTCCATGTGCCGAGGAAAAAACATGAACTATACAGGAAAATGATTTAAAATTTTTATCCCGTAACCTTATTTTGAAACAATAAAATCACATTTTAGAGTAGAAAAAAGCTTTGAGGATGTATGTTACATCTATGTGTTCCAAGGTTACCTCTTTATGACTTATACTTGAGGTAGTGTCAATAAATGGAGTCAAGGAAGACTATTTATAAGAATACCATAGTGTTGTTTCTCATATATAGTGGAAACTACCATGGGTTCCTACATATGTATCTAGGAAAATATAGTAACATATGGATAGACATGAACAAGTTCATCTAGGAACAAAGAAGTAGGGTGTGTGTGTATCAATGGGTAGATATGACCACATATGGATTAGTACTTAAGTAGGGTATGAGAAATTGTTTACCAAAGTAAGGATTGTAAGACCAAAAGCCTAAATATAGAATGTGAGGTAGATCGTCCAAAGATGGTCTGTGAAGATGAGCACATGATTGGAATTATTCCATGATAAAATCACTAGTAAAAATATCCAAAACCACTCATTTGAGTATGTATTTTTAAAACATGAGTAATAAAATAAATCATGGGAAATGAACTATACAATTATAAAATTTTATCCCTTATATAACGAATTTTTAATTAGAAAAAATATTCCAAAAAACATTAAAAAGTGTTTTATTATTTTGGGAAACATTTTCATCAATAGTTTATTAAATACTTGACATATCATATTATGAGGTACTCAAAAAGAAATCACCATAATGGTTGAAATCTTTGAATATAATCACCCCTTCATGTTTTTGCATTCATATTGAACTTGGATATCCCATTTATGTATTCTTTATGAAAAGTGATTATGTATCATTCACACATTAATCTATTTTTTAGAATAAGTACCATATCATATATTTCATGAAAAAGTTCATGGTACACACTTACAAGTTAAAAATAACTCCATGAACAATTTTCAAATGTATTTGAAAACAATCCATCAACATCGTATGTTGGGTTGTCTATATTATTTTTGTAAACATAAACCTAAGAGATGAAACACATGTTTTTACTGTACCAAAGGCTCTCAAGTGTATACTGATGCATCAATTGGGGTGGAATATAATCCTTTGATATGTGAAGGGTAAAATTTAATGAAGTTTGAGTCTCAAACTAGAAGGAAAACTCATAATGTGACCAAATCATGGAATTTATATATAACAGAATATTTACTCATGGAATGAGAAGCTTAACTAGTGACTATTATAGGTACAGTATTTATTTATTCATGTATGGTCATTGTTTTTTTGTCACAACACCCATTCAAATATTCAAAAATGTATAATTAATTGATCATTAAATATAATAAAATTACTTTGTGTGAAATATTAGCACTTGATTGGAGGTAAATAATAAGAATGGGTCTCTATTCTATTCACAAAAAGTGATTATTTGGAATGTCAAGAAAAGATATGATTTTATTTTAAATGGTATTGATATCATTAATACTATATTTAGAGTTGAAAATATGATAAAATATAAGCATGAAATTGTATAAAATCATCAAAAGGCTATGATTCTTTCACTCGATATAAAAACTCACATCATTCAAGGTATGCATGATATAAGATATGGTAGTGGAGGGGATCATATCAAAAATATTGGTTCTATATCACTTAATATATCTTATTTACAATATATTTAGTCATAGTGGATTCAGGTGAATAATATTCTATGGTATAAGATAGGTATCCTTTAGGCAATCCAGATTATTTATCTATGACACCATTAGTGAGATAAGATAGATTGTACATTTATATACATCCATAAAATATTCTCATGTCCTTGATAACATATTGAATTGAATTGGATGAGGTGAATGAAAAAAATGTCCACCATGGAATATGTAAGAGTATAGGTATTATATAACTCAATATGCCACCTAGGTGGTCACATTTCTCACTAATAAGAAGGTGGAAGGATGTAATTGACATTACATTGATTCTGGGATGATCAAACTAGTGACCATAATGAATAAATATCTATTTACTTGGATTGATTCAATTTTTTATTAGATTAGGGGATCAAGGTTGTTTTTTAAGATTAACATTGTGTTAGGGTGTCATCAATTTAGAGTTTAATAATCTGATTTTCCTACGACCACATTTTTATATAGGTATGGGTTTTATTAGTAAGAAATTATTTACATTGGTCTTATGAATACCCTTAGGGTATTCATAGTATTAATGGATATTATCTCCTATAGATACATTTAATGAATTTTTTCATGTTTATTGATTGTATCTATATTTACATAAACTTTAAAGAAAACCATGATGATAATCTAGAGATTTTTCTTTCAACATTTAATGTCCATATCTAATAATCAAAGTTGTATGTGTTCTATATCTTTATTCGCGATGTGAAATGATTGGTTCGTGTTCACAATAGAAAATCATTTCAGTGGAATGTAAGAATATTTCAAAGTTTATATATTTAGAGAGGCTCCAGTATGTAATTAAGATCATAAAAATTTTCCACTGTCACAATATTATATGAGTTTTTTCCATGGATTCTCAAAACTGGCATCTTCCATGAAATATTTTCCATTAAAGAAGTTCCTAGATGTAGATATTTTAAAGTTATTCAGTTATATTTTTTAAAATAATTCTAGTTGAAAAAGGTATAGAGTAGAGAATACCATGGAGTATTCATGAAGGATATTTTTTGGATGAGTTTGGAGTATTTGTAAGAGATTGTGTTTCATTATGAAAAAAAATTAAAAAATCTAATTCTTGTCAAGATGAATCTCATAGAAATGGAGTTGTAAGAACACATGGTCAAATACAATAAATCATGGTAATAATTCTTGTATAAGACTAATAGAAGTGGATATATACACTATTAACAATAATGGGGTGATTTATTTTGACGGCGTTGATAAGTTGTGTCATGGTTTGATCTCTACTACAAATAGGAATCCCAACCTTCATTAATAAGAGTGTTAGATATAAATAAAATATTTTATATCATATTTTAGTGTATGGATCACATGAATTTATTCCTTTCATAAATTCATATTTTGTGATCATTATTCACATGTATAAGTGATGTTTAATTTTTATGAAAATGTTTTTTATGAATTTAATTTATGAAAATATCATAGAAAGGATTTTATAAAAATATTAAGGAATCTTCCAAATATGTTAGTGATATATTTGAATTCATTAATTAGATTAATTCTCAGATTCATTATACAATAATAGTGGTGTAATAAATGTTAATTTTTTATATCAAAATAATCTTCTAATAGGATTGTTAGTAAAATTAAATTGAGAGATCAATGAATTAGAGAATAATATTGGAATAGTGAGTTATCAAAAAAAATAGAAGTAAACTTTTGGGACAATTAATTCATTATAAAAATTATAATCAAGTAGGAACATAGTGATTTAATTATGTTTTCAAATTTCCATTATATTATCATCAGCATAACATGCTTTGGGTGAACCAGTAAAAATTTATTTTTCTAAGGAAAGATTTTATTTTATCATTTAATTCATTATGATATAGAAATAATAATAAGTTTTTTATAATGAACCATTATCACAAGGGTATTATTTTAAAATTTCATTCCTTGATTCACTGCTATCATTGTGTTTTTAACCTAGTATGGCTAGGAAATAGAGTCATATATTGATGTTATAGTTCGTAGAATTATATCTTAGTGTATGTGATGTAAACTATAAGTCATAATGAGATTCTAGTTATTAATGAAAATATTTTTCTAATGTGGAAAAATATAATGTAGTACAACTTTTAATATTTAGTCTTAGATAATTATATATCTTCTATACATGGTATTTTTATTAAAATTGATATTGAATCTTTATCAAAGGGAGACTATAAATACTTATATTCCCATAGAAGATGAAGTAATACTTTAGGGGATCCATATCCACCAAAACATAAGAAAAGATGATTTTGTGTACATCTACACATTCAACATGAGAAATTACACATAATATCTATCAAGGAGACATAAAAGTTTTAGAACCCAAATAAACATTTAGTTTGAAAAATATGAGGACATTAGGATACATTTGAATGAATCTTTTGATGCACTATTGGATTGGTTAAATGTTTTTATGAAGAATATTCATGGATTTGTTGAAACCCTCAATGAATTGAAAATCATCAACATTATTTTCACAAGTTTTCCCCTCAAATTTAATCCAAAAGAATCTATTCTTAATGATAACAATATATATGAAATGGTTTTGGATAGTATTTAAAATAATCATATCACATATGACATAAAAATAATTGATACAAATTCTATGGAAAACGGGATTTCAATATTGGTGGAATGCAAGGAAATGAAAAATATCTCAACCGATGATGATTAGAAAGAATAAAAGGTTATGGAATTTATTTCACTACTTTCCTAAAATATAAAAAAGGTAAAAATGGGTGTTCAAATGGAAATATTAACTAATTTACATTCAATGTGTAATGTTTGAGATCTCTACCAAAAAATGTAAATAATTTTTCCAATGAAATAAAGAGGACGATGAATTTCCCATTAAGAAATTCATTGGGAATGTCAATGATATGAGGAGTAAAATACACAATTATATCATGAATGTGAACCTTATTTTAAAAAATGTTAACGTTTTAGAAGAAAAAGAGTCCCAAGATAATGAAGTATTCAATGATCTCATAGAAGGTGTTGTAATTTCTATTTTTTTTAAAATATAAATATGGAGACACCAATGTTGATGAAGCTAATGATTATGGGATAATTTATCACTATGATTGGTTGGATGATGATCTTGTTGAGATAGATATTTTGAGAACCAAAATGAGGAAACATAATGGAGTAGTTCCTGGTGTCAAACTGTTCAAACAGTAGAAAGGTTGTGAGAATTCCAAATTAAGGTTGGAAATTGAATATCTCAAACATAAAATTATTGAAATATCATAGAATTATTTGAGTGAAAAATTATGTTCTATTAGTATAATTTTTACATTAATATTTTTTAAAACATTGTGAAAGATAGATTAAAACCTATTAAATATATTTAGGGACACATTATTGATCTTCGGTGAAACGTGTAAGAGTAAGAGTTACTATCTACTCCTATTATAACTTCATGAAGTCATATTGAATGAGGTATAAAAATATAAATAAGAGGCATTAAGTTCCATAAATTAATGTCAATGTTTTCAAATAAAAAAATAAAATTTGATAAAAAATTCCATTATGATTCTTTATCATAAGAAAAATGTATTTGTTGATGATTCCAGGATACAAGAACCCCCTAAAAAATTGAAGGTTCAGTTGTGTGTGTCTCAGAATTAGAACAATTAAAGAACCTAAAATACCACTAGTGTAGTATGAGGGATATATAAGAGTAAATTTTTTTATTCTATAAAGATTCTAGAATCCCAAAATTTGTGTTATATAGATAAAAGTGACAATTGGGTAGAAGAAAATTTGACGATGACTAAAAAAGTTAAACATTATTGTTTTTATTTTGATATAAACTGTTTAAGAAGTGCTGGATTTGGTCATATTCACATGTTTTTTACATAAATTATTAATGGGAGTGTATATATTGATACTAATGGAGATAATACACAATTTCTGAATAAATCATTAAGAAGTTTGAAGATATAAAACTTATTTTCATCTTTTCAATAATATTTTGATCCATAAAATTTTATATAAGAACAATTGTAAAAATGTACCCCAACAATGCATAAAAAACACTGACAAAATTGAAAAATAGTTAAAAAGGATGTGTTTGTACAGATTTACCTAAGAACATTAGATCATGTTAGATATTATATTCCATGTGGTTGTACTTCTCATAAAATGATAAATAATAGCTTATCAGAGACATCAAATATGATAGGAAATGATTTTTTTGATTTAGAATTAATGAAGTCTTAATGATAAATATCTCTTGAAAATCCATATTTGGTGGAAACAGCATGAAATTCATTGATTAAATTATTATGTATTGTATGAGTAGAAACCTGATATTTTTTTTAGGATATATGCCTTGGGGAATGAAATTAATTTTACTGATGATACCTATATCATTATGGGAAAGGACACTAAAATTATAAATCAATGGATGTACATGAAGGGGAATATCTACCATATTAGTGGGGGAAAAGATATGTATTTTTAAAAGGTTTTAGGGAACTTATTAAGGTAGAAAAAATTGTCTATTTTTTCTATAATGATTAGAAGATCTTTTTAGAAATGATGATTCTACTGTTATCCCTAAACTGTAACAGATTCATGCACACATTTTTTATGCTAAAAAAGGAAATTACTTAACAAATTCTAAATTTCAAAATAACATAAGTCAAAAAGGTTTCTCAAATTGGTTCATGCTGATGTGGGAAGATAAATATTATATAAATCCATTGAGGGTTAGAGATATAATATCATATTAAATGATTATTTTATTATAATGGAATGGTTGATGATCATCACCCATAAGTATGAGGTATTTAGTCCTATCACTCAATGTTGAAGGAAGGTTGGAATGATTTCTAGGATGAAAATTATGAATTTAAAAACCTAAAATTATATATGAGTAACTTATATCTAGTTAGAAATTATCCCAATAATCACTATATAAAGAAACAAGTCTCAATATTAACATCCCCTCATCAAAATATTATATTTAATAAAATAAATAATATTATAATCAACCTGAGAAGAATTATTCTTATTGAAAAAGACCCACTAGGGATGTTTTGGAAGGAGTAAGTCATGAAATATTCATATATTTCAAAAATATATCTATTGTCTGTGGGAGAATAAAATCCCTATATATTATGTGGTATGGAATTAATCCAATATAGAAATAATAAATACTAATTAAATGTATGTTTTTTATTATTAGATAAAAGAATCATGAGTATTTTGAGTCTAAATGAGATCAATAAATTTATTTATATACTAATCTAAGAGTATGGTAAATAAGTGGTTTAACAAATAGCTCTGAATGATTTCTTAAATTGAGTACATCACTATTGAGGAAAATGAAAATAATACTCCAAAAAACACTTCTTAGATTTCGGATGATAATGATGAGGATTTTAGTAGTGTAGGGGGTCATAATATGATAATTATGACTCTATAGAAGACACTGATAATGAGATTACTGAAGTTATATCATTCATAAATATGAGCCAAAAATAATTGTTGAAATTTCATAGAAGAATATCACTAGTTTCCAAATATAACATGTGAAAATGAGGAGAATAAATTCTATAAAAGGGTTTATTAGTTATATGTAAACATATTCAAAAAAAAATTCAAATGATAATAAATGTTTTTAGGTGGGGAATAAAGATCATGTATAAATTAAAAAGAATTAGACATGAGAGGTTATTTTGATACTATAAAATAAAAATGTAATCATGACCAAATATTTTTTCCCAAAAAATGATTAATGAATATGGAATGATTAGTGAAAATATATCATGGATTGGGTGGATGGAATATGTCCAAACTAAAGGTATTGATATTTTTGAGGTGCTTACTCTAATGTAAATGTCGGATAACATTGGGGTTTTCATGGCCATATTACTGAAAATGAGGTTCAATATACGAAAGATAAATTCTAAATCAAAATTATTAAGTGAAGCACTTGAATAATAGGTATACAATAAAAAGTGTGATAGAATTATTATATATAAATATTGGTAAAATAGTTTTTAGTTGAAAAATTCATTTTATAGGCTAAAGAAAGCACCAAAATCTAGATATTCTAGAGTAGATCAATAATCAAAAAGTCATGGTACCTATTAAAGTGTTGTCTATGAAAATATTATTATCAAGAAGATGAGTGATTGAAGGATGATTGTATTTTTATATATCAAAAAAATTGGGATCAAATAAAGGATAATGAAATTGGTTCATACATTTATCAAGGTGATGGATGGAAATGTAAATGATTGGGGAGTTGAAATTTTTCCTTGTATAACACGTGATATGAGGAAGGAATGACAACATCATATCACAATATAATTTGTAAAAATATTTTGTTTGAATAATTTTAATGAATTATTATAAGGTTATGACATACCCAATCACAACCCAGATGAATTTTTCAAGAGAGGATGAGGGAAAATTCATCAATGTCATAGAATACTAGAAATCATTTCAAAATTTCTATAAATAGAATAATTAAGACCTAATATTTTTTTTACCCATGAAAAATGGTATGGGAATAGAGTATTCCTATATTAATCCACAAGCTAATATTGAAATGAATATTCTAGTAATTTAAGTGAAGTCTCATATTAGAAATACTTGGAATTACTACTGTTTTATCACTTATAGATGAATACCATCAATCTCTCAAGGCTGCATGATTTTAAAATAAAGTATTACCTAATCGAGGAAAATGTTAGACATGGATTATAGAAATTGGACTATGGTCCTACTAAAATTCAAGTCATAAATATCATGATAATGGCCTTATCCAGGGATGCATTTGGGAGTCATGAATAGGAACTTTGAGTCAAGTCAACCCCTTCACTAAGAATTAGTTGAAATGAGGATCCCACTACCCATGTTGTGGTATATATTTCTTAATGTTCTAATTGTTTTTATTTTTCCATTATACTCTGATAATGAGTAATTTTTTTTCATTAACAAAAATGGATAAATATTGTTCATTAATGGCGGAAGTGACTTATCAAACCCTTTGAGAGGATGAGTATAACAGATAAATTGTGGGGTGAGTGGATATCTTCACAATTAAATTAATTGCATAAACAATTGTGTAAGAGTATAAAAACAAGATTATGTTGAATATTTTATGTTATGAAATAAATATCATGATGATAATTTGTGATAAAATATAGCTGGAATATGTTCATGTAGAGACAAATTAAAAAATGAAATGATTCATTGATTATATTTTCATGTTGCTATTTTCTACCACAATGTGAACGACTCATGAGGACTTGGAATATGTTTTTATTGTTTCATTGATCCCTATATAGTGTTTAAGAGGGTATATTGTGTTTGAAGCTAAAAATAATTTTTTGAACATAATGGAAATGGAGTTTGAGTTGTTTTCAAAAAACCCAAACGGATATACTATTGGAAGAAACCCCTCATATAGATGTGTGATAAATTTTTTATTGTTGTTGATGATAATCCATGCAGAAAAAATTCATGATTAAACATTGGGAATTAATGGGGAAAATGATCTGAAGGTATTTGGAGTCTATTCAAGAATAATGTCTTGCCCTTTAAAATGAAGGGCGGATTCTTAGAAAAGTCTGGAAGACTCTCATATAAGTTGAGTTATATGGATACATACACCATTATTGTGATTGAAAGTATAAATTATAACATATGAGGTGTTACCTAAGTTATTTTGGAATAAATGATACGTGCATAGTTGGATTCACAGATTTTTATTATTTATTTGACCCATATATAAATATTTAACTAATGCATTATTAAAAAATGTGTAAGTCTTATAGAAAATATCAGATCTCCATGTATAAAGAAGATACTTGTTTATATAATTCTATGAAGAAAGAATTATCATTGATCATCAGGGTCATGCATAATATAAATTTGTGTTTCATGATCAATTTTTTTTGTGAAAAACATGAGTTATACAAATATCATACATCTACAAGAGAGGATTTCTGTGAATATTATTCAATTTTCACATAATTTTAGAGTTAAATTGAACATCATTAATTAGATAACAGATAAAATTCAATGCAAACCAATTTTTTGTGATCAATTTTTATTAAGTAAATAAAATTATTCCTCCAAAGGATCAATAAACACACTTATTTTTAGATGACAACGATTTCTCATGTTTTAAGAGAGAAGTCATTTCTCAACATGATTGGTAGTGAACACGGAGGGTTGTTGTGTATATTACTATCATTTAAAAATGTTTTTTGTTTATTTATTTTCATACATTACCAAATTTTAAATATATTTTCAATTTATTTTCCCAATTTGGAAGAAATAATAAAATATTACAGTGAATGATTTTATTTAATAATATAATATTAAATTATAGAGATAGTATATTAATTCGTTATATGATAAAATAAGATCAAAGGGGGGATATATTAAGCTTTAATACAAATATTCACCCCATCATTGGGTGATTAAATGAGTAGATTCATATTTAACATGAATGAGAGTGAAACATGATTAGAGTGAAAAATTCTAGAAGTCATTTGATGATTTTAAAGAAGTCCATTCATATTCTCTATTTCTGTATTCGTTCATGGCATGGTAAAGGATAAATTTTTTATAATATTTTCTTATGTATGGGTTGGGGGCATGTTATGATACAATATAAACATGTTTTTTAATATAGATTTATATTTTTATAGTCTCATGAATGTATTTACCATACTAATGTCCCAGATCTAGATGCAGTGATGCATTCACTAACTAATTGAAACCACTATATGTTTTCAAAGAATCAAACATGTCAAACATATCCAAAAATATTAGAATAAATAGTTCTATTAGAAATATATGAACCTCAAACAGAGATACAACATTAATTTTCTTAGTAAAAAAGAAATTTATCTAACATATACCCTAGATAAAGGGAACATAGTGGATGATTCTCAAAGAATAACTTTTCCAAACGAAGTTATAAACGAGTTTAATAAATAGTGGTAGTTGATGATACTTTTCATTAAAATGGTATTATATTTAATGTAACAATTTGAATAGGTATTCTTATCTAGTGTGTAGGATACAGCTTCCTTGTATGATCATAGTTTCGAAGATAATTATTTTCATATACATTTTCACTATATAAGTGGAATTCTAAAAGGTGTGGTGACCTTGAGTGATTTTTCTTGGTCTCATGATGGTTTGATTAATTTTTGAATATTGATAAAAATACGTATGTTCTTGAGAAAAGATGTAATGAGGAATGACCATCATTCTAGCAAGGATTTTCACCTTAATAATACTAATATCATCTATTACATCAAATGATAAAAAAAATTCCCAAAATTTAATTGATCAATTTTATAAATTTTTATCTCATTTCCTCACATATTAGAAAGTAAATTATAAGAATAAAACATGAACTAAATTGTTGTAGTAGATTCATATTCCCAAATAGATATTGGATGGGAACTTTTTGGACATTAGTATTGGACTGTTGTGATCTCCATGGTGATGGAATGATATATTGGTTATAAATGACCACATGAAAATGTTAAATCACTTTAGTTATTGGAAGACGATTATAAAGGTTTATCTTATATGAAAATTATAATGACAAGAGATTATGAAGCTCTATTTAGTACCATTCACATTTATTATTGAATGAGACCCATGATTTTGCTATTGATTTTGGAATTACAATTAAAGAAAGATGGGTTACCATTTGATATCAAGAACTACTAATCATCAAAAAATGTATTTAAATTGGATTTCGTAAATTTTTTTCTTTAATGTATTCTTAGAACGCATGTGGTTGACTTTGTAAATTCAATGGAAAACTAAATTTTATTAATTTTTTCTTAACCCACTAAATTTTATCAATCGTCTATGATGATGGATCCATATATGGATCTATTTGGAAAACCACGATGAACCCCACACTTTTTTGTCATGTTAGATCAATTATATTTGTTGCGACCATGTATTGTGCGAGATATTATGAACATAGTCTAGTTAATCTATTCAATAGTAGTGATGACTCAAATTAATTGTAAATCATATGCTAATCAATTTCATTATCATATGGAATTTTTATTGTCTTATTGGTCGTTTATGATCTATATTGTGTATATAAAAGTGGAATTACAAATAGAAAGAGACCTTGAGTGACTGGTATTAGTATCATGATTGTTTTTTTTGGATGATGATAATTCTTCTTATATTCTTGAGATCAAATGTGATAAGGATGAGGCATTAAAAAATATGGGATACTCACCTTGCTGATACTAATATTTTATGTGACACAATATGGTAATAATTATCACTAATAATGATGTGATAAATTGTATAATATTTATCTCATTACCATGTATAATTTATGGTAAAGGGTAAAAAACAAAATCCAACTAGATTGTTATAGGAATATCAATTATTATATAAAAAATAGGATTGTATTTATAAGCATATTTTGATTATCATATATTTATCTAATTGGAGAATGAATGATATATAGGTTATAATAGGGTACTTGAAAAAATTAAATCACATTATTCTAATAAAGGAGAGTACAATGGGGTAAGATCTTATCCACTTACATGACCAAGGGATTATGAAGCCCCCAAGAGTACCATAAACTTTTATTTTTTACCGAGACCCGTGATTTAATTATAAATTCTAAAATGATATTCAAAAGATATCTTCTCTTAGATTAAATTAATAAAGACTGATCATCATCACATAGGTACATAATTAAAATGATAAATTTAGATTCATGAAGGCATTCCCTAAGCCGACGTGGAAGAATTGATATTTTTGAGTAAGAAATAATTTTAAATGATTGATTTTTTATGAAATAAATTTTACCAATCATCTATGAAAATTAATCTATCTGAGGATCTTTGTAGATGGTCATATTGGTCCCATCGCTTTCTTGATGAGTTTAGTGAATTATCATTATTGGGAACATAATTTGAAAAAATATTCACAGTAATGTCTAGTTGATTTGTTAAATATCATTGATGGCTCAACGTCATTAGAAATCGAATAATAGTCAACAAAATAATAACATTTAGCTTTTAATTGGGGATTATGTGTTTCTAAAAGTCCCTCTGGAGATATATCATTAATGACAGTGAAGGAAATTTAATCTTTTACAATGATATGTTAGGCTATTAAACATAGGGAACATGTTATAAACATGTAATAGCAATTAGATATACCATCATATATGACATACATTTTGGATATATTTTGCATGAAATAGTATAAAAAATATTTTCTTTATCTATCACATTTATTTGAATGGGAAAACATTGATTTTAAATATTATGGTAATGTAGTGTAGAAATTACAGATAAAAATGTTATGTATATAATCTATTCCATTGGTATGAGTTCTATAGAATTATGGGAATGATATCCGTGATACTTGTGAGTGTGAAATTTTTATGAAGGGGAAATTACATAACCTTTTCTCAAGATAAATGCACTATTGATTTTTAGAGGTTTATGGTGGCATGGTGGAGAGACTTATAATATCCATGATGACCCCATTGTGTATCTAAATAATTAATTATATGTTTTATTAATTATTTTTCATAAATAATGAAAATTAAATTTTTGAGAATTTATTATGTTAGTGTATGTTAACTATGTGGGTTATTTCAAATGTAGTAGCTATACATTGTTAAGTTAGTTATGAAACCTAACCTTGTGTATCTCCAAGTTAATATAGTTTTCATGTTTCTCTATTAATTTTTTATTGATACCACAAATTTCCTCCTCCCATAGATGAATATATTCTCCACAGGTTTGATTCCATTGAACCATCACCTTGATTTATGACTCATATCCACCTCATTTATATGATTTCTTTTAGGCAATCTACTATTTATTATTTTTTTCGTCCTCTCATCTCTTATTTTAAAATTTTCATCACTCTACAAATATTAGTTTGGTACATTGGTTACGTATCTAGTGAGGGTTATGATAATATTTTAAATTCTTGGGTTTTTGGGCTTAAAATGAGTATCCCTCATCATATCACTAGATAGTTGAAGAGTATCTGTGAATTATAATGGTTTTAAAAATATGTTTTAGTATAACTCCCATTAAATTTTAATCATTTTCTGTCAATGATTTATCAAACTGATTTGATGGTAAATTAGTGCACAATATTTAGTTGGTAATAAATTCATAATTTACTTCAATGTTTTTGGTGACTTCAAAATTGACCAATTGTGGTGTTCCATGATTATTATATTTAATACCAAAAATATGAATATAAATGTATTCTAAGTGTTTAAGAAATACTTTATTGTCTGTTTGGGAAAAAATAGTTTCCCAAAACGGTTTTGATGGAATATCATAGGGTAGAACAGTATTTCCTTTATTTGTGTAAGATCATGGACCTTCTTTTCAGGTATGACTTTTCTTTTCTAGTGTTTTTTAGAAAAAGAGGAGAATATGTAAATTTAAGGACTAAACATCATGTACTATGGAGTATATGACATGTACTTGGGTTCCACGGGTGACCGTGTGCTGGCCGCGTAACGGCCGAGTACATGGCCATGAGGGGTGACCTAGAGACTGCCTAAAGAGAGGCCAGATAAAGGCATATAACTGAAATTTACTTTTAAATGACACTTCATGTACTTTCTTTTTAAATGTCAAATCAGACCGGGGTCGCTTATAATTGGCGGAAACACCTACTTCTCAGGTTGTCTCATCCAGGAGTGATCGAGGCCAACAAATCTTCTTCAAGACCCCAACCTGCCATTTGTTATCCAAATCGATCGTCATTTATTGCGTTGGAATTTCCACAGTGAGTTCTTCCTTCTTATAGAGTCTCACCTCATGATTTCTATCCTCCCATGATATTTCATTGGTTGAACATTTTATACATTTTAGTAGATTTACTACATTCTAGGTCGATTCAAGGGACAACACCAGTGTATATCAATCATACAATGCCAAAGTTGGATGTTTTTTCCTTTCCGTAGGTAGTCTTTGAATATTATGAGCAAAAGTTCTTAATACCCTAGAACGAGGTATTGTGTGTTTAGGGATTTTAGCCCTGTTAATTCTTATTATGCTTTCTCTTCCTGAGTAATGGTGGTTTGATTGTGAATTGTCTTATTTTCCATGCTATGGATGTGTTTCCCATGTTTGTTTTGATTTTGACTATTTGGTCTAGCTTTTATAATTAGGCTACTTGTTTTCCATGACTAGTGTTGTTAGGATGGAGTGATAATATTTGATGTTGTTATATGCTTATATTTATTTATTCAAGTAGTTATTGAAATCTGTTAGCCATGTAGTTATTATGGTTTACGTTGGTTTTTGAACATTGTTGTGAATGATTGACTTATACTGGGCTGTGTGAACCTGGTGTAGTAGACCGTATAGAGAATGGATGCTGAGAGCTTCTCCAGAGTTTATGTTTACTTCTCACATTACGAGACCATAGGGGTTATGGACGTGATTCGTCCCTTAGAGAGCCTATAGATCCATATTGCGAGACCAAAAATGGAATTGGACATTGAGGGCTTCCGTAGAAAGTCTATAGTTACCGATAAAATACCACATGAGGAATTGACGATGAGTGCTTCCTCAGAGTGTCTTTTCTAAAGATGGAGCAAAGGGGTTAGATTGTGAGTTCTTACTATAGGGTTTATAGTGTTTGATTGGTTGAACCAGAGAGGTTTGGTTGTGATTACTTCCCATAGATTTACATGTTTTGAACTTCTACTAACTTAATATATAAAATTAATGCAATAAAAACTATAGGATTGTTTACTTTTGAGTACATCCTTGTTTACTGCTTCATTATTCATATTTTCTACAATATATATTTATTGAATGATATGCATAGATCATTGGAGGGTTTCCTAATGGGATTCATCTCACACCATATTTGGGTCAATATTTTCGGCCCAAACATATTATATTGCTACAGGTATAGATAAGGGAAAGCACCCTTCTTCTTCAGGTACATGATTTCTATAAATCTATAGATCATGGGACCATGATGTGTCTTTCAATGCGTTTGGATTTATTTTTTTTATTTGTACGTTGGTTTAGTACTGTATTCCATCATTGTGACTTATTTGGATATTTTCCTTGACATATATATCATGTATAATTTATATATGTTCTCTAGTTTTTTATTACTTTCAGACTCCTGTTGTTTAACTATTTTTAGTTATTACTACTTATACTATTGTTATCTGTTTCTTTCTGCTACATTTCTCAGCTAATGAGGGAATAGATTCCCCATTATCACACCCAAGGACCTCACAGGTATTCTGTAGCCTCTAGTGTTTGCAAAAATGTGCTTGAGGCCATGTGATCAACCAGGTATGGGGCACCATTCGGCAGCACCTCGAACCTGGACGTTACAATGTGGTATCAGAGGAATTATTTTCTTCTTAACTTTCTATTTGGAGTCTATAGTCTGGGATAGGACATAATGGGCAGTTGGTAATAAGTTGGGCTCTGGAGTAGCTAACCCATGTACATGGAAAATATAATTTACCTCGATTATTATAATTTTTCATTTTTTCAATTATTACAGTTGAATTGATTTCACCCTTGGGTGATTCAAATAGATTCTCTTGTAATTGTTTCTTTTATTGAGGTTATGTTTTCATTGCAACCTGATGATATGTGGGTATTCCATCTCATGCATCATATAATAACTTGCAAGAGATGAAATGTCATGTATTTTTTCCTTTCCATTTAGGGTGCATTGCGGATTGAATGCGGTTTCGATATATGTTGTTCTAGATATGCATGTAGTTATGATATATTCGTAGATAGAATACCTTCTATTTGATAGGGTATTTCTAATATGCAAGGTTTTTTCTGAATGAGCACCACACATTAGTTTACGAGGTGTTATAGGACTCATGGATCAGAATTTGGTGGTTTATTGCTTTGATATTTATTGTATATGACATGAATATGATTCAATGCTTTTATTCATGGGGCTTATGGGCCCCAACAGATTAGAATTTGGCACTTTTATGTTCATTTTAGTGTTTTATGGTCTTTCAATGTAGTTCTTGAGGCTTACTGTCTAAAAAAACATATAATACATGATGCGAATTCAAGAATACATGCCATGTATCCTTCTATTCGGGAAAAAACTGTTTTTCTTATGTACATGCTGTGTATTTTATGTACACATCATATAGTTTCTATCCCTATCAACGACTGTGTGAGCAGAGACATGTGGATGGGAAAATTTTTGGTTGGACACACCATGTACCCTATGTGCACACCATGTCTTAGGTGCCATGTGTCAAACCATGTGACTAACGACATGGGTGGATTATGGGAAGTTAGTATATGATCTATCTGGAAAAAACACGCCATGTAGAGTCAGCTGTGTAACCGGCCATGTGACTAACAACAAAAGTTGGTGAAATATTTCTAGTACACATAGTGTCTGTGACAAACACGTTGTGTAGTATCGTTCTTAAGGAAATGTGTGGGTTAGTTGTGTAGAAAAACATGGGAATGGGAAAACGATTCAAGTACATGTCGTGTCTTGGGAGAACACGTCGTGTGTATGAGGTGTTACATAAACTGGGCTGGAAACATTACCCATCCATATGAAAGATTAAGGGAACACACCGTGTAGGAGCTGTACACACAGTGTATTGACCTTTCAGAAAACATGAATGATTTCCTTCTCCTGTTGCTTTCTTTCCCTTATCTGTTTCAGTGCTTGAAAATCATGAACTAAGGTGTGTGCTTGACCTTGCAAAGTTATGCATCCACGACGTCCTCTGGTTGTATGCCAGTTATAGAGCAGTGACCATAAATTGGACATGGCAGATCAGGAACAACTAGAAGATCCTCCAATTGTGCCCGTCTTTTCACTAGAAGTTATCCCATATGAAGGTTATGATGCATAGTTCCTAGAGATATTTATGAGGTTCATGCATACCTTTGAGGAGTACCACCTCCTTCCCCATCTATGGAATATTTGACACAAGTTTTTCAGCAGCAACATTTTCTAACCATAATAGAAGATGGAGGACCTTAGGCTACAGAATCATTATTAGAGGCCATGATTTCGATCTTCGATCATATAGATATTCCTTTAAGGAGGAGGGGGAATCTCGCAACATACATGTTATGATATTTCTCGAAGTGATGGTGGGAGGTGATCTCATAGGAAGGATTCCAATAGGTTATTTCTTGGGATGAGTTCCAGCGTGCCTTCTATGATTACATCTACTCAGAAAATTTGAGGACCAATTGAGACGGAGAGTTTAGGAGTCTAAATAAAGGTACTCTCTCAGTCCTCATCTATTCTTCTCTCTTCAAAGATCTGTAGTGCTTTACACCCATTCTAGGGGGAGATGAGTTATTCCTGGTTAGGATGTTTGATTCTAGTCTCAGGCATGACATCCGATCTCAGGTGAACATCTTCAGGTTGACTTCCATCACCTCTATAGTCAACCAGGAACAAATAACAGAGTGAAATCTGAGGGATTCTAGAGCTGTGATCTACGACAGCTCATAATCCAGAGTTGGCACCCCTCCGATTGACAAAAGGAAGAACCACATGGAGTCTATGTGTGGAGATCCGAGGAAGTGTGATACATCATCAGGAAGCCATGTGGTATGCTAAACATAAGGGATGAATATACATAAGAGGACACATTTCCCAAGAGACCCAGTGGAGTGCTGATCTTGTAGCCATATGGGTCATCTTCAATAGTTATTTCAGTTTTTCTCACCAGCAGTGGGTGATAGTTGTTCTGTTTCGACTCCTCATACCAAAGCAGGGCCACTGGTTTCTCATCAGTCATGGAATTTGAGTTCTTTCTTTCATTAAAGCCGAGATGGTGGTCGCAACCATGTTATCTAGTCAGCAGGCCTTCAACAACTACAAGGTGGATCAGCTCAGGGTGGTTAGAAAGGGTCACATGGCCATGGTTGAGGCCATACTTTTGGAGTGGAGTAGACCCAGTAGGAGTAGGATACCAAACCCTCAATAGTTTGAGGTACGATTCTAGTTTCCTGAGTTCTAGCTTCTACACTTTTTGATACAGGGGCTTCCCATAGATTCATATCTATTGCTATTTTGGAGAGTCTTGGTATATCTATCATTACATCTTATAATATATTGATGATGGACACTCTGTTGGGGACTATAATGAGTAGTGTATGTTAGTGCAAGGAGTTCCCTCTTGAGGTCGGTTGGTGTCACTTTTTATGGGAACTTAATGTCTTAGATATGACATGCAACGATGTCATTCTCGAGATGGACTACAGAGTTCCCTTATAAGCTGTTGTTGATTTTTATTACCGTAGGGTGTGTTTTATGTAACTAGAGGGAGGATTCCTTTTGCATAAGGGAGAATGGGATGTTTTGGTGACCGGAGAAGGACCCAACCATCATGGGTTGGGAGGAATTAAAACCTAGACTGTTAGTATGTATTTAAATGATAAGGAGACTTCATAGTTGGACATTCCCCCAGTGGTCGATCATTTTAGGGATGTCTTTCCAAAGGGATTTTAAGGTTTTTCTCCTAATTGAGTGGGAGATGTTTCTATTGATCTTGTTCCAGGAGCGGCACTGGTGTCCATTCATCCCTAAAGGATGGATACTCCATTGATACATGAGCTCAAGAAGTGGATAGTGGAGTTACAGCCAAAGGGTTTCAACTGACCCAACACTTCCCCTTTGGGTGCTTCTATCCTGTTTTCAAATATGGCAGATGGTACACTAAGACATTGTGTGGATTATCTGAAGTTGAACCCATTGACGTTCAGGAACCTATATCCCTTACCATGAATTGATGATCTCTTTGATCATCTTAGAGGATCTCAGTGTTCTCGAATATTTACTTGATATCTATTTACCATTAGTTGCACGTTAGACCATCAGATATATCTCTTACAGCCTTTCAGAGTAGGTATGGTCTATACAAGTATGTGGTTACGTCATTTGGGCACATGAACGTGCCTATAGTTTTTTATGGGATTGAAGAACCAAGTGTTCCATCAATACATGGATTCCTTTGTGGTGGTTTATTTGGACGATATCATGGTGTACTCTCACAGTCAACATGGCCATACTACCCATATTGAGATCTTTTTGAGTACTCAAAGAGAGAATAAGTTATATGACAAGCTCTCAAAATTACACTTTTTGATAGACCAAATTCACTTCTTGGGTCATGTCATCTCAGAGACAATTGTATCAGTAGACCTAGAGAAAGTAAGAGTAGTAGTTTCCTATGAGCATCTGAAGAATGTATTTGATGTATAGATTTTTCAAGGGCTGGATGGTAACTACAGATGTTTCATACTATATTTTCATTCATATTAGTGCCACCTATGGGACGGACTAAGAAGGGTTCAAAGTACTTATTGTCAGATTCTTATGAGTCAGCCTTTCAAGAGCTGAAATGGAGGCTAACTTTAGCACTGATACTGGCATTTCCAGAGTTGGTCAAGATCTATACTGTATACTGTGATGCCTCAGGTATCGGTCTGGGAGAAGTGCTTATGTAGGGGGAAGGAGTCGTTGAATATGAGTCTCAGTAGTTGAGGCCATAGGAGAAGAATTACCCGACACATGATCTTGAGTTGGCTGCAGTCATTCATGCATTACACCGTTGTAGAAAATATCTATTGGGAGAGAATTTTGTGGTTTTCACCGACCACAAAAGTCTCAAGTATATATTTACTCAGTGCATTCTCAATTTGAGACATTAAGGGTGGGTTGAGTACCTTCAGTCATTTGACATTGATCTTTTCTACATGAATGGGAAAGGCAACGCAGTAGCTGACACCTTGAGCAAGAGGACTCTAATACAGGTAGTTCAAGAGGCCAGCCGTGAGTGGATGCTTATGGCTATGTTCTATGAGATACATTTGGAGGTTCACGATAGATAGGGTAAGATGTTTCTTTCTTCTATGGTTGTTATCTCTAATCTACATTATCGAGTGCGAATGAGGAATCTATCATGTTCTGAAGGAAAAGTCTTATAGGGATTGTGTGCCAAGAGAGGACATTATTCCTAGATGGACCATAGTCAAGGATGAGATCTTGTGATTTCATGAGTACATATGGGTGTTAGTAGACATACGTGAAGAGCTGCCGTGGGAGATTAATTCCATAGTTTGGGCAGTTCATCTTGATGTCACCATGATGTATGGAGATCTTCACCAACATTATTGGTGGCATGGTATAAAGAGAGATGTTGCTAAGATTTCCATGAGGTATTCCACCTGTCAGTAGGAGAAGGCGGATCATCAGTGAAAAACAATGATTTTTAAGTAGTTACCCATTCCTCAGTGGAAGTGGAATGATGTTGTGATGGATTTCGTGACAGGATTATCGAGGTCACCTTGTGGGAACGATGCATCTGTGTTTGTTATTGACAGACTCATGAAGGTTTCTCATTTCTTTCCAACTAAGGAGAGCTTCAGTGTTTATGAGCTGGGAAGGATTTACATCCAAGAGATTGTACATCTATATGGGGTTTCACACTCCATCGATTTAGAAATAGATGCATGTTTTACTTCATGGATCTGGCATGGACTACAAATGGCATTGGGTACACAGGTACTTCTGAGTACAACTTACCATCCAAAAACAGATGGCCAGTCCGAGCTTACAATACATGTGCTAGGGGACATTCTTTGATCATGATTCCTCGATTTTGGATTTCCCTGGTGGAAGAACATACATCTTGTGGAGTTTTTCCTATAATATTATATTCAAGAAACTATTCAGATGGCACCTTATGAGGCTTTGTAAATTCTTCCATGCCGATCACCCATATTTTGGCTGGATGTAGGAGATGTAGCTATGATGGGACCTCGTCTAGTCTAGGAGACCACAAAAGAGATAATGTTGATTTTGAAAAGGATGGAAACTCCACAGTCATGACAGAAGTCTTACGCTAACTGATGGAGATGGCCTTTGGAGTTTGAGGTTGGAGATCAGGTTTATCTACATGTGACACCAAGGATGGGACACAGAAGGATTAAGAGACAGGGAAATATTTCACTGAGATATGCTGGATTGTTTGAGGTTTTAGAGAGATTCATGATGGTTGCCTATCGGTTGTAGTTACTTCAGATGTACCAAGCTATACATGATGTATTCCACGTTTCTTAGCTACAAAGTTACTTATTTGAACATTCTACTGTTTTCAAACCTGAGTAGGTTGAGTTACAGGTTGATGCCTCATTTTTAGAGCATTCTATCTAGATTGTTTATCATATCATGAATGTTCTATATGGTCGGTCTGTTCCTCTAGTATGAGTGCTATGGAATCACGAGTGAGTACCGAACGTGACATAGGATATGAAGGATGATTTGCGACCATAGTGGTTAGATCTATTCAAGGATTCTTCTCCTATGCCACATTATTAGATAAATTTGGGGAAAAATTTCTTTAAAGTGGGATATTTGTATGAAACCAAACATTGTTTTCAGGTATGGGTTTTCTTTTATAGTGTTTTTGAGAAAAACAGTAGAATATGGAAATTTGTGGAGTAAAAGCCATGTACTTAGGAGTACACACTGTGTACCTAGTTGATGTGGACGACCGTGTACTAGCCGTGTGAAGGATGAGAAAATGTTCATGTGGGGTGACATGGAGACCACCTAAATCAGAGCCCGAAAAAGGCATATACAAACTGTGTACTTTTAAAAGACACACCATGTACTTTTTGTTTTAAATGTTAAATCGGATCGGGGTCGCATCTAATTGGAATAAATAAATTCTTTTCAATTCCTCTCATCCATGAGTGACTGAAGACAACCAATATTCTCTGATCCCCTGAACCATCATCCGTTCTTCCAATTTATCACCTTCAGTTGCATTGGAATCTCCATGGTGAGTTATTACTTCTTCTAGAGCCTCACCTCATGATATCATTCCTTCTGTGAGATATCCTTTGTTGAATGTTTTTAATGTTTTTGTAGATATACCACATTCTTGGTTGATTCATGGGCCGACACCATAGTATATAGATCGTAAAATTCTGAGGAAGGTGGTTTGTTCCTTTTTATAGTTAGTCTTTGAATAATTTCAGCAAAAATTCCCAATACCCTAGAACAAGGTATTGTATGTTAACGAATTTTAGCCATGTTAATGCTTGCTTTTCATTGTGTGACTGAGTAGAAGTTTTTGGATTATTAATAGGGGTATTCTCCTTGATATAGATGTTTTGACCATGTTAGTCTTCATTTTGATCATTTGTTCTATCTTTTCATGTTAGACTGCTTCTTTTCCATGCCTAGTGTTGTTAGGGTGGAGTTATATTATTTGATGTTGTTATATTCTGTAGTTTTGTAGCTAATAAATACCTGAAAGATGTTAGATAAGTTGTTATTAAGGTTTACTTTGGCTGTTAAACATCATTCTGCATGATTGCCACACACAGGGTTGTGGGAACATGGTGTAGTAGACCATAGGGAGAATAGACATTGAGGGCTTCTCGAGAGAGTCTGTTTACTTCTCACGTTGTGAGAGCACAAGGGGGTGGAAGTGAGTGCTCCCTCAGAGTGTCTGAAGATCCACATTGCTAGACCATATGGGGAATTTGATGTTGAGTGCTTCCCCAGAGTGTTTGTAGTTACCGATAAAATTCCACAAGGGGGAATTTACAGTGAGTGCTTCCTCCGAGAGTCTTTGATAAAGCTAAAATGGAGGGGTTAAACTATGAGTGCTTCATAGAGTGTTTCTTGTGTTTGATTGGTTGAACCATATGGGTTAGGCTATGAGTATATCCCATAGGTTTACTTGTTTTTGAGTTGATTCTTACTTGATATATGAAAATGAATGCAATTGAAACTGTAGTATTATTTACTTTTGAGTACTTCCTATCTTACTACTTCATTTTTCTTATATCCTTCCATATATATTCACTAACTATTAGGCATATATCTTTGGGTGGGTTTCTACTGTGATTAGTCTCACATCCTATTTGGGTCATGAATTTGTTCCCAAATAGATTATATTGTTGCATTTATAGATACGGGAAAGCACCCTTCTACTTTAGGTACCTGATTATAGTGGAGCTGGAGATCATGGGACTAAGTAGAGGCTTGTGATGCTGCTAGAGTTTATTTTTTTCTTTTTCCCTTTGGTTTAGCATGTATTCCATAATTTTGACTTCTTTTTCTACTTTCCCTAACATATGTATCATGCATTATTTATATATGTGCTCTAGTGGTTTATTACATTGATTATTCTTCTATTTACTTGTTGCATGTTCTTACTCCTACCGTTGTTGTTATCTATTTATTTCTATTGTATTACTCTTCCAATGAGGGTATAACTTGCCCACTATCACACACATGGAACTCACTACTAGTTAGAAGCCTCTAGAATTTGGCGAAACGCGCTTGAGGTCATGTGACCAACCGGGTATGGGTCACCTCAGGGACGCACCTGGAACTGGGATGTTACAATTGGTCTCTATTATTAAATTTGAAATGTTATGTTTTATAACATAATTATTTCTAATTGTGGTGGTTATCACCAATTATTCATGTCCCATGTTTAATGTTTTTGTTAATGTAGAATTTTTAATCTTTGATATTACTTTTTGGATTGTTTTTATGGATTAGGGTTAATGGGTGTTGGGTTTTAAATTTATAATGGATCAGAAATTGTTTCGTGCATTGTTAAAATAATGTTTTCTGTAAGATATTTTAGTTTTATGTGGGAAAAAAGCATGAGAGATAAATTAATTATTATTTATATTTTTGTTGGATTATGTAGTTATCATTCCATTTTTAATTGGAGGTATAACTTGATAAAGCCATGGGGATAAGTCTGGGATCTTGACTATTAGGATTACATTAGGAATAATGTGATCCAAAAGCGATATACTCTGTTATTATATAAAATCATAAGGGTGTAATCCAAAATCTATTACTTTTATTTTATAGAATTATTAATACATTGATACTCTATTTTGGGATTACTTTTTTTCCTTTCTTTATGTTATGTTTTCACATTGCCTTATTATATTGGATTATTATTAGACCATTATTTTTTCAATAATTTTACAATTTTTCTTAAATGTAGTTGATTTTATAAAATTTTTATTATATGTCTATTGAATTTAATTCTAAATATCATATTGTAATATATTTTTTAATTTTAGATCAAAATTGAATTTTAGGCATGACTAATAAATGGGGTGTGTTTATTCTTAGTGGTATCCAATTAGGTGATTGGTTACATCCTGTAAAGATATGTTCATGTTAATATAGAATAGGTTTTCACCTATTTATAAAAAGAAGAAGGTATTTATATCCTCTAATGGTGTGATATAGATCTATTGTTTTTTTTTGAGTGTCATGTTGATTGGGGGTGATTGTTGGTTATGAGGAGATTGTCTATGTGGGACTTTTTGGTGTTATAGTTCCCTTGTTTTATAAAATTTTAGTCCTACTTTCAAAATCATAAGGTATATATTTTTATGTTATAAATTTCATTTAATTTTTCATTTTTTAAGGTATTTATTTTTAGCATTTATTATTATTTATCTTTTTACACCATTGTGTTATGGGCTGTTTTTATGAAATTAATTATTGAATTACAATGTTTTCCCGACATATAGGATGCTCAGGTAAAATTTGTGGTATGATTTTATTGTATTTATTTTTGGTCTGAGAGGGTGGAATTATTTTATAATGGTATATTTTTTAAATTTAAAACTTTTCACTAGTCCTTATTGGTCACGAATGTGCTCAGGGATTATGGTGAGTTAAACATCGTGATGTGGAATGTTGTCCCAGATATGTTTCTTGAAACATTCATGATTCTAGTATATTGATCTATTTGTCAGTGAGTATACTACATTCTATAATGTAACTGATTTTTTTATCATATGGTGAAACAAATTTTCTTTGTTCTTTGAAATAGCTTTATCCTTTTCATAAGGAAGCACAATTTATCACTTACTAATAGGAACCACTCCATGTTATGTAATGAACAATTTAATCCAAACAAGTTCCTTCACAAAAATTGATGAAACTATAGACTATAACTATATTATTGAGTCCACCACGGTGTGTCACATAGATCTATTATCACTGATATAGAGACCTTAAAAACATTTAGATATTGAATCATTTTTGTGGTTTGAAAACTAGCACTAGTTTAACCCATTTCAAGGAGCTAATACTCAACTATAAACACCAAGAACATACCCCTACTTCCTCTCATGAAATTAAAATGTATTATTGTAATTAATACATTTATTCAAACTAATATTTTATAAGTAACTAATATTTATAATCAAATCATAAGTGACATCTGGTTGAGTACAAATAATGACCTACATGATAGTTCCAATGGAAAATGTACAAGTAATCGTATCCATACCTTGAAACTCATTATATTTATATTTTATTTTTTAAGATTAAAGTATTGAAATATTTCTTGATGTAGTCATACATGTTAAAACTCCAGTAAAATTTAAAAATATATGTGTTCTCTGTTATTCTAATAAACCTATTAAATATATCAATCCATATCATCCTACCTAGTTTGTGGGATACTTTATCCACATCTTTTATCGAGAATCACATTCCAAAAAACACATTTATATATTATAAGTAGATGAAATCATATTTGATGAGTGTTAAGTAATCCAAATACATTATTAGTAATAAAAAATCACTACAAATAGTCCTATTGTATATATGAGAATCATTCTTCACATTATTGAAACAAAATTTAATTATTTCATCATCAAACTAGATGTTCCAACATCATGAAGGTTAATTTAATAAAATAATATACGACCCTAACAAGAAAAATTTAACATGTAAATTTGGAATTTTAAAACCATATATATATATTTTATGTATTTCTTTCACTAAATTGATATTGTATAAATTTCTTTTCTATCCATTGGTGGGGTATAGAAGTAAGCACCCACCATTCATATTTAAAATATGTCTATGAATTTGTGTGTCACATAGATAATTTAACATAAGAACATATTTCATAAATTGTAATCCAATGATTATAGAGTGCGGCTCACATATACTGATGTCAGAAATCAATAATGTAATGATTCATCTTGAAGAATATACATGAGTGGAAAATGGGGATGGGTATCCACAATCTAAAATTATGGCATGGAAAATCACAATATAATTTTGAAAACCTAATAAATGTACATTAATCTTCCTGGAATGGATTAATGAGATTTAAAATTGATATATAATTTCCAATGATTCACAAGGAATGTAAATGGATGTGTAAAAAAATGTGTCATCGTGAACAATTGTTAATCAAAAATTTTAACACAAATAAAGTACTTGTATAAAATGGATTAGGAAGAGAATACATTAAATTAAGAGAGTGATTATCGATGCTTGGGGTGACTATTAATAGTTTTTAAAAACACTTGGAGGGATATTGAGATGAAGAAAAAGATTATATTATATCTGAGTGGGGTTTAATGAAGGGTAATGCTTAGTAGCATGATTATTTATAGAAAAAAAGAGCATAATTATTTATTTATTTGTAAACATATATTATGTTCTCAATGTGATAAAATAATAAAAACCCTAAAATATACATGGTACTCTAATGGATATTGAAAACATTTGTGTTTTTCAGTATACTATTTAGATAGGAACCTAACTACGTAAATTAATACCATTGATGATGTAAAATTGAGTCATGTTTATAATGAATTATTTTTACAACGTTAAATAAAATATATGTCTTAAATGACTCGTTATTCATTTCTAAAATCAATCAAATAACATTATAAACAAATTATATTAATAGAAAATAAATTATTTATTGTTGATTCCCTTTAATGTATGTGTTAAATCACATATTGTTTATTATGTTTTCATAACAAAGGGCTTTTATTTATACAGTATTTAATAATTACCCAAAACATTTATCATGTTACACTGTTAAGAAAATTTCTCCATTATATCATTTAAACATTTTGATTTAAAAAACAATATTTATTTGAAAAAAAAATATTTTTAAAAATATAATGTGATACAGTTTTAAAAAAAACCTTATTTACCATAAAATAATAACTTTAATGATATTAGTGACTATTTCTCCCATATAAAAATTACACCAGAATTCATTAAATAATATTATCATTTATATTAAAAATAATATTATTTAAAAATTATATTAATATAAAATTTATTACAAAATTCTGGATGTTATCAAAATTTTTGTTTTAATTAAACTCAATATTATCAACAAATAAATTTTTGGTCTCTTTGTTTCAATATAATTTTTTTATAAAATTCAATTAAAAATAGTATAAATAAATAATTAATTAATTAATATTGGTAAATATAAATTTTATTTTATTAAAATTAAATTATACATATTCATACTAATAAGGTCTAGATAGGTAATATCTTATTGTAGTAGTGTATGTCCTGAGGGTATGGAGTGTGATGGTGGTACATTATTTGGGTGGATCAGTGAACACAGTTTGGTATGTTATCTTGATAATATTTTACATCTCAAATAAATAGTTTTTCTCAAGTATGAGTCAAAAAATCTCAACATGATATTGGTAAAAGGAAAAACTCAATGATTTCATCCCCCTTCGAATCTATGATAAATGGACTACATAAGGTATGATCCTATATGTCTAGTCCAACACTTCTTCCAACTATGTCAAATTGAAATTATTGTAAACCTTAATATATTATAATCTGAATGGCCACTATAGAATGGTTATATTACCATTTTTGTGATTCTAAAAAGTATTTCAATCCCCCCAAAAAATATTTCCATTATTTTAGTGGTCCACAAAAATGAATTTTTTTTCTATAACTATATCAAATTTTAAGGAATTTGACCAAAAGGGAATTGCATTTACTAATAGTTTGGGTCCTTGAAAACAGGAGATGAATTATCATAGAAATGATGATGTCGCGTAGGATAGGGTAGTAAAAGATGAAGATGATGCCAAGAAAAGTTCAAATGAATTAGATTAAATGGATCATATGACCATAATTTTAATATTAAATTATTATGTGGAGGTATTATTTAGTATTCGCATGAGTCTCATGTCAATAATATAAAAATATAAAATCCTCTTAATAATAATCATAGCTTCACTCACCACTCGATTTAACACATTGTTTGACACCTAGATACACATCACAAACACCCATCATGGAACATAACACCCCATTTCATGGCACACCTAGGAACTCAGCTATATTACCTCTATGAATGATATTCTCCCCTTTCTACTCCTTGTGGGAATAATGAGTTCCCTCATATTCACCTACTGTCGTGACTGTATATGTTGACTTTCCTCCCACATGATAGACTTAGATCCCATTTTATTTTTTGAGGTGGGTCCTTTGTTAGAAAATATATGGAATTTTTTTTTCATAAAGTTAAGTTAAAATTTTATTTCAAATATTCATAATATAATATTATAATTTATTTTTCATGGACATCAAAATAATATTCCTCATGCAATAATAGAAAATTTCATCGACTTATTCAACATATATCTTCACCTATTAAATGGATGAAATACTCATTTTTTAATTATTCACTATTTGTAAACATTTTTCTAATTCAATGAACTATTGAAACATCTATTATATTGTATGGGTAGTGAAATAATCATTACATTAAGAACACATTCTTATTTCATATTAATAACTTATTGAATTTTTTATTGATATTTATGAAACATCACTTCAATTGGGTTCTTCAATCCCCCCTTGGAATTTATTTTCATATTGGATTTTGTTTCTAAATTCAATGTTTTCAATAGCCCCTTATTGAAAATTAACGAAAATCTATAAGCATGGGAATTAATTATCATATCGAAAAATAAACATTTATGAATAAAAACTTCTGTTATTATAACACTTATAATCTAATTTAATCCAGATATGGATTTAAAAAATCAAAAATTTGTTGGGATAAAAAATTAACAAACTTTATACCTATGTTAGCTATGATATATACATATAATATAGTGAAAATTTTTAGCACCAATAGTTTTAGTGAATTATCTGAATGTGATACCAACACTGAAACCTTGATTCTGGGGTTGTTCAAAATATATTTGACTAATCTACTACATTTATATAAAAAATATTATAAAATCACATGAAAGAATTTATTCCCACTTTTTAAGATATTTTATATTTTTTCCTCAAGTAATTACCTTTGAGAATTGATCTTTTAGTACAAAATTAGCAGAATATTATTAATATGAATCAATTATAATGAGCTTTAATATCTAGACTATTAAAATATGGAATTGAAATAAATTTACATTAATAATATTTTAGATATTAATGATATATGATCTAAAATAAAAATATATGGTGACTTTTGTTCTATGAACTCCTTCAATAAATATACAATGTACTTATTTATCATGATTGGATTTCATAAAAAATTAATTCCAATTATATGTTGAAATAAATTGATGTCTTCTAATGAGATAACATGATTCCAATTAGACTCCACCATTGATAAAATTCTAGCTATATGATGTACATAGATTTTATAAAATTAAACTGGTTCCATAAAAACAGACATTGCCTTCAATTCCCTATGCAAAAATGAACACAATATATACATGGGAATATGGTGGTTCGTTATTTATATATAGTTAATGAAATAGGTTTTAGATTTGAATCTCATCCCAATCACACTCTTATATGGAATATGCTTATTTTTAGTTTTTAACAAGGCTCATTCAATTTAATGTGCTTTATTAATCTTTATATAGTATTCAAATTGTTTTGACCATATGATCAGACATTGTTTTGAAACTGTTTTAGATTTTGTTTTCTGTATAGAGTCTTTATTATAAAAATATTTTCAGCACATGATTTATATTGTGATATCCATTAATTTAACAATAGTTATTTTAGTACTGAAACCATTGTTTAGAAAATAATTTCTATTTAACCATACATTTTATGCCCATCACAAAAATCATTGTTACGGTTAAGGGATCTTCTTAGATTATTCATCAAATCCATTATTCACCAAATCAATCATGGTGTTTCTATTAGGTTTTTAATTATTTTGATTTGAAATCGTTTCCTTTTGTAATAATGTTCATATATAATTTCGTATTATCCATGACCTAAGATTTTTTTCACCATAGAAATATATATTAATTATTATGGTATGCTTTACAAATATATTTACTAACTTCTTGGAAAAAATACACTGAAAAAAATTCTTATATTTCTATACCAAGGGGGCCTTATCTTGATTCCTCACAACTTCTTTTCTGGATATACTCCAATTTCATCATCATCATATGAATTATTTTTAGATCTTATATAATCAGTTATCATAATAGTGACTAGTTTTATTTGAATAATAATAATTTATTTCAAATTATTCATATAGTTTTATGATAAACCGATTAATTTTCAATGAAAAATTATTTTGTGGTGAAGGTTTCCTCTTTTATTAATCTCTTATCCACTCCAAATGTTGGAATTATTTCATTTTATTACAATTAATTACTATAAAAAATAATTATTTCCTGATTCCCAAACATAAAAAAGCTCAAAATACCGAAATAATATGGATTTATTCACCCTTGTTTTTCTATATTTTAAATACTACTATGAAGTAGTCATTAAAATAATATTAGTATGAACACAGATTTATGCAGAAAAGGATTACCTTTCTCCATGTTCATGTAATAATATTATTCTCATATAATCAAAACCTCTTCATTCTTATATGTTTTATCATTTTAGAAAAATGAAACTTATTAGAAGAATTATAAGATGCACTTTATTTACCAATATCTTGATAAGTACCAAATAGTTTCTCTTCTACATTTCATAGTATTAATATTAGTTCAAGATATGTTATATTTCTATAAAATTTCTTATCTTGAAATTATTTAAATATTTCTTCACACTGATTCTTTAACTTATAATTATAATGCTCAAGAACCTAATTGGTATTCATTAAAAAAAATTAAAGATTCAAAATTATTTTCTCTTTATCCTCCTACTAAGAATATTTATCATTTATAGATGTAATATGATATTTTTTTATTTCATGAATAACATCTCTAAAAAACATTTCTATTATATACTTCTAAAAAAATTATTTTTCAATTTAACATGAATCAAAGAATCTATTTTATAGAAATGAAACTAAAAATATTCTTTTTATTATTTTTCAATGCTGAATCCTCACTTATATTAAATCAGAGTATCTCCCATGACTCTATCAGTTATGATTTTTCATGAAGAGGATCCTTGAAACTATAATTATATGAGAAAATACATATTTTGAAACATTATTTAAATGATTTCCAATTTCAGAATTTATTACATCATCATAAAAAATTAACCATGATTATATATAATTAGTATCTAAATAATTTTCAGAATTATTATAAATTTTATTACCTTCATCAAGTTGTTAATATTTATGTATCTTAGTGTTTTTCTTGTTCATTTTTTCCCTATTTTCTTTCTTTTTTTATATGTCTTGATAGAAAAATTTATATATTTACACCTTCAATATGTGTAGGATAATCAATATAAAGTTCTTATAAATTTTATTCAAATAAAAAACACATTTATTTATATTATGATATAGATAAATGGGATAATAAATTATATCGGACCGTAGGAATAACCATTAATCTAATAAGAATTACAGTTCCCAATAGATATTGTAGCCATATTAATAGGGGTTTAGGTTTGATATGTTTTACTAAATTGTTTTTATTTTATTTTACCTCTTATAATTCATATTTAATTCACATATTAAGAAGAGTGGATAATTTAAAATTTCAATAAAATTTATAACAAGTGGAATGAATAAAGTAAATGAAATATAACACAATATATTTTTACATAGTTTGGTAAAATTTAATACTATAAACTACCACCTATTATTCCTCCTAGAATTATATTAATCATTATTTGCATGTTTCTACATTTAGGGAAAGTAGCATTACCCTTAAAAATATGTCCTAGAGTTCTCTCACCATAGATTCTCATAAGATATTACATGTTCCCCACCCACCACGTCACAAGAGATCAACATAGAATCCCACTATGTATTCTCCAACATCAGAGACCATCTGATGTCCTTTAATTCAATTCACATATCAACCACTAATATAAATTATACATATTAAATTTTGGTAGATATTTTACCACTTATTGATAAGATATTCCTCCAAATGGTAAATAGATCACCAGTTTTATTACAAATTTTACATATTTAGAAATTGAATATAAATTGCATTATATTTTATTATATCAATAAATTTTAATATATTCTGTGACATTCCTCAACATTCCAATTATTCACGTTTGAACTCCATCTAAACTACAACCTATATTCAGTCTCAAAATTGTTCACAGAACACTCCTCATGCAATGTATATTTTATGTTCTTCTCTAAAAAATATTTCATACACGATACAATGAAATGTAAATTTAAATATAATTTCTACATGAAAAATATAAATTAATGTGATTATAAGAATAAAAACATTCTCCATATTAGGGTCTCAAAACACTTATAGTTTCATGTGAAATATATATCTCAAACTAAAAAATTATTCTTAAGTTATTTTAAAACCACATGTGGATAAATTACTACCCTTCATGCATGTAGGTAATTACATGAAGTAATTATTTCTTTATCCAAAACGTAATAAAACTTGAAATACAAATTTTATTATAAGAACATTGGGATGGTCCTTCCTTTTGGAAATACACACATAATAATATCTATTTATAACCATTCTTTAATATATGCATTTACCCAATATTGATGTCTAATTATTATTACATGAGTTATCTATTTATTATTCTTCTTCAAGTACATGTATACATATGATCTCCTCTATTTAATGTATCCAATTATGTATTGTAGAATCCATCTCATTCACATGAAAAAAACGTGTTTCTTATCTTTCATGTGAACAAAGATTACAGATTATATATTTCAAGAGAAATGAGATCTTTTATAAAAATATTGAAATTGTCATGACACAAACTATCATATATTCCATAGTTTTTATGGATTACTTCACCAATACATAACCTCTACATTCCAAAATGATTCATGGGTTGATATTATTATCTATTAAGATATAGAACAATATTAAATATTTCAAATTCTATTACTCTTGATTATTTCAAAATCATGCGATTATGAATGTTATGGTTTCTTCTATTTACATGATTAACTTCTTCCTTCATAGTTGAACACTTTCATTAATGCGACACCATATCTTTATTACTCGCATTTTAATCATGTGAAAACTTGGTGCAAACATGATCTCAAAATCACAAATGATTGATACAACCAAGGATTTCTATGATTGGAATATATCATGGTCACTATTATTTATGATATTCCCCTATAATACATGACCTATCAATAACAATGTATTCATGTGATCATGGATGTTAGAGAGAATCCTTTGTAGAACACACTTTTAAATGTAATATCAATATTCAAAAATATATCATTCATCGAATTATCAAATTCATAGAGATTGTGTGTATGAATTAGGGATGATCATGTATGATTCACATTTCATCTTATCATCTAACTTATCAATGATCACTGAAATGGCACACTCACAAGAGACAGAAAATCATATAAATGCCAACATCAAATAGGCTAGGATAGAAATATTGAATAAGAAACTCATAGTTAATATCAATTTTGGAATTAAGTTGATTAAAAACATTGAGATAGATATAAATAATTAAGGGGAGGAGCAAAGAAACTAACGATCCATGATTATAAAAGAACACTATGTTCGATAGTGTATACAACACAGAATACTGAGATTAATCGAACCAGGAAATATTATTGAAATATGACCATCATAGCAATGATATTAAATTAGAAGGTAAGATTTAAACTATTAAAATTTTGATATATAGATAAATGATTCAATAAATATAAATTTATTTATTAATTCTTACGAAATATTCACATAAATCTTAATAAATATATATATTTGAAAAAAAAATAATGTTTTTTTCTGTGACTGAATATTATAAACAGTTTTTATATATTTTATAATATTTATTTTATAAAATGAACATAATTTTTTTAAATCATAATATTAATATTACAATATGGTTTAATTTATTATTTTTTGAAAAAGTTGATTATTTATTTAATACTAGCATAATACAGATTTTTGCAAAACCATCATTTCTTTTAATAAATTAATTAATTTTAAAGTACCATTATTAGTTTAATTTGATTTAAATGTCATAAAAATCTTTATTACTTACATTTAATAAAATAAAATAAATTTAAATCAATTTTTTAAATATTTTATCATAAGTTTATTTTTAGGCTAAAACCACATAGTGTCTGAAATATGTTTTAAAGTGCATATTTTCCCTCAATTCTAATTAATTTAAATAAACCTCAATATTGAATGATTTAAATATAATTTATATTATATATATATATATATTGAATTTTGATTCATATAATTATTATTTATATTGTATAAAAATTTCTATTTATTGTTTTGTCAGAATGAAAAGTAAAAATCGTTAAAAAAGTGTTCCCATGGTAAAAAAATTAATATGTCAAAAGTGAGTAATCTTAGAGGTATAGAATATAACTCATTTAAAACATGTTTATTTTTAATTTTATATATTTTCAACATACATATCAATCATATAATAGTTTTTATCATTTTTTGAGGCACTTTCCTTGAGAGTGACTTCCCCTTATTGAATTGTTTTTTGGGTATTTAAAAAATGAAACTCTTATCCCATTATTAAATAGATCACCAATTCATCACCATTAAATACATCAAAATCCAATTATTTCCTCCCATACCTACCAAAATACATTAATCACATCCCTTGTAACATCCTATAGTATTTATTTTGACCATAAATACAATCTAGGGATGAGATAAGTTTAATCATAGTTATATGGACCGAAAAAGTGGTAGTGTTCTTAACTGAGCATATTGATATTATTTATTATTCCAATTCCATAAAACATTTCTCTATAATGATTATATAATTATATAAATATTTCACATATAATAAGGTTTTATTATATTAATTTAATTTCCTAAATGTATCTCCAATTCAATCTAGTGGGAAATGAAACCATTGTTCATTAGTGCAACGAACTACCTCTTCACCAACTAATGTAATTCATTTTCCATTATATAATCTCAACGATAATTATAATGATTTATATAATTTATTTATATTATACTAAATAAATATTAAACATTATTTAAAATTAAATTATAATTAATTTCTTAAAGTATAATCTATTGAAAAAATGATAACTTCGTTTTTGTGTATGACATACTACAGCCTCACAAAGATAAATGATTCATTTTTTTCACATAATATGGATGATATTTATTATTTTATTTAAATAAATAATATTATAATTGTGATATATTTATGATTACAAACTGATAAGATTTATGTTACATTATTTGTATCATGATCGTTGAAAAATGGAAATGTTACTCATGTGTATGTATGACATGCAGTCTCTATGATTATAATGTAGCACATTTTTTATATCTATAATTCATAGTTTTTTATAACAGTATAATTTATTAATTAAAATTATTATAATTTACTAATTATTAATTTTTCTATGATGAATTAATGACCATGTTTTACATGGTCAACACACGAATACTATTTTGAAATTATGAACTATGAATCCACAAAACACTAGATGTAGATATAACTGATTAAGTAATTAACTACATCCTTAAAAAATTAACTTTTTTAAAGTATATAGTATTAATAAAATTATCTTAAAAACAAATAACTAATATAATTTCATTGTAAAACATATACAAGTCATATGTAACAATTCTTGAACTCGAGTGAAGTGTTCTATATCAAAGAATCCTTATTTGAGCCACATTTTCTTTTATGAAACTTATTTATTTGAAATGGTTTACGTACTGATGGATTTCATATTATTCCATAAATTCTTCATAATTAATGGTATTTTATTATATAAATATTTATATTAATTCATTGTATTTATGATTTCAAAGTTACTAAGGTGGTAGGGGTTTATGTTTCAATTTTATTTCTATTGGGGTTGTTTATGATTGAATCTCCCTTGTTGGAGATTATTTAAACATTGTAAAATAAAAAAAATAATTTTATTCTTCTATTGTTATTCAATAATTTCTCATGTAATATTACCATTTTCCTCCCATTAGTACTTAAAATAACAGTTAATTTTTATATACAACTAACATAATTTCATTATTATAATGAAAATACTTTCTCTTCAAAATTAATAATTTATAAAAAGGTTTTAAATATTTCTTAATATAATCCAATGATTTTTAATTTAATTTTTACCCATTATTGTTTATTTTAAAAAAATATATTTAATATTTCATCCATTTACCAATAAATATAATTTTTTAATTTTCTAATAAACATTTAATGGGAATATTTGTTTTAACAAAATAGACATAAATAGAACTTCCCTTACATCAGGACCACACATTTTCTTAAAGAATTAATTAGATGTTTAAAAGGATATTCTCAGAGAAAATTTTTCGACTACAAATTTATGGGATAATAAATTCATTATGTTCAACTCTAAAATTCCTTCATTGTGAATTTTTCTATTCTGATATGAGAAAAATTGTAAACACATTTTTTTCTATGGATAATTTTTATGTTATTCATTATTTTTTATTTCATTTTTTAGAAACCTAAATCATGAATATTTTTTTGATAGGTAATCCTGGATAGTTATCTAACTCATTAGGTAATGTTTTTGTCTCCTGTGAAATTTTATTTTGGATTAGGGAGTAAACATAATACCTTATATGACTTTTTCCACCATGTTATATTGTATTGGTAGTGATCCTCTACTCCTGTTTATATTATTTTAGATGGTTCCATGCATTTTCAATGTTACAATGATCTTATGATATATTTTCATTTATGTTATTCTTCCATTTTATTTCTCATGAACATTCTCTTTTTTGATAGAATGTTATACCTTTTACGTACATGTTATGTTTCCTTATCCTGAATATTCTCTTATTTGGTTTTCAGGAATGTGAATTTTTCTATGTATTTTATTGTTTATTCCATGTAGTTTTTTGTGATCAAAATGAATTGGGATAAAATATAATATCCTAATAAGTATTATTTTATTCTAAATTTAAGTTATTTTGAATGTAGTATTCTGAAGTCACTAGGCCTTACTTTTTTTGGGTTGTAATAAATTTATTTTTATGTTAAATGAAATTTAATAATATGTGTGATATGATGGGTCACTATAAATGGTATCAGGGAAAATATTTAGTTAACCATTGGAAACCATGATGAGAAAACATTAGTTAAACAAATAGGGATAAGTCTATGAATAATTATATGTATAGGAAAATATCATAGAATTTTAGAGATGTTTAGAGAGAGTGGTTTAATAGAATTTATATCCTTGTACATATACTATTAGTGTACATGAATCAAGAACAATTATACCTAGGGTTAATAACTCTAAAAAATGAACATTGGTATTTGAATCGATCATAAACTAGTGCACGATAATGGGAATTTATGAACAACTAGTTTGATAATCATTTTGGACATATTTATAAAATTAATAGGCTATTTATAAACTATCATGAAGATATAATATTGATGATAAAAATGTATGGCCTATATAAAAACTAATATTTATTGTTTTGATAAGTCTATAGTTGATCATATCATTAATTTCATAAATACCCCCATTAAATTTTATATTATTAATGTCTACGATGATTATCATTAACATGTGTGATATTTATGGTACCAAAACAATTGGGTTTAGTATGGTTTTTATATAAGAAATGTTATTTGTGAGAGAATAACATTATATTTTGGGGACACATGTTAAATGTTATTAGTAACCACTTGGTTTTACCCTATCATTGATGTTAATGTGATAATATTAAATTAAGAATATTTAATTTTAAATTGAAAAACATTATAGAAATACATAGGGGTTAAAAATTGATTTATTGATTCCGATAATTTTAACGATGTTCATCATACCTTAGGGAACATTTTTTGAATTATATTAATATAGTTTTAGAAAAAGGACAATGCACAAGCCTAGAGACAACACATGACATATGATAAAGTAGTGGGTCTTTAACCCACTACAAAAGGGTGGAAAGTGATCATCTCTAAACACTAGACTAGGTGATGTACTTATTAGTAATAATTTGTTTTTACTTAAGCGATTAGATGGATAAAGAAAATTTTATTTTGGGAAGAATATTCCATGATGAATTTTTAACATTTTTTGTATTTTGATGTGATTAATGGTATTTTGGGAAATGTTTTACTTGGAAGTGGTATATTTTACCCATAATCAAAACATGTGATTTAACCTGATGTTGTTTTTCAGAATAAAATAAATAAATTGTTGAATGTATAGGTTTTTTGGATGTAGGGTTATTTTTTTAGTAATAATTGAAGTTTAATATTTATATTTGAGATTATTATTAAGTGGTTTTCATTTAAAAAATTATAATATATTGTTTTAACCATCAATAGTTATTAGTAAATTTTAATTTTGAGGGAAATATTAGGTTATCATTATGGGGAATAATGTGATCCATTAAATGCTAATTTTAATGATTAAGACATAAATAATTATCTTAAATACCCATTGTTTGGAGAAATAGATAAGTATGTAGAACTAATTATTAATTGGTTAAATTATTCAGGTCAAGTAAGTATATTTCCCTATTTATTCAATCTATACGGTAAAAGGACCACTCCTCATTTGGAAAGTGATATAAAAAACAAATATTCATTTTCAAAAAATCCATGGTCACATCCCACTGTTAAAAAGTATAACATTATCCACTAAGTGACACTCATTTTCAAATACATGTTTTTTACCTCCCACTAATGTTATCGTATATGAAATACTAGTTATGTGATGACCTTATTGCTTTTATTTCCCTCTATTTAAGTGAATTTTTTATTATTCATATTTATGATGTGGGTTTTCCACCAATGGAATGATAAATTTAAAACCTGTTATTATTGAAAAAAGGATTACATTATTATGAAAAAAAATTCTTTAAGGGGTTAGAATGTAACACCCTGATATTTTAAAATAATTGTGTTTTCAATAGAATACAAAAAACACAACACTAATATCAAATAGATGACGACATATTAATAAGAATTTATTATTTTAATATTACCTTATAGAATAAAAATAAAATTAGTGAGTATGAATAGGATTTAATAGATATTTAAATGGATATAAAGGTTATAAAAATATAATTGTATTTAATAATTATTTAGAAAAAAGATGATTTTTTATACAAACATTTATTTCAAAAATATGTTATATTTTTTAGAGAAAATATTTTAGTTAATTTTATGCTATTTTAGAAAATATATTTTATAAATTTAAAATAATTTTTTAAATCAACATATAGATATTAACTTAGGGTGTATTTTTTTATTTTTTGGATAATATTTATTTTTTATTGAATATTTAAAATACTAAATTCTGTAACAATATCATTTATTTAAACAAATTAGGTAATATAATATACCATCAATTTAATGGTTGATTTAAATATAACATATGTATTATTTAGTAATATATAATCTAAATAATTTATTTTAAATTTCCTTTATATCTTATTTTAATAAAAAATATATTTTTAGGATTAAAACACATCTCTTATGAAAGCTATTTTAAGGTGCATACAGATCTTCCATTTTAATTAATTACAATAAAACCTATTGAGTAATTATATCAATTAAATGTATATATTATATATTTATCATTAATAAATTTAATTCATGCAACAATGAACTCCAATCAAATCGTTAATATAATATATTATTTTTCCAGAATAATGAAATTTCAAAAAACATACTTTCATCACGCCTATGGGTTTCATTTTGAATAAATTTATATCACATATTTGAATGGAAATTGATTAAATAAATTAAATTTTTGGAATCATTACATTTTTTATTATATAAAACAATCTGATTAATTTTTTAAATGAATGGTAGAAATGGTAAAAAATAATTATCGCAATAAACAAATTAAAATGGTAAAAGAGAGTAACCATAGAGGTAATGAATTATTTTATATAAAAATCATATTTATTTTGAATTTTATAGGTGTGAATCAACCTAATATATCCTCTAATAATTTGTTTTATATTTTAGAGGAATATTCCTTTATAGGGACTTGCTATTATTGAATAGTTCTTGGTACTTACAAAAATACCACACCTCCTCCATTATAAAAGTGGGCACCCTTTCATATCTATAAAACAATTTCAAAACCAATTAGATCAGAAAATACCTACCATAATCCCTTCCATACTACACTTACTACATTTTAGATGCCTTTTTTTATCCAATATAAAATATAAGAGGCATATGGTATAATCCTATATGGGTTGACCTAATAAGATGTATCATTATTAATTGAGATTCTTTGTTTTATATCATCAACCACTTCCATAAAATATTTCTCAATCATGATTTTATAATTATATCAGTATATTATATATTCAAATATTTTATTATGGAAATTTAATAACTTAATTCTCTCTCTATGTCCATCAAATTGGATAAAAAACATCATTCATGTGTATGGGGGACTACTCCCTCACAAAACACTGTAATTTGATTTCCATCATCACCTCTCATAGAAGTTTATGTTTATGTATCTAATTTTTGTTATATTATAATCCTGAAATATTAACCACTTTATAAAATTAACTTATAATATACTTTCTTACCTTACCATCCACTAAAAATTTATAAAGTCATTCGTGTGTACAGTTTACTATTACCTCATGAAGCGATATGATTCTTTTTTAGTACCACATTACACAGATAGAATATGTATGTGTATTTAATATAATATTAACATTATTATGATATAATGATAATTATAAAATAATAAAATAATTCCAAAAAATTTCCATCATGATATCAAAAAATTGGAGACATTGCACATGCATAATTATGAACTACCATCTCCATTATTATAACATAGTTAATTTTTTAAAATGACAATTCATGATTATTTATAAATTTATATTTTATAAATAATTTTTTTTATTATTTTAGGTTTATTATTCTATAAATGATATAATAATGAACCCTTGGACCACACTCAATAAATTGATTCCACACTTGTAAAAAAAACCTTTTTATGTCGCTTTTTTGTTTTTAACATCGGTTTTGAGGCGACGTTATAACGAGCGATGTTAAAAATAGGATTTATTATGTATGTAATTTAATAATTGATGTTAATGATGAGTTTTAATTTGTTTTAACATCTTTTTTTAAAAAAGGATGTGAAATAACATCTATAAATGATGTTAAAAATCTATTTTTAAAATGGTTTTAAAAAACCAGTGTTAAATGTCATTTTTTACGTCGGTTATTTAAAAACCAATGTTAAAATTAATTTTTAATATCAGTTTTAAATAACTGATGTAAAAAATGTTTACTATCATTTATATATTTTCATAAAATTTGATTTTACAGGTCGAAGATCTCAAATGGTGTAACAGATCAAAAGTTATTAGCATCCTAAGATTGATATATTTTTTGAGGAAAGTTTTAATGAGAAAATCGTAGCTTCATCTTAAAAGGAATATCAGAATCCAAAGGTGGATTTTTTTATTTTAGTATGATATAAAGCATTATCCATCATTATAATAAAATAATAGTCATTAAATGGTATGTCAATTAAGAAAACTACTCATAAAAAAATAAATCATGGAAAAATATTTACAAATACATTGATGATATCACCGAAAGAAGGAATAACCGAATCATGTGGAAGACCAAACACGTTGAGTCAGTGGAATGATGTTGTCTGAATATAATTATCATTCAATGGTATATAAATTATAAAAAACCATAAAAACCATAAATCATGGATATATAATTAAAAATACCTTAATGAGATTGTGGAAAGAAGAAATAATTGATTCACATTGATGATCAAATGAGTCAAGTTGGGTTAGTGATGTTGTTTGAAAGAGATTATCGATAAATAAGAACATTTTTATAATGAAAACAAATAATTGAGATGATAAAATAAAACATGGTATTAAAAAATTTAGACGGAAATCGGAAATTTTGATGTTGCAATGCAAAAAAATTGAAATTTCGTGTTGGCGGGATATTAAAATTAGCTTTCATGACGGTTTTATGATAATCGTCATGAAAAGATATTAAAATTTTCACTTATTTACAACATTGGTTTAATAGTAACTACTGTGAAAAATAAATTATCATCACTTTTTCATGTTGTTTATTAAACAAATGACGTGAAAAATCAATTTTCATGACTTTTGCACGTTTTTATTTATTAACCAATGTTAAAAATAAATTTTCACGCCATATATTAAATAAATGACATGAAAAATGTTTACAAACATTAATTTCATCTCTCATGATTTGATTTTATATGTCACGGAGCTCAAACAGAGTTACGTAATAATTTTTATGGCCTTCAGAAATTGGCATTCCCTAAGACTTCATTTAGAGATGATCAACTTATGATGAATATAAATTTTGATCTATAACTCCATTTGATATCTATTACCTAACAAAACATAGCTTGCAAAATAAACTACATGTTTGTAAACATCTTTTATGTCAGTTATAAAATAACTGATTTGGAAATTATCTTTTAACAACGCTCATTAAATAATCAACATGACAAAGTCATGAAAATATATGTTTTCTGTTGTTTATTTATAACCAACATGAAAAAATTAGGAAAATTGATTTTTTACATCAGTTATTATATATCCGACCTGAAAAATCAGCGAAAATTGATTTTTCACATTGGTTCTTATATAACCGATGTGAAAAATCATCAATATTTGATTTTCACATTGGTTATATAATAAATTGTGTGAAAAATCAATTTTCAGAGATTTTCACATCGGTTCTAAAAAACTGAGGTGAAAAATGGCAACGTTAAAAATAATTTTGTACTAGTTCCATTTTGAAATTATAAACTAACAAACACCAAAAAACTATAAAGATATATAAATGATTATGTAATTAACCATGTCATTAAAATAAATGATGTAAATGATTTAATTTTAAGCTCTTAAACATGAAAAAGGTTCTTACTAAAACACATAACTGATATAATTTTAAAATATAGGACATAAGAGAAATTCATGAAAAATCTTGGGATCCAGGTAAGGGTTCATCTTAAAACTTCTTTCTGAGAGTCACATTTTCTTTTATACATGTAATTTAATTTAATTTTCCCATACGCACAAACTTTTCAGATTATATAATGAGTCCTTCATACTTTTGGGTATTTTAATTTAAAATTAAAATACTTCATTCATGGGAGTAATGATTCAATTGTTATGAAATTGATAAGGTTTTAGATTTTATTCTCATTTTAATTTTGAATGTTTAGGGTAAAATTTATGTTGAAGGAAATTATTTGAAATTTGACCAATAAAATCCATTAATTTTTTCACCCTTTAGTTACAACTGAAATTATCAAGTAATTTTACCACTTTAATTTCATTCATACATAAAAATATTGATAATTTTTTTTTTTTGAAAAGGTGACTTCATTTCCCCCTTCAGGGGACAAATGATTTTTCTTTCAAATTCATATTTCCTAAAAATGTTTTTAATAATTATTTCAATATTTTCCTAATATATTTTAATTAAATTTTTAAACATGAATTTATTTCTAAAAACATTTTAAATATTAATATTGATGTAATTTTAAAAAAACAACCTGTTGACTTTTCTTAAAAAATAGGAATGGAATGTTTTTTGTAACATATTCATCCTGAATGAAACTTTCATGTCATAAAGTCCACTCATTTATTTAAATAATACGTTATATGTGTACAAGGGTACTTTAGATAATGTTTTTAAGAATATTCATGAATGTTTATATCTAAAAAGTTATTTTCAATGTCAGAAGATATTTTTATATAAGTATTCGAGTTAATATTTGTAAGGAATCATCATCAATGAAGGAAAATGTTGATCTTATTTATTTCTCCCAAATTATATATATATATATATGTCTCTCATATATATAACTATATTTGTATCCCTTTTTATTTTTTTCTTAATTTATACCTTACGTTCATATCTAAAATTCCTTCATTAAAAAATTATTTTGATTATGATATGATACAAGATTATGAAGCTGATTTTTCTTTATATGGGTAATTCTTGTATTATTCCTTATGATTGATTTCTTTTTTTGGCCCATATAAATAGAGAAAACGATATTATGGGTATCCTATACTGTTCTCAAATGCATTGGGTAATTTTTTAGTCTCACGAGGCTTCATGTATGTGATTAGGGAGTAAAACTAATACATTATGAGGCATTTCCCCCACGTTATATTTTCTAGGTAATTATCCTTGACTCATGATTATGACTTATTATATGTTTTATCAACATTGGAAATCATACCATGATTTTATGATATCATGTTCTTTGTAAAATTATTCCATGTTCTTATTCATGAGCCTTATATGTTATGATATCATTTATACCTTTGAATCACGTTGCAGTGAACCTAAACCCAAAAACCTAGATAAGGTGCCTTAGTATATTAAACATTCATAGATACAATAGGTCAAATCCAAAATGACGAATTATATAAGTAGACCTGGAGAACCAAAAACATACATGATTACCATTTTATATTGGGAAAAGAAAAGAAAACATGATACATAACTTCCTAAAATGGACTATATCCTTTAAATATCATTCAATGTTCTCTTTTTAGTATATTTAGAAAAGGAAACAAAATAAGGGTGAGCATAAAAGCTCAGTAAGCTTGAAATACATCAGAAGCTATTATAAATCAATCAACAAAATAAATATATAAATTTATTTAAATGAACACTGATTCCATTTAAATAACAATACTCCGTGAAATGACAAGGAATAATCTATATGGAAAGGTAAAAAATTTAAAACACATTACATTAAATAAATAAAGTGAGTAAAATATGGAAATAAAAAAAATATGGTCAAATAATTCAATATAAATAATCACATAATCTTGAAACATGACCATGGATATTTTTAACTAATCGAATAATCACATGGAATATAAATAATAATATGATGAATAATTTTGGTTGTCTAAAAATTATATATCTATCATCAACAATTTTATTATCAAGATCTATCATGAAGACAATTAATGTCTATGTGTAGAAACCTATCTGATTTGGGGAAAGGGTTCGTCTCAGGATACTTCTGTTGAAAACAAAATTTATTTACTGGTCCCCAATACTGGACTTTAAGGTCCAAAATAGTCCTCATATATTTAATAATAACTTTAATTCATAATTAATGTTCCTTATTAAATATCCATATTGAGTAAAGGATACAGATTTAACTATAATACCTTAGTTAATCAATAAAATTTATATGTAAACAATGTGTGTAAAAATGGTATAAGTTTTAGGAAGTAATCATATCCATCACGAAACAGTATGGATGTTTAAAATAAATTTAATTTTCAATAATAAAGTATTTCAAGAATGTGATTGTTCATGTGAATGCTGATAATCACAAAGTTAGGTGAAATTTCACAATAACTATTACCATTCAGTAATTTTCGAGTAACATTCCCTTGGATGAAATCATTCAAATTGAACTTTAATATACCATAAATAAAGAATTATTCACAATATTAAATGTCAAAGAAGATGTATTTATACCTCTATAAAAAACATAGGTTCTTTATATATAGTAAATCTCAAATATCAAAAATTTAGATAAAAAAACTTACCTCACATGTCCTTTTAGTTAAATGTTATTTAAAATCCAATATATCATTTTTTGAATTTTTATTAACTTATATAAAAAACATATTCATATGTTTAATATCAAAAATCATCGTTTCATCACATATTATCAGCCAATTTGAAATAATCATTCATTGTTTTCATTGTTTTGGGTGTTAACTAACTTGCTTTTTCATACTTGATTTTTCATGAATGATCTAATTCTTGAACAAATTATATTTTCCTACCATACACAGAATAATAATCAAATCATAATTATCTATTTTTTACAACAATTTTAATTTCAAAACAAATCATTAATTATGGTTATGAAAAATTATGTATGTTAAGATCATCGAATAGTATGCCATATGTACGCTTGAGTAACATTTCTATTTTTCAATAGCCATTATGGAAAAGAGGTAAAAAAATATTTCACATTAAATAATGATAATAATATCATTAATACTATATATATATATATTTATTTATATCATCCATATGGTGTGGTATTGAAAATAGAGTCACATCACTTCTTGAAGGTGGTAGGCCACATGTACACAACAAATGTTATCATCTTCATAGGAATGAAACAAAAATAAATAAAATGATATATATTATCATTAAAGATTCATAAATATGTAATTAATATCTTAATTATTTCACATATATATAAAATATATAATCATTCACTTCATCTTCATCTCCTTTTATGTCATGTATTTGTGAATGTTGAATCACATCGCTTTGTGAGACCGTTGTCTACCGTACACACGAGCATCATTATCGCATCTCTTATGGAATAAAAGATAAAAATAAATATATGATATAATGATTCGTTAAGTAAAAATATGTTATAAATATTATATACATAAACATAAATATATATAGATATATACTTAAATACATCATTATAACCAACCTTGAGTGTTGGAAATGGAAAAATGAATGTCATTGGTTGCCTAGGGAGTAGTCTGTCATACACACGAACTGCGATTTTATAACAGATTTGATGGAAGTGTTGATGGTTTTATGTAAAAACCATATTAATAATAAATCATATTATATTTAATATACTGAGGTTTTTATATCATCTTGTTTTAATAAAAATGTATGGTGGTGGAGAGTGATGTAAAATAAAGATACTCATTAAAGAACATTGTCTCTTCTTCAGGTATCCCCCATTGGATTGAACTTATGCTTTCAAAGGTTGAATTTATTCCCAAAATAAAGCTTATAGAATGAGTATATGGATGTTTTTAATTGAGTTTTCTATGTATTAGATTATAAAAATAAGATTAATGGTGTGAATAAATGACTCAATTGAGTTATCTTTTATAGTTGAGGGTGGATAGAGTTTTTGTAAATACCATAAGTATTCACTATTGGGAGGTATCCCTTTCCTAATGTTCCAAAACATTGATAAATTATGGATTTTAGGGTATATATGGATGTAAAAACCCTCCAATAAGAAAATAAACCCATTTTTGTCAATTCACATTATGTATCTATGTTTACTCAATTTTACCCTTTTAGTTTTTACTATGGTAAGATATATATTTTTATTTACCTAAGTAATTTAAATTTTAAGACAGAAATTTAAATTAGTTTTATGATATAATTTGTAAAAAATATTATAAATATAACATCAAATTTAATAAAAAAAATCACATGTGTGTGTAAAATTAAATTTAATACAAGAACTTATTATGATAAAAACATTTTTTTAACCTTAATAGCAGAAATTTATTTTAACTATTTCCACTCATAATTATTATAAAAAGTAAAGTTTACATTTTTAGATAAAATAAATTATTAATAATAAAAATATCTAATCCTTTTTCAAAAATTATAATCATATAATTGGTATAATTTAATACAAAATTATTCACAAACACAAGATGAAAAGGCATGTTTCTAAAGTAATAATGTTCAAAAGATTACACAGTTACTATATCAAAATTCAATATGAAAAGTCATATATTAAAATAAATTAGAATAATTTATATAAAATTGATCTAATTTTAATGTTAAACCAATTAATAAAATCATTTTAAATTATAAATTATTTAATTTAAAATGAAGTTTTCTATTAAAATTCATAATTTCTCACTATTCATTCAAAATGAAAATTCAAAAAAAAACTCCCAAAAATTAACCCTTAGATAATTTTAGATATTACTATTTGAAAAAATAATTTTAGTTGTCCTCATATATTTTCTAAAAGTGGTATAAAAATTATACTATATGAGCATAGTGGGGGTAAATTTTCATTTAGAAAATCCAGTTTTTATGAAAACATTTATTTTTATTTTAAATGATTTTTATGTTATTTCTTAATAATAGGTAACCCTAGTTTTCATAATTTATTTATTATTATCCAAAAAAATTATTCCAATGCATAGTTTATTACTATTATATTAAATAATAATATTTTTATAATATTTTACATTTCATTTGACTCAGTGTTTTGTGTAACGCAAGACAAACATGATTATTTTATATGACAGAAGCATAACTTTGTGATGAATGTATCAAGAAATAAATTCATTTTTTATGTATTGAAAGTGATTCAATATATTATACTTATTTAAAAATATATATATCTTACAGTTTGAGTGTGTGATATTTTTTTTCTATTTTTTGTGTTCCATATCACATATCTTATAAAATACAGTGTACTTATTTTAAAATATTGGGTTGATACATTCCCCCAAAATTAAATAAACTCTTTCTGAACAATATAAACATGACTACAATAATTAATGGTTTAAAATATTGAAATTCCATTATTGAAAAAAATATATTTCAAATGGGTTAATAAAATATTTTATCAATAGGATAGAATGAAAAGGAAAAAGGTCATATATAATAATAAAATGAATTGGTTTACAAGTATAAGTACATATGCTTGAATTGAAAACATGGATACAAAATAAAATTTCCGTAATGTCATGTATTTTAATCTGGATGAAAATTTGAAGGAAATTAAATTTTTTCGTTAGCTGGGTAGGTCGATTTTAAATTCGAGTATCATAAAATTTTATTTCCGATAGTTGACACTGTGATGTATCATTTAATGATATTGAATTAAATTAATTAGATTAATAATAAAATTGAAGAAAATAAAATGAAGGTTAATATCCTTCTTGAGAACATTGAAATATTCGATGAAATATTTTCAGAGATAGATGTTGAGTTAGTACGGGAATTTAAGAATAATAGACCCATGATGCTGATAGAATAACAATATTAAATATATATTATTCATATTCATGTCTGTTTTTAAAAAAATGATATTAATCTCAAATTGTGCATCGTATAAGAAATATCAGATCACTATTTGGTCTGAAAAGACCGGGATTACCCTAGGTAGGGTATAATATTGATGTGTATTAGGTGTTTGGAAACAATGAATGTGATAATAACCTATTTATTTTTAATTAATTTATTATTATGTATTTTATATAATAAATATTTATTTTATCATAAATGGCACGTTGTATGAAAAATTGAGACGACCATTTGGTTCGGGACGTGGGGATTACCGTAAGTAGGGTATAATTGTTGCGAGCATCAGATATTTGGTCAAATTTCACCTGAAGATAATTTTCTTTGGTTTATAAATATTTTGTTTGAAATTTAAAATACTAATAATAATTTTATTATTAAAATTATTATTTTCATTGAATAAATGAATGGAAATATAATTCTACAGTTAATAAATTATGTTGCGGTATAAATAATAAGTGGGAAATGTCATAATTGTGATATTATTAACTCTTCCAATTAAACACAAATTCAAAATCAATATTACTTTAATAACTGATATACCGTTTTGGATTTTTATTAATTTTTAATGGTGTCATTTATGGGTTGCATTAAATATTAATAATTTTAATTATTATTATTATCATTATATTGGGATAAAACATTGGTATATATTTAAAGTATATATATAAGCGGATTAAATATATATGTATATATATACATAAGTGGGTGTATATATATGTATATATAGATGTTTTTAAATATATAGATTATATATATATGGCTGGATACTTATGGTTGGATAAGATATAATATTATTAATTTTCCTACATAAATACTTTTTTCTGGTTAATTTATTAACTTCATAGTTTTAGTGAATGTTCTTTTTGAACTATTCATGATGAAAATTATAACAATGATTTAAGAATAATAATAAAATATTAATGTTTTTATTATTATTATTAATTAGGGAAAATAATTTTGGTGTGTATATATATTCAATATATATATAAATTTATTCTTATGTGTGCATAGGTGTAAATAAAAAAATAAATAAATGCATTCCTTCATTACCAGGCATTCTGTTGTGGGTCCAAGACTAGTATTTAATTATTTAAATAGTTTCATGGGATTTATGAAAGATAATACGATTCAACCTAGATCAAGGTATGGATAAAAATTATTAAAACTGGATTAAAAGGAATAAAAAGAATTTTAATGAAATCAAAAGAGATGAAAAAGAAATGAAAATAAATAATAAAATAAAAAATGAGCATGAAAAGAGTAAAAATAACTAAAAATGGATTTAGCCATTTTTATTTTTTTCTTATTTTATCTTTAGTTCTCTTCCCATTTATGTTATATTTAATTTATTTTATTCTTTTCCTTTTTTTTCATGTATTTATTTTCTTTTTTTAATCGTTACATAGTTATTTAATTTATTTTTTTTTCTTTTCTCTTATCTCACTCTCCTCTACGTTGGGTCACACCCCTGCCTCTCCAAGTGGTATGTCACCCCCATCATCGCTTCTTAACCTAGATGCACTTATGATTCATGTAATTTTTGAACTCCATCAGATGTTCTATGAAGCTCTCAGTATGACTCACCGTCCACACCAATAATCATTGAGTTTCATCCTCTTTCTGTTATACAATCTAACATGGAAGGTTTTAAACCAAAATTGGGGGATTTCTTAAATCATCTAATTTACCCCATCTTAGGTCAAATAAAATTTTTCGTAGGGTATGAGATATACTATGAATAAGAGGTAGGGTGTATACTCTCTTTCAAATCATTTTGTTTCACCTTTTATATAGCATCTTTCTACCGCACGTTGGTGCCTACTGGTGATACAAAATTTTACACAATCTAATTTAATAAAACTATTTTTCATGACTATTATAACCCTGTTTGAGGTGAACCTACTTGTTCAAATTGTTGAAACATCATTGGATACCCCCATTTGGTGAGATGACAGAATTATTCTAAATTCTATTATCCCAGAATAAATAATTTATTAAATCCATGTGTTTGTGTGACCCTCTTTGGTTGATTTTTAATTCAAATATATTATTTAGGATAAATTTGAACAATGACATTTGGGGTTTTTTTGGTTTTCTTATACCGAATGATTCTATAGTAGAATTATTACTTTGATATAGAAATATATTATAAAACAGTCATTTTTCTAACTTTTTATGATAATGTGTTTTTCATTAATAAACCTTGAACTATGAATTTATACGAATTGGTTAATTTATTGGGAACAAAGTTAATTTCATGTCTTGAAATATAAATTCTCGTATAGAGGTGTGCATTTTTCAACCAAAAATGTGACAAGTTGGATTTTTAGGCATGTTTGGGTTTAGATATATTTACTGTGCTACTTATATATTTTTTTGATTTTTGGGATTGAATAATTAGAATGTGAGTGGATTTTAGTATCTTAAATTGATTTTTTTTAAATTATAAATGATTACTCTATGATATATGATTCTTTAAATGTAATTAATTTTAGGATAGGGAGAGAGAACATGGGTTCCATATTATGGACCCACACATTGACACTTCATTCCAAACTAGTTACCACACTATGAACTGGGGATGTGATGTCATAGGATTTTCCATATTAAGGTTTCCTTGGTCTTTCTAGATATACATGAGTGATACCAGTTCCCTAAGTGATAATCAACGATGGACCCACTAGCATGTGTATATGGCAAACCTCATGTGATTATATACCCCTCATGTGGGATACCTGGGATAGACTCATGATAAACCACGCCTCGAGAGATACATGGTCTTTAGAAGTATTTTCAGGGACATTCTTGGTGGTGTTTTAAAAATTGAAGGATGTATCATAGAGATACCTTTAGTATGGGCTCATACTCAAAATCTAAACATTATTCTCATAATAATGATAGAGTATCTATAGTTTTTATTGATGTTTCTTTGAGTACCTTGTTAATTATTATTCCTCTATGGTTCCTTGAAGAACACATTTTTTGACACATAAATCATACCACAAGATATGATTTAATCATGGGGGTATGATCATTTTTATTTGTCATTCACTTTTATAGGGTTTTATATATGTAAAAATATATACATCCAACTTTATAAATATAATTTTTTTAGATTCTCGGCATAGGTAGAAGTATGTTTTATGGAATGGGTGTCCTCTTGGGAACCTAGACTATGTTACAATTATTTTTATTTATATAAGTTGATTACATTTATTATAAACATAGCTCGTTGATTTTTTTCTAAAACACAAATTGGAATGTTCTAGACACTGTGGGTGTCAACCTACTAATATTATATCTCATTGTCTTCTTGGGAACTATTTGGTACCCAATTGGATTATATGTTCATGAGTATGGATAACGGGAAGCATCATTCTTTCGATGTTGGACTGTTTCTTACTGTATAAGATATAGATTATGGGAAAAAGATTGATTGTTTTCTAAATATGCAGTAATTACACTTTGTTTCATTTTTTATTACATCTATAATAGCATTCTTGTGTTACTATTTTATATTCTTTTAAATTAGAACAGACATCATATCATGACATCATTGCGTACCTGGTTTATTTTATTTGCTTCCACACATGTCATTTATTTAGTTGGGATTATTTATTTTCTTCTTCATATTGTTTAATTAATATGATTCCGCTAATTATTAATATATTTGTCATCTACTTGGTATTACCTTTTTCATATAAGTTAATAGTTCCCCCCACATACACGATAAAAATGCCAGCAGTTATAGTAAGAATCATCTAGAGTTTGGGGAGATGCGCTTGAGGTTTTGTGGCACACCTAGCTCGGAGAACAATTCATGTGTCTCCCTGGTCAGGGAAATTAGAAATTGGTATCATATGTGGTTATATTCCTTTTTCTTACTATTTTGGGTTGGTAAATAAGAGACTAGGAATGTTTTGGCCATTTTTTGATAGTCATGGTATGGACTGATCTCCCCACATATGCGAAATGAACATGTGCCTAGGGATGGGAATTGATAATCAGGCTTTTCGATATTACATTTGATATAATTTCACCTTGATTGATTGGTGTAATATTTGGTGCTTATGATTTTTGGAATTTATTTAAATTTACACTTGGCCAGGCTTATTGGGGATAAAATATAGCATGAATCATAATATCCAAATATAAATTCACATTCCACACAGAGTGCCATGCCATGTTGTTGAATTTTTGGTTAACTGCTGATATGATTGAGTTAATTGAATTTTGTTCCATGTAATTTATTTATTTAGAATGAATATTAGATACCATGTTTCAGTGATATATTTAGTGTGACATACTATTTCATTAGTACCTTTTCACTATATTGTTTTCATTTTATCATTATTATATGCTTATTATCATTTCCTATGATTAAAATGCCAAGCTTCTCTAATTTCTCCATTATTCTATCAATTTGATAGATATAGTGACATGCCAACTTGTTTGATATTTAATTGGTTTCTTTTTTTAAAATTTATTTGTTTTAATTAAATGGGTGCCAAATGCCACTTGTAAGGTTTATGGGAATTTAGGGATTTGTAGATGGACACCCATAGGACATGAATTTTGAACATGTGCATGTTGTTTTAAGATATGGGTTTATTTGTAAATGGATTGGAAATAACACCTATAGTGAGGTAATCTATTTATAAGAAACCTGTTTAATGGTAGTTTGAGTTTTTCCAAGAGATTATTTAGAACAGAACCACAAGTTTCTTCCATAGGAATTCTTCCCTTTAGTGATGGAATTAATGATCGGATCTTGTGCCTAGTGTCTTTTGTAGGTTGGAACCCATTATGGGTCGACGCCTTCTTCTTTCAGAAGGGGATATACCATTGTAGGTAGCACCCTTTGATTTTAAATCCCTTCTTAATTCCATTAGTTTTTTTGGCCTTTTTTTCCTTCGACTACCGTTGTACCTAATATGACTCTAACTTTTTTAATTGTTCCCTTATCCGTACAGGTATTTATCGTATCCTCAACCTTCGTTTCGGGATTAAGCATCGGGTAAGGCTCATTTATTGTAGTATATCAATGCCTCAAGCATGGTCAGTTTCTTCATAGGTCGTTTGATGCTCTCTTCTTCATAGTAATGGATAAATTGATACATATTCATCGAAGATAAAGGTGATGTTTTTTGTATCTCCTCGGGGTGGTACGCATTCTCATACATAGTGTCATTGAGTTCTTATTGTTGTTATGAACTGGACGAGATTAGAGTACTCGTTAATTCTTATGATTTCAATTATATCTCAAGTCATCTCTATAGCAGGGTAACATTTACATTAACGGAATCAAGTTCATCCCAATGCTTGGGATGACATATAGAGACTTCTGTGTTTTGACACACTGGTCAGTTTGGTTGTGATTTCATGCTAGTTGTTTAAATTTTTTCCATTTTGGTGACACTAACTTAACCCAATTTTGAGAGACAAGTCTATGTCTTATTTTTGAGGATTAGAACACTCTTAATGTGTGTTGTGTCATACCGGTTTCATTAAATATATGTTCTTCTGGGTAATAGGAACACAACCAAATAAGATCGTCATATTATGGTTGGACTGGATTAAATGTCAAAAGGATTGTGTAAATTAAATAATGGTAGTTCATACTCAGCAACACGATGCTGGTGTAGTTGGATATGTTTGAAATCATTGAGTAACACCATTGGCTATGGGTATACAATGGTGATAATGATTGAATGATAATGGGATGCCTCGAGTGACAATGGCTCAACAAATAGTTACCGATAGTGCATCAACAGGTGAAGCCGAGATTCTTCTTGATGCCAACCATTTATAGTTCGATCGTTTTTCATTCCACAATAGTGGTATGTTCAACTTGATGTCGTTTAAATCAATTTGTTTTATCCTTATTAGTGACAACCATGTCCCCTATATTGACATCATCTAGGTTTAGTAAGAGGGTGTCGGTCTTACACGATGCTAAATATTAAAATATATTGGGTAATCTTTATTAGGTTTCAAACTGAATATGAGGTTCAAATAAAATATTTTTTAATCTTTAGTGACCCTTGGATTCCCATCTAAGAATGCCTTGTAAAAACTCTTGAACACTGGTCAATTCATCAAACATGACCTCTAGGATTATTCTAGTCTAGGCTAGGTCAATTTAATAGTGTGGCCTTCTTGCATTTGTTCTGAAATCTCAATCGTAAACATGGTGTATTGACTAACCTAGGTTATTTCCTTTCAATCATGTCATCCTAATCCATGGTTATCCCATACTTTATTTCGGGCTTCGTGATTCACAAATCAAAGAACCTCAATAGAAGTCAGTTATGGACTTTGGTAGAAGTGTTTGTGCTCAATGTGAGACAATTTTAAAGAAGGCATCAAATTTTATTTTATTAAAAAAACTGGATGATTAAGCCAAGTGTCTTGTGGAATAGTCAGTAGATGTAGAACGACAATTTTCTCTCCTGTCCAATAGATTTATCATTGTAGGACTATCTTTTTCATGTTCTCATATGAGACGAGTGTGGTTTTTGTTAGCCAGGGCCTTTCATGAATAGATAGTTCAGCATGGGTTTTGAGGTCGATGGGGAATCAAATGTTTTATACGTTTTGGAAATCACTTAAGAGGAATCACAAAAATTCATATGGGCAAGTCTAGTTGTCAATTCTAGTGGTATATTGCGTCATGTATTGGAATTTCCCCTTCTTAAATGTAAATACAATCATGGTATGTACCTTTGGCCCAATGATTAATGAGAATATTACATGGTCATGTCTCTAGCTAAATGGGATCAAGTATGTTCTATCTCGGTGTTTCGATTTAGAAAATGAGTGTCAGATTAGATATTAATTACTTATGTGCTTCGTTCCGAACCTATTATTACATGTGTTTTGGGTTTTTTTAGATGAAATATGGTCATTTATGTGATACCTTATAAAACTTTTAGGTCATATTAGGGTTACCTAAATCATGACTCTTATTGGTCAGGTGAGGGTTATGTTGTTTCTGAAGGAATCTTAGGGATGAAAAGTTCTATCGTAGGAAGGTTGTAACATTATGGGTTTTTAGCCAGAAAAAAAGTGAGGCAAAATAATTCCTTCCATTAGCTGGGTAGGTTGGTTTTTAACTGAGTGTCAAAAAAATTTATTTCTTATAGATGACACTGTGATGTGCATTTTAAATAAATTGAAATAAATTAATTAGATTAAAATTAAAATGGAAATTAATTAAATGGGGAGTAAAATTCTTCTTTTTCATATTGAAATATTTTCGGAAATATTTTCAGAGATAGATATTGAGTTATTGTTGGATTCCATGACCTTTAGAGCCTCGATATTTATAGAATGGAAATGTTAAATATTTTTTATTCATACATGTCTGTGTTTTTTAATAAAAAAATCAAATAAAACTAAAATTGTGAATCGTATAATAAATATGAGACCACCGATAGGTCCCAAATGTTGGGTTTACCCATGGTAGTTTGTAACATTAATGAACATTGGGTGTTTTACACCTCACACGTGACAATATCATATTTATTTTTAATTAATTTATTACTCCATTTTTTATATGATAAATAATTATTTTCACTCAAATGGTGCATCATATGAAAAATATGAGACCACCATTTGGTCTGAGACATAGGGATTACCCTAAGTATGGTATAACTTTTCTGATCATCTGATGATTGTTCAGATCGCACCAGATGATAATTTATTTTTATTATAATTTTTTAGTTAGATGTTATATATAATAATAAAATTTTTTTTATATTATTATTTTCATTGAAAAATAAGAAAGAAAATACAATTCTTTAGTTGATAAATTGTGCAGCGATATAAATAAAAAGTGGGAAATGTAATAATTATGATTTAATTTATTGTTCCAATTAAATAAAAACATGCAATCAATATAAATTTAATAACTTTTATCCCATTTTTAATGGTTTTTTTGTTTAAATTGTTAATTATTTAATCTAGGAATTGTTTTAATCTATAGCAATTTTAATTATTTTTCTTAAATTTGACTGAGACAATACATTTTTGTATATATATTTTGATTAAATATATATGTATACATATATACATATGTGGTTTTATACATATGTATATAGAGATGCGTATATCTATATGAGATGATAATTATTAGGTTAGATAAAACATAATTAATTGTCCCACATAAATGTTATTGTGTGGTTAATTTTCTAACTTCACCGTTTTAATGAATGTTTTTATTAAACTATTCATGGGGATAATGATGACATAACATTAATAATAATAATAAAATATTTTTGTAATTATTATTATTATTTATTTATTTATTTATTAGGGAAAATAATATTTGTAGTATATATATAAGGAATATATAAAAATATTTATGTGTCTGGGTGGATAGGATTAAATATATATATATATATAATTTCCCTTTAACTAATAGCCTTTCGGTTCTCTTGACCATCGATTTAATTATTTAAATACTTACATGGAATTTTTGAAAAATAATATATCGTATCCTAGTAGATGGTTCGAGTAATAATAATTAAAATATATTAAAAGAAATAAAAAGAAATTGATAGAAATAAAAAGAGATAAAAAAATTAATGAAAATAAATAATAAAATAAAAAATGTACATGAGAAGTGTAAAAATAATAAAAAAATGGATTTACCAATTTTTATTATTTTTGTCTTATTTTCCCTTCCCCACCCTTCTATTTTATTTTTAATTTTATTCTTTTACTTATTCTTTTCTTTTGTTTTTTTTCTTCTTTCATTATTTCATTTATACCCTATATTTTTCTTTTCTATTCTCTCCCTCTCATCTCTTGTGCATCACACCCCCTCCTATTGATGTGGTGTGCCACACCCTCTGACCGCTTCAGAAGCCTTTTCGACCTCCATTTCTTCTTTGTTTTCAACACCATAAAAAGCACTTTGAAGCTCTCAATTGGGCTAACATTCTGCACCAAGAACCATTGTGTTTTATCCAATCTCTATCATGTGATCTACTATGGATTTTTTTATCTGAAATTGGGATCTTTCATAAATCCTATGATTTATACTGTTTTAGGTCAAATGAATGGTTTCCACGAAGCATGGGATATACAATGATTATGAGTAAGGGTGTCTACTCTCTTTCAAATATTTTTTTTTCATATTTTACATTTCACGTTTTTTATGCTCGTAAGTTACTTCTAACAAAACACAAATTTTACCAATCTTGTTTAATGAAACCTCTTTTTATTACTATTGAGTCCTTCTTTGAGGTGAAACAACATGTTTAAATTTGTTCAAAATTGTTAAATACCCCTTTGGGTGTCCTGACGTTATTTGTATATATTCTATTAGCCATAAATAATTAATTTATTAAATGCATGTGTTTGTGCGACTCTCTTTGGTTGAGTTTAAATAAAATAATTTCTTTCAGATAAATGTGAAGCATGAAATTTAGATAATTATTGGTTTTTTTATTTCTAATGATTCCTTATTATAAATATTATAATTCTATGAAATTATAATAGAAAAAATTTCATTTTTATTCTTCTTTCACTAATATAGTTATTTCCTAGATAAGCCTTAGAATATGATATTAAATAAATTGGTTAATTTATTTATTACAATATTAGTGTTATGTATTGAAATAATACTCCTCTAATGAAGGTTCACTACTTTCAACCCAAAATGTGAAGAGTTAGTTTCTTTCAGAATTTTTGGATGTTGATATATTGATTTTTCTAGTTATATTTTGTTGTGACTATTTGGCTTGAATAATAAGGATGTGTGTGGCTCTTAGTATCTTTAATAGATTTTTTTGCAATTATAAATGTGCACCTAGTGATATAAAATTATTTGAAATATATTTAAATTTAGGATGGGGAGAGAGAAAATTGTTTTTTATTAAAGTCCCACATATGGACTCTCCTTTCTTGATTGTTTACCACACAACACACTATGGAGGTGATGTTTTAGGCATTAATAGACAAGGGTTCCCCTATGCTTTCTAGACACTCATGAGTGATGTCGGTTCTTTAAGGGACAATCAAGGATGAACCCATTGGAAAGTGGCTATGTTAAGACAAAAGTGATACACGACCGCTTATGTGAGATACGTGGGAAATAATATTAATAATTTATTCCTCGAGCGATACTTCTTCTTTCAGATGATTTCCATGGACGAGCTTTGTGGTATGGGAAAAATTTAATTAAATAATGTATTAATAAATTTTGGAAGGGCTTGGAATCGAACTCTGAACATTAATATAATAATAATTATAATGCAAGGAAAGTTCTTATTAATTAATCTTTGAGTTCCTTATGAAAAATTATACTCTCTAATGCCTTGAAGAACACTTTTTTGACACATAAATTAGACCCCAAGCTTTAAAAAAAGTTGGGGGGTGTCCACCTTTTTAATTTTCCTTTTGTTTTATATGAATTCATATATGTATACATATATAAATTCTATTCTATAGAGGTATGTTATTTACATTCTCGACATTGGACGAAGAAGGAGGTATGGGATGTCTTCTCTTGGTAATACGGACAAAGTTATAGTTATTTTTATTTATTTAAGTTACATGAATTTATTATAAATATGACACATTGTTTTTAATCTGTAGAACAAAATGGAATGGTCTAGAAAATGTGGGTGCGCACCTACTATGATTATGTATCAAACCCTACTAGGGAACCATTTGGTAACTGATTAGATTATATGTTCACCATATGGAAAAGGGAAAGAGTTATACTTTCAATTCTTGAGTGTTTCTTACTTATTAGGATAGTGATTGGTGGTAGAGTACCAAGACTTTACTCAAGATGCAGTTGTTAAACATTGTTTCATTCTCATTACATCTTGGATATAATGCTTGTATTATTATTTTTCCATTATTTTACTTTAATACATACATCATAGCATGACATCATTGCGTATCTGGTTTTATTTATCTTCTTCCACCCTTGTCATTTATTCAGTTGCGATTATGTATTCTCTTCTGATTCAGATTGTTTTATTTATATGCTTCAGATACTTATTATAATTTTTTTCTACTGCTTTCTATTAACTTTTTTCTTATTAGGGCATAGTCTCCCCCATAGACATGTTAATAACGACCTCACTACCAGTCGATAGCCTCTGGATTTTGGGGAGATGCGCTTGAGGTTATTTGGACAACCCAACTCAGATCACCTTTCTATTGTCTCCCTGGCCATGGAAGAAACAATAATAATACTCAAATAATTATAGAGTGTGAATGTGATGTTTTTAGAAGAAAGTAGTTGATCCAAAGATGGCTAATGTCCAAAAATACCAAATACCAAAAACATCTTAAAAGAGTCAGTGATATCATCATAAATCAATGTAATATGATAAAAAATTATCTCAAGATCAATTTTCTAAAGGTGAGGAATAATTTTATTGTTTAAGAATATATAGAAATATATTTACCTGATACTTTTCTATTTTATAAGCATAATTTCATCCTTCTGTTGAGATTTTTTCAATCTTTAAATCATTAATTACTTCAATAAATGTATATCCAAAAATGAATTGTTTATTCCTAAATAAATAAAATTCAATATTAATTGATCATAATATATATAAAAGAGAAAAAATTATTTATGTCTATCTCAAACACTTTTCCAAAACCACTATTCTGTGCACATATTTTTCAATATGCATAAATATCTATATGGTGAGGTTAAAAACTAGTCTCTAAAACCTCATCAAATAGTAAACATACACTATATCATAAATGTATGACATATTTACCATTCCAAAATATTTAAACTCAAAAAAATAGAAACATTTATTAATGAATTTCAAAAATAAACATATCATTACTCTATAACAAAACATGAAATATCGGTTACTTTCAAACATGTTAATATATTCTTTACGTATTAATATAAAACATGGTAATAACAATAATTACCACAAAATATTATTAAAGTCATGCATCCCCCCTTATTCATTATATAAAATACAGATTATTTGATATATTCGTTAAATCCAAAAATACTATAAATTCCATCAATGAATGGATAACCACTTTTTCAAAAAAATAAATAATATGTTCAAATGTAGTCACTAATATCCAATTTATATTATCCGTACTAATAATCTCTTTATACCGAAATGAATATCTCAAAAATAGGAACATGATGATGGTTATTTTTCATTCTATCATGTGTTTTCTAATAAGTTCAACTTTCAACTAAAACATTTTTCATCACCATCAAAAACATTTAACAAAATCTTCCACATCCTGGAAGAAAAACTACTATAATAAAATCATTATACATTTCATAAATCATATAATAAATTAATTATTGAAAAAAAATATTTAAATTATGTAACTCCTAAATCCAATCATATGATAATTAATCATTCCACTTCAACTGTATCAATTTCAAATTCCTAGCCTTTATCCTGAATATTTTTTTGATGTACATTCCCTAGATGATTTGAGAATTTATTTTCATAGATACCCATCTCCCTAAATTTGAAAAAATGAATAACAGATTTTTATTTAATCATTTTTAATTTTTATCTAGGATTCCATTTTTGTAACACTTATAATAAACTCCATATTTATTCAATAGTTTCCTTTGTTGATTCATTCAAAAACCATGAAATATGTGAAAATAATTCATTCCCTTCTTCCATTTATCATTTTTTCTCTTCCACCCTATTTTAATCTTGCTTATAATTGAATCTATTAAACATGGAAAATTATTTCAATATCTTGATAGCACAGAAAACTATTTCATCTTATCAATAAGTTTTTTGAGATACCACCACCCTTTTAGACCTTGATTAATCTCATTAAATAAATTGGAAATCAGGCACTGTGTGATCAGTATGAAATCTGTAGAATACCTAGATAACATTTTAAATATCTTTTCATACACTGAAGTAACTTATTCTTCCTTACGATATAATATTTGTTTAATTATCTTCATATTAGTTTGTTTATCATGAGGGAGTTATTTTATAATGAATTTATCTTTTAAATCCTTCCATTATTTGATTTTTGTTTCCTCTTCCCCCATAGTATTTTAAATCAATGACCACCATGGATTATAATCACCTTTATTAAAATAAAAAACAAGTATAAAATTTTACTTTTCCACACATCACAATGCCATATCTATCAGTTCAATAGAATAAATCCATTTCTTATTCTCTATTGGGTCATTAGCCCCATTAAATGATGGGGTCCTATGTTGCATAATGCAGTCCAACAAAGGATAATCTCATTATGGAATAGGTTGCTCCATATATGCATGGATATTTTTCCTAAAATGATTTATATTTCATAATATACCCATAATTTTCTCAGTTATAATACATGTTATATTAGATTGTTTAGAATGTAAATATCTACAATATCTAAGATTACTATTCCCATCTTCATTTTAAGAACTATTTCTAAACAATTTCATAAACTGGATGAGCTAATAAAATAATGAATTTTATTTCAAAATTAATACTTCCAAGTTTTTTGTAAAACTTATAACAAATTAAAATTTATTCATTATTAGAGTTAGAATCTGAAATAATGGTTTCTTAAAAGATATATTAATTTTCTATTTTCTTTAATTGTTTGTAAAGAACATGTGAATTATACTAATCATATCCCTCGGAAGTGTCAATGATTAATAATCTAATCTCACCCTTTTGATTGGGTAAATAACTAATCAAAAAATTTTTTTAAATAACATAAAATATTAAACAATTAAGTAATAATAAATATGGACAGGTAAATAACTAAAAACGCATTCCATTCAATCAATAACATGTATATATTATAGATGTAAAAATGTGGTCTGATAATACAACATAAATAATCACATGATCATCATACATGACCATTGATATTTTAACAAATAGAACAATAACATAGATTATCAATAATGATGTAATGAATAAAATATGTCCTTTTAACATTCATGATCTATTAATAATATAGTTACTATCAAGATATGTTTTCAAGATAGTTTATGTCTATGGGTAGAAACCCATCGTATTTAGAAAAACTGATTCGTCTAAGGAGACTTCCAATGCCTGAAGGCGATTTCATTAATTCTTCCCCAACCCATGTCTTTTATGTCCAAAAATTACTAATATATTGAATAATAATTTTAATTCGTACTTAATTTCCCTAATCAAATATCTTTATTGAGTAAATGAAATAGATATATAAATATTTCCCCATTTAATCAAATAAATTATAATGTAAACACCATATATAAAAAGTTAACATAGTTTAGGAAATTTCATATCATTCACACAAGAATATGGGTATTTATGATAAATTTGATTTCCAGTGAAAAAATGATTACATGAATTTGATTATTTCAAGGTAAGATAAAATTAACAAAAGAAATGGAGATTGCACAATAACTCTGAAAATTTGGTAATTCACGATTTAAATCCCTTGGATAAAATAATTCACATTGAAATTTAAAATACCATGAGGAATGATGTATTCATGATATTATATATAAATGGGGATATATATACTTCTCACTATATAATATAGGTTCATAATATAACATACGTCTCAAAGAAGGAAACATTAGATACAAATCCATTACCTCACATGTCCTTTTTGGTTGAATGTGTTTTAATATAATATATAATTAATTTAAACATTTTATTAACATATAAAATAGCCTTGTTCATAATTATAATATAATTCATGAACCTTTTATTATATATTATCACTGTTTTGTTCATAATATTTCATTGTTTTTATTGTTTCTCATGTTAACCCACTTGTTATGTCATGGAGGTTTTATCATGAAAGATCATGTTCCTAAACATATTTTATAGTTATATAAACTCCATAATAATAATCAAGAAATAATTATCATATTTTAACATCAATTTTACTTCTAAAACCAATTATTAATGATGGTTATGAAAAATTAATTATGTTATGATCATAGAGATGGTAGGTCGTACTTACGGGTGAGTAATGTTTCCATTTTTCAATGGTAATTACGAAAGGTGGGTAAGAAATATTTTTTACATTTTTTAATGAATATTATATTCTTAATAAAATCATATATAATTATATATATCACCCTAGTGGTGTGGTTAGGATATATAGTCACATCACTTCGTGTAGGTGGTAGTCCATAGGTAAAAAATGATGTTATCATCTTTACTTGACTCAAAAAAAATAAAGTAAAATTATATATATTACCGTTATAGAATGATAAATATATAACTAATATATTAATTATATCATAAATGTCACATATATAAATTACTCTATATTTACCACCTTCCTAGTGATGAATTAGTGAAAGAAGAATGACATCATCTCGTGAGGTGGTAGTTCGTCGTACACAAGAGCCACATTTTGTATGTCCTCAAGAATGAATGATATCAAAATATATTTGATATAATGACTTTATAAGAATATAAATGTTATAAATATCATATATATATAAACTATATAAATAATCATAACCATCCATGAGAGGTGGAAATCTAAAAACAAATGACATATGTTCGTGACACGAAAGTCCATCGTACACATGAATAATGATTTTGTTACTCATTTTTTGGAAATGGAGGTATATTTGGATCATTCCATTATTATAAATGCATAAAACTATATAGAATATACTAAGGATATTATATCATCATGTATTAATATAAAATTAATTAGGTGGAGAAAGAATAAAAATAAAGATGCTAGTTGAAAATAATTTCCTCTTCTTTGGGTTTCCTCTTTAGGTTTTCACTAAATCCTTAAAAGACTCGATATATTCACAAAATAGGTTTTCTAGGATAAAGGAAGGGATTTTTTCTATTTTATTTTTGATTTTCATGGATGATTAATATTGGATTGTAGGTGTGAAGAAGTGAGGAAATTGGGTGAATTTTTATAGATCAGAAGGAGTGTCATTTTTATAAATACTTAAAAGTATTAACTATTGGGAGGTCTACCTTATCTCATGTGCCTCAAAAATAGATAAAAAACCTAGGGTAGGGTTTACATGGTAGATTAAATGAACCTACACATAATAAAACACATTTTTATCATTTCATCCATTAGTCTTTATGTTTACTCAATTTTACCCTTTTAGTTTTTATCAGGATACCTTGTTTCTTTTTATTTGACCATTTAATTTAACAATTAATAATTATATTAAAATTAGTTTTGATAGATAATTTATTAAAACTATTTCTAAATAATAAATTCAATATATTAAATAAAATTCACATGTGTGTGTAAAATTAATTTTAATAAAAATTCTTGTAATGCGTTAAACCTCCTTTTCAACATAATCGAAATAATATATTTTATCTATTTTCACTAATCACTATGTTGAAAAATTCATTGAACTTTACTAGATAAAATAAAATATTTTATTTTCAAATATGGAAACCATTTGTCAAAATTCTACTCACACATATGGTAGAATTTAATTGTAAATTAATCTCACAGAGGTGTTGAGAAAGTGGGGTTTTAAAGAGAAAATGTTCAACCGTTTACAATGTTTTTATATCAAAATAAAATACCAAAATTTTTCCAATGAAAAAATTTTATTGATATAAATTTAAACCATTTTTCTCTGAAAAGACTTATAATATAATTTAATATTATTTATAATTTATAGAAAAAGGTAATTTTTAACTTAAAATCTAATATTGATCAATATTTATAACAAAATGAATTATCTCTGAAAATTTGTTAAAATTAAGCATAATTAAATTTCAATATTATTATTTGAAAAATTATTATTTTTTCTTAAAAATTTTCTATATGTGGTGAATTTTAACTTTTAATTATATGCACAAAGCACGATTAAACCATCTTTTTGAAAAAATTAGTTTTTCGGAAATTATTTATTTCTCTTTTAAATGATTCTTATTTTATCTTTATTCAATATATAACCATAATTTATATAATTTTGTTATTACTATTCATACTCATCATACACACATGTAGAAGATAACTGTTATATTTAATTATAATATTTTATTAATATTTCACATTTCCTTTAAACGTAGTGTCGTATGTAATGCAAGATAAACTATGTATTGTGGATAAAACCATCTAAAATCAATGTTATTTATACCAAAAGAAAAACTCATTATTAGGTTTAATTTAACCTATTAAAAATATTTAATTTATTTTGAAATAAATATATCATAATGATTTGTGGTGTTATAATTTTTTCTAAGATTGGAGTTGTGTGTCACATACTTTATCGGATAAAATGTTCTGTTTTCAAAATCAAGTGGAGTAACAAAAATATTATGTTTCCTTACCATGTTTATTCCCATCCTATTATTTTTATTTCACCCCTTTTTTCTATGTATTTTTTGTTTATATCATTATTTATGGTACATTAAAAGGATTTTGGTGTACATTATGTAAAATAAAATAAATAATTTTTTTGCCTAACATTCAAGTTTCATAAACATAGTGTTCCAAAGACACTAGGACCCATGATCTATGGGTTTTAAGTAACCATTTTTTACTTCAAAAATCATATAATAATTGGTGTAAAAGGAATAGTTTCTATAATGTACCATAATATCCAACCCCACAACAGTTCTCTCGATATCTACATGATGATTAATAATAATCCTCACTACATCCACAATTCGATCTGGTACAGGGGTCGGTACCCAGACACACATCACACATACCCATCAAAGGATACACCACACAATTTTTTATTCCACCTGACCAGACACTTGTAAACTCTATGTTAATGATATTCTCCCCCATTCATTCCCTATAATCTATAGGCATGATCACATTGTCCCCATCATTTATGGATGGCCAGGTTGATCTACCTCCAACATGGTAAAACTGGTTCTGACATGTTTCATTGAGGTGTGTGCATGGTTGGCCAATAGTTTCCCATATTTTATTGTTTAATTCCATCTCAAAATTATACCTAAAATTTTATTTTTTAATAAATATATACATTTTTCTCCTTAGACATCAAAATAATTCTCCTCATGTAATAATATAATATTTCATGTTATTCTTCAAAATGTTTCTTTACCCAATTAAGGTATATTATCTTAATTTTTAATTATTCACTTGTTTTGAACATTTTTTCATTTAAAGTGCCAATGACACAAACTCTATAATTTAATGTTAGTGCAACAATAATCAAATTTATAACGCATTAACCTTTAATTTTCATAGCTTTTGGACATTGAACCGTCAATTTATTTATTCAATATAAATCCCTTATAGATATATCACAGGAAGGTGAATCTTGTGAAAATAATTTAATAATAGAAAATGTGAGATAATAATATATTAAGATGAAAAATACAAGAAATGACAATTAGAAATTAATAAATGATCATAATGTATGAAATAATAGGATAATAATATTATAACCATGTACATACAAAACATGAACATGATACATTAAATATGATTATGGTAATAGAATTTACATGAAATAGAGATACATTACAATTAAATGTGGAATATTAATTATCATTGGTATCATAAAAATTTATTATGGATAACAAAAAATAAAATAATCCCTAATCCCTAGGATGACATCCCATGACCCATATAAAATAACATAATGTGATACTAATATTTATATAATTCATTAGAGAGAGATTTATTTATAGTTTGACCTATCATATAACACCATATCCATACATATTTTTGTCACATAAAAATGAAAACTATTATATATCCATAAAAATTAAAATCATTATTTACACAGGATAATTAAAAGGGAATCCTATAAATTTAAACAAGGTAAAAAAATATTCCAAATAATAATATTAATGATATTATGAACATATATCCATTGATAAAGAGAAAAAAATATTAAACAATTTCAATGGGTGGATGATAAATTATAATTGATATAGATGAAAAATCATTCATAGGACATTGTGAAATTATATGAAAATTTAGATAACACGTCATTTTTTAATTTAATTTTTACTATAAAATGTTATTTAAAATGTTTTTTCCAAATAAAATATAAAACAATAGAAAGCATTTAATTATAATGAAATAAAAAAGACATGAAAATGAAGTTTTATAAATAAAATACATAGAAGATGTAGAAAAAATAGTTTATCTAAGAAATATTATGGAATAGATAAAACAGATTCCGTTTTTAATGACATATGAATTCTGTAATCAATTTACATAAACATAAAACATCCATATAAGTAAAGATATAGTTTGGTATATATCCATAATGTGATATATATTTTTGTATATATGTATCTATCGTTTTTTGGGTTTTTGTGACCTTTTATATGATAATGAACATGAATATCAAAGAGACATATCCAATCAAATAGATACTTAATGAAAAGCTCAACTTACTCCAACTCTTGACATTCTCATTCAAACACTAACTCCCTCTAAAAAATCTGGTATATTAATTAAATATTTAAAAATATTATTTATATTATTCATTTATTAATTTATTACTTATTACTTATTTATGATTATTTTTTTCTAATCATTTTCTATTAGTGATCTTAGTTTTTCTATGATTATTGCGGTATGGAGGTCTAGATCATAATTCCATGTTCATGAGTTTATCATATCTATAAGGCCCAAGGTACTAAATCTATAATGTTATAATGATATATAAAGGATAATGTTCAATACGTTGAAGTTAGAAATATGGTTAAAAAGGAATAAATAAAAAATTATATTTTTTGGGTAATTTTTTAAAATATTAAAGGTTACTTAATAATGAATATTTGATTGTGTATTTCATGGAAAGTAAAAATATGGTAAATTGTTTTCTATTAAGGACAAAAAATCATCATCATTATTATTTCATAAATATGAAAACGTATATTAGTCCATGACCTAAATGAAAATGGTATATACATGTTCCACATGATTTCTCACACACTAATGAATACAGAATCATTTATAATATTTTAAATTCATGAAATGTGGAGGTGAGAACCATTTATCGTGAGAAGGATATATATTTGATTCATTTATAAAGGAAAGGTTATCCAATTAATTATAGACACTTTTAAAACCCTTTTGGTCCTCTAACCACCCTCAATGTAAATTCACTTAGTATATATCATAAAAATGGGGTTAATTATTATTTTTAATTATAATTTTATAAGTCAGAGAGCTCAATAAGAATCTTTGGTCCAAGTTTTTGTTTTATTATTTTTTTATAAACATTCTATATTAAGTATTAAATTATGTTTAATTATTAATTATTCCACTTGATATTTTACGTAACAAGAATACATTTTCCTATATCTTTATTCACCAAGTCATGGGGTTTCACACATATCATTATGTAAATTTATGGCTATATTTTCTAATAAATAAGAAATAACATTATTCATTTCATGGATTTATAAATATATATATGATAATAATTTAATATATATATTGTAAATTTTTCATGATTCCTCAAAGTGTTTCCAACATCCTGATTGGATATCTATAGCCCATGAAAAAATTTTTGGGGTGTTTTTTGTATGGTACCTTTTAAGTTAATTAATATTTATGATCTTTGGACCCCATATTGGGCTTTATGATAAGGTAACATTGTCTCTCTAAATTGAATATAATAAAATCATCCATGAAATGATGCCACCACCATTAAATGGGAATAAATTTTATCTACTTCATTCCTTCTATGACAATGGATTTCAAAATAATGTATCATATATGAAAATATTTGTGGATTTGTAACCTAAAATGATCATTTGTTGTCAAGGTTCGTGAAATGGCTAAATAAAAGACCATATATATGTTTAAAACCCAATAATAATGTCAAAACCCATGGACTTCATACCCCTACTATTATACTGCGATGAATCGATGTATCCCCATTCTAATAACATTTCACATGAGTACTACCCAAAACATGTGAATAGAATACCTGTATGCATTAACCCTTGTAAAAAAGATGTTACATCATATAGAATATTTACCCCAATATTATGCCCATTCTATTATAGGATTTAAATAAATTCTCAATCCCATTCTCTATTGATAACAATAATCTATTTCTTGGAGGAGACTGCAGAATGCCTCATCACTATAGATCCAAGAGTGTAAATATATCAAGATACATTATTTCTTAAGATCATATTTCATTAAATACCCAAAAATACATTATCTCCTTAATTAGTTCCTTTTAAGGATTTCCTATATTGGGTTTCACCATTACAAAAGTTCTGAATCCCACTACCCTAGCACCCCATAGTGAATTATTAATTATAGGCATCCTACTAGGAATGTTCCAATCACTATCACTAACTATTTTTTCTAGTTTATAAAATCAATTCCACTCATATATGCGTACGATAACTAAACAATTTCTATGAAAATTTCTCTATGGGGTCGTATTCATACAACCTCATGCAACAAGAAATAAAGACGTAACATCCCATGTAATGATTGAATAAGTCTTTTTCATTTTTATTAATATTTATCAATTAGATAGTAACATTTCCATATAATGTACAATACATGAAATATATTAACTTATACAAAACCCTAAATTTCATATAAATCTTTCATTTTATTCAAGATTTAGTTATACCAAACAATAATTTAATAATAATAATATTATTTAATATTGTTGTTTTCCTTCCTTTTAATGGATGAATGATATTAAAACTAATTTTTTTACACTTTCTAATTTTTAATATCAAAATGTATTATTTTTTTCAAATATAAATATGAAAAATTACTCTGGATGAATTTTTGGCATTTTTCTGGGAACTTTAAAATTTTATGTAATAGTGAATGACACTAAATTTTAGTTCAAAATCGCGTTTTCATCCAATTCATTAATATATATAAATAATGATTTTAATTAGTTTTAAAGTTCAATTAGATAATTTTTATATCTTTTAATCCATTTTAGGTCATCAGAAACAATATTACATTGAATCTAGATATAAAAACATATCAAACATGGGAAATTTTTTCATTAAAAACCCTCTTTGTCATCTCATCTAGATGATTAATTTTAAATTAATTTATACCATTTATTTGATTATAATTTTAATAAATGTATTAAAAAAAATTCATCAGAATAGTTTATAAATTTTAATAAGGTCATATTAATTGTTTAATAAAACTATTATTCAAATTAATTGCATCAATTATGGTAAAAATGTGGTCTTACAGTTGTTAAACATTATGCATAAGAGGGTAAATGAACTATAAAATCTTTCAAAACCCATTATATGGACACTATTCCAGCATATGATTTATTTGGGTGAATTGGGATCATTAATGGAGGTTCATTATGTATGGGAGACAACTCAATAGTGTTCACTTTTTTATATTTACAAGAATACAACTCCCCCTCCACTATAAATACCCATTCAACATCCCCACTTATTGAAACCTCTCACGAACATTTCACTCATCCAACCCCTTAAGAAAATATACCAAAATATCTAAATTTTCCGTATATTACACAATTTATTTTATAAAATCCAACCATCGAAGCCATTCGGTGAAAACTAAAACGAGTTACCCAAAAAAAGAGATAACATCCTTTAATGGTAATTTATGTTTCATTTAATTCTCCACCCCTTAATTTCGTATTTTTACATGATTTTATAATAAAAAAATTATCCATAATATATTTATATGTTATTATGTTAAGGGTAAAAACTAAACTTGTACACACTTCCATAAAATGGGTGATGACATTACTATTTGTGTATGAAGAACTACCTCCTCGTGAAACGATATCATTTAATTTCCTTTCCCACATATCATGGTTGACAATTATGATGAAAAATGTATTTGTATATGATATATATGATATTTATTTTCTTTTCATAATTCTTAAATTTTTATATAACACATACCATTATGTGTTCTATTTTGTGTAAATTCAATAACATCCTTAGTGGACATGTGGACTAGCATCTCTTGAAAGTGATGTGATACATTCACACAATAAATGGAAAGTATTAAGGATGGGTTTTTATTAAAAATACGAGAAATAAAAATAATATATATGGTATTAATTACTTGATTACCATTTTTAAATATAATATACCATTTTCATTATTACCCTTTCACACATTGAAAAAATGATAACATCATTCATTGATCTGTGGACTACCGCCTACTCAACGTGATGTGATTCATTATAAATCATAAGAACTATATATATATATATATAATAAAATAATATGGAATTTATTATTTAATTATGATTCCTTAATTATTATTTTCACTGAACTTCTTTTCAAAATGATCGTTCAAAAATGAGGACGTTACACGTTTTTAGGTATGGCCTCCACTCTCCTTGATTGTAATGTTGGTTCATTTTTCGTAAACATATATAATGTCTATTTTTAAAAAATTTATTTATGTATAAAAATTATTATTAATTCTTGATTATTATTCACTATGTTTTTATTTTATGACTCATTTGACCATTTTTACCGACCAATGTTTTTTTTGACACATAAACCAAAAAAAATCTAAATACCTGATGTAAACTAAATAGTTTAAGTTGATTTTTATAGCATTTTAATAAATGATTGACCTGAAAAATTTTAAGATGAAATTAAATAACTAATTTTTTTATTATTCAGGAATATAAAGAAACATGTGACATGTCAGACTCATTGACTGATATTTCATCTCAATATCCTTTCAAAAGGCATTACTTGATGACAAGCACATTTATTATTTTATAAGGTGTATATACATCCTCTTTTACTTTATACATCCATATATTATCTGTTATCATTATAATTAATATTTTATTTTTAGAATTTTATTCTTTTATTGAGCTTATGATTCAAATGCTCATAGTGGTATGAGACACATTGAATGAATAATGGTTTAATTTTCAAATATTTTTCTCCACGTCAATATTGGGGATATTATTTTGTATTTTTATTTTAAAAAATGGATTATAAAGGAATTTTATTTTCCTATTTTTAATTTCATCATTTTTTGATGCATTATTCTTTTTTATGTGTTTTATAGGAATAATTTAAACAAATGATAAGAGGAATGATCTATTCTTAATAAACATGAAGATAATAAATTTTTATGCATCATGGACATTATTTTTTTTCTCATTAAATTGTAAATATTATTTTTCTTGTTAGATAAATAGTCTTCTTCGGGGGTTCGCAATTGAATATTATTTTAAAAAATAAATGTGTATTTTTTATTGAAAAAGGGAATTTGAATGAAAGTGGTTTTTAATATATGAAATTGATTTTCATATTATTTTAAAAGACTATTTGAAATGATAAAAAATGTATTTCATGTTTTTTTCATTAGACATTATATATGATGATTTCACCTAGATAGGAGTGGGTGAGCCTGATTTTTCTTAAATGATGGGTGTGCTCAGAGAGTGCTCTAATGCATTGGTCTATGTTTATAATCTATGTAGAACAAAATTTGACATTGGGGTATAGTTATTTTAATATCTAAGGTTATTTATGGGTTCGGTAAGTGTTCAATGTGAGGATTTCCCAAGGTACAAACATGATTTTTCTATGTTTTTTAATGTGTGTTCCTGGAAATTATTTTGTTCCAAATGGTAAAATAAATGATATTTATTATAGAATGATATTAAATTTTTGGGTAAAATGTTATGTCTTAATTAAATGGGTTTTTAAGTGTTTTAATTTTTATCAATGAACTAAAAATTTCCTTCTTTTTATATACCTTACTGACATTTTTTTGATCATCGAAAAATTTTAAATGTTTTAATAAGATTTAATGACAAGTAAGGGATTGAAAGAGGTCCAACTGAAAGTTGGGAAGAGTTTTCATTAATGAGGTCTTTCCTTACCTTTTTAGAATGTTTTTTACGCTATAAAAAATTAATACTATTCATATATTTCTACTTATTCTAATATGGTTTAGTTATGTATTATATTTTTCCAAATTTTCTAAAACTCAAAATTGGAAAATATCCACAATTTGAATGAACATAAGTTCTTGAAAAAAACTCAATATTATGTAATATTTAAGGTTTAGGGCTTATAGTTTGTATAAAAGGTTTATTTTCTATAACATTTTAATTTAGGGTAATATCAATAACTTTCCCTTGATATATTTTACCTTACATTCATGAAAAAATTTAATTTCATTTGAATATTACCATGTTGATTCATCTCAAATATTTTAGTTCAGAATGATTTTCTTCCGAGGAACTGGGGTAGTAGTATTGGACTGAATCAGGACAAAAATATCCTTCTAAATTAGTATCCTGTAATGATAAAAATTGGAAGAGAACATTTCAATGAAATTATTTCTCATTTGAATCAGGTTATAAATGGGGATGGTATCATTTCTAGAGAAAAGCTCAATATAACCTAAAGAAAAATGTATTTTTTGGAGAATTTCATAAGGCAACATCCTCTATCATTCAATGGATCATTTGACCTAGCAGTATATGAAGGATTGGTCAATGCTATGGAAAAGATACATGATCTCATATGATGTTTGAAAGGTAAAAAGATAACCCTTTCCATTAATAATTTTTATGTTTAACCTAAAATATGGTAGTTTTTAGTAAAGAATACTTGTGAAAAAGATGGTATTGAATCCATGTAATCGAAAAAAATCAACGAAATTTTACTAAATAAATATTTCCCTAAGGTTTTTCAAATCAGAACAGAAAAACAATTCCTATAATTGACGAAAAAAGGGAAATATTCTATAGTATTATATGAAATAATATTCATATGATTGGCCATGTTTTTTCAATATTTTATTTGGGACAGTGAGAGGAAAATTAAATATTTCTACTTATGATTAATACTAATTCTATGAATAATTATTCTATGTAAGAATTTTAAATCTATGAGGATGTTTTTTTTCTAAAATGGATGAGATGGAGTTTTATTACTCTTATGTTCCTTGTGATAGTGAAATTAAGAATCAGTTAGTATAGAATGCGATAATGAATCGTTCTAAAATGAAATACAGGGGTATGAAAATTAGGTTCTAAAATTGTAGTAAGTGTTGTAGAAAGAACAATGGATAATGTATTATGAAGATATAGAAGTGTAACCAATGTGGAAAGTTTGGCCACATAAATAGAGAATACAAAGAATAGAATCTCAAGGAATCAATGAATTTGGTAACTGATATCCATCTGAGGGTAATATGTTTAGCTACAAAGATATGGATTATTCTGTTAATCCTTGTATGGAATTAATTTCACATGATGTAAATGTTCATGATTTGAAACTAAAAGGTCCATCATGGTCATTTTCCATTACGCTATCTTATGTTGAGCCATTAAATTAAGTAGTGAAAGGTATGTTACCTCTGAATTAAAATTATACCAATACCCTGCTTGACTAAAGTTCTTCAAATTCGTTCATTTCTAATAAATTTTCATGCAATTATAAAATATCACCCAATGAAGGAAAGATATATCATTGGTTAAAAACTCTGGGAGGAAGTAATAAAGAAACAATGATTTATTAGAATCTTTATGTTCTCATCAATGTGATCATCAATCCTACAAATATTTTTTTACTAGCATTAGTATAGCTAGATATTATTCTTGGTATAGATTGGATTTTATTTTATCATTAATATACAAATGTATAGTTGTGCTAATAATTTTTCATTCATTTGATAACTTACTAAGAATTTCAAAAAAAATTAAAATGGTAATGAATTTTATCTATATAATATTTTAAAAACAATGAAACTGATCAAATTATTGATGTGTGTGTAGTAAATTAATACATGTAATTTTTCTTCCAGATAATTTTCCTAGTGTTATTCCTGATCGAGAGGTTTAGTTTACAATTGAATTCATTAATAATGATAATCATATTTCAAAACCCCCTTATCAAATGGCTCAAGTGGAACATTTATAGATGAAAATGAAATTCTAGTATTTATTAGATAAAGGTTTCATCCGAACTAGAACTTCAGTATAGGGCACTCTTATCTTGTTTTCTAGCAAGGAATTTTGATCAATGAGACTTTCCATTATTATAGATACTTGAATAAAATCACTATTAATAAATCATATCTTTTTCTTTATATCGATGAATTTGTTGATCTGATCCAGGGGGAAAGATATTATTCAAACTTTGACCTAAGGTCAGGGAACCATCAATCGAATGTGATGGAAGATAAAATTATTATTACTTAATTTTGAACAAGATATGACCACTATGAATTTGTAGTTATTTCATTTGTGTTATCTAATGTACCTACTATATCAATGGATTTTATAAATAGATTTTTTTTAATTGTATATTATATATTTTTTTAGTATTATTTATGAATTAAATTTTAGTATTACATAAAATTCCTGAAAAAGATGAATGGTTTCCATGTGTTTTTTTAATCATTAAAATAAATTAAAGTATATGTTACAAATTTAGATAATGAATTTTAGTTACAAAAAATTATAATTATTGGTCACATTGTTTCTAAATATTGAATAACTGTTAATCTTATTAAAATTATAGTTGTAGAATAATGGGAACAGCCCACAAATATCACTAAGATGTTTTGTATTCCTAGATAAGTTGATTACTATCTCTAGTTTTTTGAAAACAATTCTCGATTGTCTATCCTAGTTACTAAGTCATCTAAAAAAAGAGTTAGGTTCATCTGGAAAAAATAATTTGATGATTTTATTAATGAAATGAAAATAATATTATTGAATGCCCTTAATTTAGCTTTGCCTTATAGAAATGGTGAATAAATCATCTATTGTGATTCTTAATTTAATGGATTTGGTTGGGACCTAATAAAAAATTACAAGGTAATTGGTTATGCATTACGTCAGTTGAACCATCATGAGTTGAATTACCCTAGAATAGATTTTGAATTAGCTTCTATTTCTTATTTAAAAATTTAGAAGCAGAATTTGTATGGAGTAAATTGTGAAATATATAATGACCACAAAAATTTGATGTATATATTCACTCATAACGAATTGAACATGAGACATAAATGATGGAATAAATAAATCAAGTATTATGATTCCATGATTAATTATCTTTTTGTATAGGAAAACAATGTAGATAAATATTAGATTTAAAATTTTAATTCTAAATTAGCCATTTTATGTTTGGAACATGACCCTTTTTTATCGATTTGATGAATTTTGGCCTAGATGTTATGGATGCAGGGACATCCGCTATTTTGTTTTGGGTTTTAGAGTATTAAATATTTACAAAATGATTTGAGAGGTCTCATAAGGTTGATTAATATTTACAAGAAAAGGTATAATCCATTAACAATGGTAAGTTTCATAATTTTAATATATATGAAGAAGGTGTATTATTATTTAGAAAAAGTTTTTGGGTGCCTTATGCTTCCCAGTTGATGAATGAGTTGTTGGCTAAATATCATATTTCTACCTTCTTAAATTCATCTGGGAAGCACTAAGATATATTATAACATAGGGAGTACTACTTGTGGGATGGAATAAGAAGAGACATTACTAAGTTTACAATGAATTGTACGACTTGTTAGCATGATAAAGTTGAATGATAGTTGCCAAAGGGGATGCTTTAACTATATCCAGTGCCATAGTTGAATTGGGAGACATTTTTGAGGATATCATGGAAGTATGTTTAAAAAAATATAAATTTAACAATGTTATTTGTGTTATAATTTATTGATTAACTAAATTTTCACATTTTCAACTCATTTTTGAAACTATATATTTAGAGAAGCATTATACATTGTATCTTAAAGAGATTATCAGGTTAAGTGGAGTTACTCTCTCCATTGTATTAGAATGTGATCCCAAGTTGAAATATTATTGTAGGAAAGAAAATCATATTTCATTGGGTAGTAAATGAAATTTTTTACATCTATTCATCCTTAATATGATTGTAAGTCTAAATGGATGATTTAAAAATTGGAATATATTATTTATTCTTCCACAATGGATTAAAGTGTAAGTTTCGATCGACATCACTCTATGGTTTATCTTTTTTTATTAATAGTTTTAATTCCATTTCAAATATGGAACCATTTGAGGCATTATATAGAATGTTGAGTTAGACACAAGCTTTTTGGGATTATATAATAGAAAAGTTGTTAATGGGACCAATGTTGGTAAAGAAACTGGAAGAGAAATTTTAGTTGATTCAACATAACATGAGGGTAGAACAGTGTATGAAGAAAAAGTCCTTATGATATCCTAAGGGAATATCATTCTTTTAATTTAGGTTATCATGTCTTTTTCATGGTTTACTTATTGAAATGTGTGATGCATTTTGGAAAGAAGAGGAAACTAAGTCCACAGTAAATTGAACTGTATTAAATCCTAGAGAATGTTGGATCTATTTTAAACAAATTGGATTCACATAAGAGTTTATCCTATGTATAAAACATATATTCTATTGTTAAATGTTAATTAATTATGTACTACATTCATTTCAGGTTTTAATCAATGAAGTATTTCATCTGGGAGAGAGTATTTCGTACAAGGAATAACCAATTTGTGTTCTTGATCATAAAGATAATGTCATGTATAATATGGTGATTCAACAAATTATGGTTTTATGGAATAACCATATAGTTGAATAGGAAGCACATCAGCATGAAAATTATATGAGGAAAAAATACCCCCACTTATTTGTTAAGTGTGTAAAATTAAGAGGGCATAATTCACGAAAGGGTTTAAGGATGTAACATCCCAGGTAATAATAGAATATTTCTTTTTCATAAATTATTAATATTTATTAATTAGATATTAATTTTAACTTAAAAGGTAAAATATAAAAAACAACATACCTTATGTGAAATAATGAGTTTCTTTTAAATATTGTGTTTTACCCAAGAATGAGTTATACAGAACAACAATATACTATTAATATTATTATTAATGTAACCATTTGAATCCTTTTAATAGAATGATTATATTAAAGATAACTATTTAAACATTTATATATTTTATATGAAAAAATAAACAAATTTTTATGAATGAGAAATCATAAATTTTAAATTGGGTTAATTTTTTGTATTTTTCAGAATGTCCATATTTTGAAGAATAGTGAATAATATTGAATTATAGTCCAAAAATGAATGTTTGTCAAATTTATTTATATACTTAATTATTTTTAGAAACTGATTTTTAGATTTTAATTAAATCAAAATTATATCATCTAAACCATTTTAGTTCATTTTAGACAACTTAAAACAAAATTTAGATATAAAAAGACATAATGAACTTTTATAAAAATTTTACATTAAAAACCATCTTTGACATCTTGGATATGAGATTAATTTTAAATTAATATCTGCACTAATATGATTATAATTTGTAACAATGTACTCTATATTTCGAATCAGAATAATTTAAAAATTTTAATATGGTCAATATATGGTATTGTAAAAATTATTGTTGAAATCAATTACAATTATTAATAGTGATTATGGTAAAAATGTGGTTACTTAGTTGTTAAAAATTAATCTTAAGAGTGTAAATGACAAATACACTACTCCTATACCCATTTTACAGACATTATTCAGACATATCACATATTTTCTCTAATTGGGATCAATATTTAACAAAATATATGTAAGGTAGACCTCTCAATAGTGTTTACTGTTTTATATTTAAAAAAATCAAATCCCCCTCCACAGTAAACAAATTCGATCTCCCCACTTATTCACAGATCTAAAGAATTTTTTTCATATAAATCCTACCCAAATAATATACCATCATCCCTACCGTAACCCTATAGTCATCAATTTTGGTAGAAAGTTTACCAAGGAATCCCTTTGGTGCAATCCAAAAGGAGTCACCCAAAAAAGAGGTTAGATTCGTGAATGTTAATTTATGTTTTTTTAATTCTCCACCCCATAATTTATTATTATTTTATAATAATATAATAATATCCATATCCTAAATTTACTGATATGTCACAATGTTAATGGTTTTAAATACATCATCACAAAATTCCATCTAATGGGTGACAAAATTATTATTCGTGTACAGAGAACAACTACCTCATAAAATGATGTCATTCATTTTTTCTATTACCACATTGGATTTATGAGAAATATGATTGAAAAATGTAGTTATATTATTTTTATGATATTTTTTTTTCTTAATAACTAATGAATTTTTACACCACATATACCATCATTCCATCCATTTTTTGTAAATATGAGAATGTTGTTTGTGGATGTGTGGAATATAGCCTCATCAATGCGATATGATACATTCACACATGAAATCAAATTTATTATGGAAAGATTTAGTTAAAAATAAGTGAATTTCATAAACAATATATGATATTCATTACGTAAATAAATTTCTATAAATATAATATATTATTCTCTTTATTACCCTTCCAGACCCTGAAAAATGGATAACGTCATTCGTGGAAGTGTGAACTACAATTTCATTGACACGATGTGATTTCTTTTTTACATCACATGATTTATATATATAAGTTAATATAATTATATAATATGGTATTTATGTTATAATTATAATTATGTAATGATATATATTACTTACCTTCATTTCCTAAAGATCATTGAAAATGAGAACGTTACTAATGCGTATGTACGATCTACTATATCAATGATTGTAACGTTGGTTCATTTTTTATAACCATGTTTCATGAATGGTTTTAAAAGTGAAATTGATGTATAAAAATAATAATTATGAGATGATTATTATTCAGTATATATTTATATAATGCCCCCTTTAACCACAGTTTACCTACCAATGTTTTTTCGACACATAAACCGAATATAGTTAAGACCCTGATCATAATTTAATTTCATAAGATGTTTTTCAAAGAATTGTAATAATTGAGAGAAAATTAATTATAAACTTTAAAAATATTCCAAATAAATTAAATAATTAACTAATTAATATTATTCATTGAAGTTAATGACACATGTTACAAGTTAGACACAAGGTAAAAGATTTCTTCTCAATCATCATTCATTGAGTCATTTCTTTATGATATGCACCTTTATTATATTATAAGGTTTATATATAAAGAATTTGAGATTCTATTTCGTTATTCTATTAATTACCATTTCAATTTATTTTTTATTTTTTAAATGATTTTTTTATGGATCTTATGATTTAAATTTTCAATGTGGAATGATATAATTTTAATCCTTAAAGCTTTAATTTTCAACCCTTTTTCTATATGTCAATATTATTGATATTATTTTACATTTTTATTTGTATAAATGAAATAAAGAGGAAATGTTTTGTTTATTTTGAACTTGATTCATATATTTTCAAAATAGAATACAATTTAGTTGATTTATATGGAACATTTTGATAAACAAAAAATTGAATGTTCTATTCTTAATGTACATGAATAAAATTAGTTTTTTACTACAACATACATTATTTTATGTTTTTATTCCTTGGAATGATTACATATTTTCTGAAATGAAAAATATTTTTTATTTATTGGGTATTTTGGTATTAAAAATGTTTTTTTAAATGAAGGAACATTTTATATTGAAAATGGCCTTTTGATAGGTAATGGAATTTTAATATATAAAACTAATTATCATATGAGTTTAAAAGTGTTTTTCAAATGATTTAATGTTTTTTCCTGTTGTGGTTTCTATAAGATATAAATTCTGTGAGAACCTAGATAGAATTAGGTGAGCCGATTATATCCTAAAAAATAGGTGTCCACAGATATCACTCATACGCATTGGGTAAAGAATATATTTTCTAGAGAATTGTTTTTCTTATAGGTTGTATTATTATTCCAATATGTAAGGGTTCTATCAAGGTTTTTTAAAGGTTCTATAAGGCATCAATGTGATGATGTTCCCAGGAACCTATATAAATTTTCGATGTTTTATAATATGTTTTCATTTAAATAATTATTTTGTAATGTTAAAATAAATGATATTTATTAAAGTCTGATGTTTTTTTTGTAAAATGTTATGTTTTCAGAAAATAGGTTTATCAGGAGTTTTAATGATTAGAAATGGACTAATGGTTTCCTTCCTTTTATATCCTTTATTTATATTTGTACGGTCATACCAAATTTAAAATGTTTTTTATTGGAATTAATGAAGATAATGGGATTGGAAGATGTATATATGAATTTCATGAAGAGTTTTCATTAAATATGTCATGCATTAATTTTTAAAATAGTTTTATATGGTTGAAAAAATGAATACAATTTTGAAGTCTCCACATATAGTTATATAAATGTTTTAGGTATTAGATATGTCCTAATTATATAAAACTACCAACCTAAAAATATCTTCATTTTGAAAGAAATTGAATTCGTGACTAAAACATAGGATTATTTAATTTTTAAGATCATATCCGTATAAAAGGCCCAATAAGAATCATATTAAATGGCACAAAAGTTTTCCCAAATGTATGACCATAAAAGGCGTGACAATAGTCCCCATCACATGAACATTTAATGAAATTTTTTGGTTTTCATCACATGACCTTAAAAGGATTGATTAAATTTACTCATATGGAGTAAGATTAGATGTTTTTTAATCATTCTCATCCTAAAATTACCAGATCCATTCAATAAATTATCCTTCATTTTTTTATTGATTCAAAATACAATACGAAAAAACATTGGTTTGAATTTTCCTTAGAAGATAAATGAAAATTCTTATGAATTACCAATCCTACCACTATATCATCTCTTGTCTATATTCATTCCAATATCTTACTTTTCGAATGACAAAAAAACCCCATCTTATCCCTTATGTTTTCTATAGGGACCATAAACACTACTATACCGTTAATGATTAATTAATGGTATATAACTGTTAAATTAAATATAAGTATTCCTATAGGATCTTAAAATAAAACAATGATCTCCCAAAAGACCATAAGTCATAGTGTAATAGAAATTAACATTCCTGGAAAATATTAAACACCAATAAAAATATTAATTTATCATAAAAAATCATAATATCTACAATAACCATTATGTATTGTTAAAGGGTCTTAAACACTATCATTACCAAATTAAGAATATAGGGGTCCATATATCATATATTACCCAAAATTAATCTTTATGAAGAACAGTAAACTATAATGTTACAAAAAATTTCCTTCATAGATTCCATTTATTTCAAGAATAACCTAAATGATCTTTGATTATGATCCTATGATAACAAATATCTATTTTTTTGGTTAATATAGAAGTCAAAGAATGACACGTTAATGAATGGTTTTAAACTATGGTATATTATCTCTTATTGGTTCTTGGATATAATCAATCTTAATAGATATTTACTATAAGTTACACCCATATCTTTTCTAGGTATGATGAAATATGTTTTTATTAAACCCCAAATATTTTTGAACTTTTTACGGTGTTTGATTTGTTATAGGTGGTTAGGTATTTTTAATCAAGGAAAAATTATGGGGATGAAGATTATTCCAATATAAACTCTTCACACTATAAGTGATGTGGGAGCTCACTGAAGATCCGGAGGTTGGTCGTGGCTACTACAACTACCAGCAGTTGTCCTAAAGGTCTTCAATGTTACCTGTCACACCCTAACTTTTGAATTATTTTTCTAGTATTTCTTGGCTTCGGGTCCTCTACCATGGTCCGGGAAGGGTCCCAGATTAAAAGTTTTGTCATTTAATATCTTCCGTTTGTTTAAGACCCATGCGAGGTCACTGCACGGTGGGTGGTAGCCACACGGTCTGCCAGGGTGCTCGTGCAAACATTTGTTGAAGAGAATAAAAAATGATTTATGTAGATAAGCTGAGCTGAATTTTTACATTATAATAATAATACTAATGTTATTAAGTATTTGATAATAATATTTTAAATGAGGTGTTTATATTATTATTTTTATTATAATTATTTGTATCATTAGGAATTCTATTATTATTATAGTATTTATTTTATTACTATTATTAATATTAATATTATTGTTATATTATTTATACTATTATTATAATTTTTATTAATAAAAAAAGGATGAAAACCCTAGACTACCCCCCCCCCCCTTTCCTTTTTCTGCTTTGCGAGCCCCCCCCCCCTCATTCTCTTGTTCGGCACACCCCCCTTTGACCCTAGCTCCACGCTCCTGCCCTGCCTTCGTCCCTTCCACCTCTGACCATCCAACCAAGCATTGCGACATCCTACCCCGCACTTTTTCCATCCTGACCTCCAAGCATCCGACCCCCATTCATTCTAACCATCCACACCACCACCAGCCTTCCCACCCCGTTTCCCCTCAACTCACGCATACCACACTACCCCGGGCCTCCGGCATCTCCTTGCACCAGCTTTAGCACTGCAAGCCGATTCTGAACCATCAGCCATCAGCCACACTCCATGACCCTGTCGGCCCCTCTTTCTCTATCCATCTAGCACCTAGGACCTCGTCCCACACCTTCGTCCTACTGACCAGCCCGAGCCGGCCTCCGGCCATCCACCTTCTAGCAGGCCGCCGCGCCCCGAAGGTCTACCTCCAGCCTCCACCATCCACACCACTAGAAAGGCGACCTCCTACCTCTACTGTTCTCACCAGGCTGCCTTAGCCCTCATCTCTCCTCTGGTAGTTTTTTCCCATTCTTATACGTTGGTATAATATTTCTTTAATATGTTAGATGTTTTTTCAAAACCTTAAATGCTAGGGGTAGTTCTTTTGAGTCGATCCCTCAATTTTGGGTTTGTTTTGATGGCGTAGGGTTTGTTTAAGCTTTAGAAGAATGTGGAGGAGGTGCGAAGGAGATCACGTTCCGGTTTCGGGCATGTTTTTTCATTCCTCCTGGGGGATGTGGTTGGATTTATTTGCGTTTCACTTTAAATTTAGACTACATTGTTTTCTTGATTTTTGCACATTTCTTATTAATTAAACAGTTGACCATGACGTTGTTTAATATTTTTAGCATACTTGTTCTTCTTATTTATTAGGTGATGTGGGTTGTATATGACATGCGAGATGTGTTTTTGAAAGGGTTGGAGGTGTTCACATATTGGAAAAATGTTTTTTTAGATGGGTTGGATTTTATATATATACCTCTTTTGTTATGCACCTTGAATGTTTTTTATAAATTGTTTATTTGGTTTTATAAAATGTTTAAATTGTGAGAGCAATGTGGGAAATTAGTTTTTGGTGTGTAAAGTTGCGAGTTTCTCTTTGGAATTGTTTTATAAATTTTAAAGTGGATTATTAAATAATGTAGATGGTGTGTGTTGTGTTTTGAAAGCATGTCGAGGTGGTTCTTTTGTGATATTTGTTCATTTGGATTTTTTTTAAGACTGTGTTCATATATTTTATTTATCTTTACAGTTACAGTGCGTTGGAGGGGTAACCCCGCGTTACCACGATCATCAGTTTGTGCGTGCTTGTGCGCATGTACGAGGTGTGTCACGTTGTCGCGTTCAAGCTACATGTTGAGGTAGGTTCCCAATGCACTACTTTTTAAAATTTGAGTTACATTATTTCCTACTATTTTTGCATACTATTTTTTCAGATTAAATATTTTATTAATTTTAATAAATGTGAGATAATATAAGACAATTAATTTTTAAATGATTATTTGGTCTAAAAAGACCCGTTTATTTTATACAGCACACTTGAAGTATTTTCATGATGAACAGACACCCAGTAGTGAAAGAATGCCAGATTGGATTTTAAACATAATTTACAGAATTTCAATTATAGTTCTAGTTTTAATGATAAACGATTTCTTATGAATCATGAACAAGCGTTTTGGTTCTTTTTAAAGTGGTGATTGTGAAATGTATTTAAATCTAGTTTGGCACTTTATGGAAAACGGTGAAAATGTTTTGATAAAAACCCTCCTATGATAACTCTCCTTCCTTGGTTGAAATTGATTTTTTGGGAGGCCATTCTTAGTGGCTCGTGGGTACTTGAGTAGTTTAAAGGCAAGAGGTTGTCCCATGGAGTGGATTAGGGTGATGCATGTTGTGATATATATATATATATATATATATATATATATATATATATATATGATTGGATGCTCAATTGGCATAGGTTGGCTCACCCCATTTCCAAACACTTGAGACATGGGAATCTGGAATATTGAGAGAATATTATAAGAATGATTGCTACACTAGTAGGTTATGGTACTAACTAGTGGCCCATATTAGGTGGATATATTGGGTTTATTACAATGGGATTTTCCCTCAACCTGCATGAGAATGTATGGTCGAGCGTATGGAGAATTTTGATTTAATCATGTGTGACATGTCAGCGAAGATGATTTCTCATGAATTGGTGTCTTCTGTTTTATTCTTGATCTACTAGGTTCACCAATGTCTATTAGCTTGCAGTTACTTGTTGTGATGAATATGGTACTTGTATGTATTTTCTTTTCATTTCCCTTAATGTGTAATTATTGCACCATTTTATTGTGTAGTGATTTTATTGGAAATTGATATGTGGTTTTAAAGTGGTTTATGAAAACTCTTTTCAAAGAAAGATGTTTTATACTTTTTGTGAAAATTGAAAATGTAAACATCACTTCCCCTTTGAAAAATTCTAATGTCTCACTAAAATAATGACTTTAGTTTTTGAGAAATGAATAGGGGAAATGACTCGTACTTTTTTTAAGTAACATGTAAAAAACCTTAATTTTATAGATTGTAGTTCAAAATTGAAATTGTGTTTCTTTTATTTTAAATGTAGTGCATTGGGAATAGAGATCTGGCTAGCCTACTGAGTTTTAATACTCACACCTATAGTGTTTTACTCTTTTTAGTTTTTTTGCAGGATTGATTTGAGATTACTCACCCTGGGAAAGAGTTGGTTTTGGACTAGTGAGCGAATCTCAGAGTCGCGAGGAGTTTTGGTTGTGTTGATGTTAGTTTGTTGTTGTTGGTTTCTCCCCATTTTCTGTGTCATCTATTTTCCTTGTGTTATTCTATTTTTTCCTATTCTATTATTTTCTTTAATTTATGGACCAAATCATTCTCTATTGTTTATTATTGATTCCTGACACTAGTTTCCAGCCCATGGGGATTGGGAACACCCCTCGGGCCATTTTGCGGGCCGGCTTGGGTCGCCGGTTCAGGGTCGTCCTGGGTTGGTTCGTGAAAAAATAGTATCATAAGAGGTTGTTTTTTTGGGTGTCCGGTAGATGGAGATTAGAACTATTGGGACTCGAGAGGTAGGTACGGGAAGGTTTACATGAATCATCACCTGTTCCAAACCTTGAGTCGCCAGGGGTAGTCCGAGAATTGAGTTCTTGTCTCATTCTAATTTGTTTTGGATTGAGGAATGACAACGGATGTAAACCGATGTTACATCATGATTTTACATGGAGTAGTGATCCATGTGGAGTCTGCGTACATGGTATAAGTTCCTCCAAGTTTTTGATGCTTACATGGGGCATGGCCCACTACCATGTCACCAGGTTAAGCATTACTACTAGTCCCTCCCTTTAGTTATTTGATAAAGGTTTAGTTTCATCTTGGTTTTGATAGGTGTAAGTGCACTTTTGAAAATGAAAAAAATGGGTTTTTAAAATGAGAACGATTTCTTTTAAATAGATTTGAATTTATGAAAGGTATTTTTAAAGCTGAAATCTCTTGGTTTAAAAATCCGGTGTTTGATTGGAACCGGTAGAAATATGGTTTGACTGCAACCTCATGTACTCTTTATGAACGTTTTCACATGTGAGGGAATGCCTAGGAAGTATGTTCATGTGCGTATGGATGGATGTGGATGAAGACATGTACAATGGTTCATGAGATTATTGGGGTGTTAACTTGGAATTAATGGATTGACCTTGTTTTTCTAATGTGATTTTATAAAGGGAAATGATTTTTGGAAATTGAATTTGGTTTGAAAAGTGGGTTTGGTATTTGGGAAGTGGCCTTGAAGAAAAGTTATTTTTAAATCTAAAGTGAAAAAAAAAAGAATTTGATTTTTGTGGAATTTGTTTAGTTATTGAGTTGGATGTTTTTGGATGAAAGCACATTCAATGATATTTCTTTTTCTTGATATTGGTTTTAGATCGGGGTTTTATATGATAAAAAAATGCCACCCAGAAAGGTTCCCAAGGTTTATGATATGTCATGCCCAATTTTTGGTCCTTCATGGACATTGCCTAACATTCATGGTGATCGGGGTTCGCTAGAAGCAGCGGAATGTCTTGAAGGGGTCAAGCGTGTCTTCAAGGTACTAGGAACTCTTGAAGCTGTCAGAGTGCATACTATTTTGGGATTTTTTGAAGGTTCATCTCTGGAAGAATGGGAGTTGGCCACCCCTTCATCACTACAAGTTGAGATGACATTGGATATCTTTAAATCATTCTTCATTGGATGTTTATACCTTAAGAGGTGAAGACGAAGAAAAGGAAAGATCTAATGCACTTTCAACAAGGCCAATAGACAGTGAAGGAATATGTTGACCATTTCAAAAAACTTGTGTCCTTTTCTCTAGAGGTAGCATCAAAGGATTTGATGAAGACTTATCTCTTCCCCAGGGGTCTTCGTCCAGAGATCAAGGAGCAAGTCCTCCCATTGAAGGGAAATTGTTTCTAGAAACTAGTGGATGAGACGTTCTTAAGTGAGTGGGTATTTGAAGTGAAAATTATTAGAAATATAGTGTATTTAGTTTCTTGGAGAGGTTCCGATTTGGTGAGCAGGGTGTGCCAGAGGGATCTATTTCTAAAGAGTCATCAGCAAAGGTTTTGGCTCCATTTTCGTCGGGCCGTTCAGTGTTGTGCCACTAGTGAGGCTAGTTCGGGCACAAGAACCCGTCATGTCACACCCCTCTAAAGATGTGTCATCATTGCTGCTATCTGGGTCACTTGGAGAAGTTTTCCAGGAAGCGTCACCGGAAGAAGAGGCTATGAATAGCGGAATTCTAGTGCCTGACTATGAGGCAGGAGATGGTTCGGCCATCAAAGCCCCAGCCACAGGTCTTTAGGTGAGGCTCGCGCATAGTCTAGAGTTACCGGGTGCGTGAAACCATGATTCTGGTTTTGTGTTTTGTGTTGGCAATGGAACATTTATAGTCCATCCATTCTTGTTCTTATGTTGTTAAAGTTTTTACATTGTTGAATGTTTATTATTTTTCCACGGAGTTATGACAAACATGCTATACTATAATCTCAATAGTTTTTTTTTGGGTTAGTGTTTTCTACTTTGTGTGTTTTTTATTAAGAGTGTGATTGACCCTTGTATGGGTCAGTCCTGGTTTAGCGGTGTTCATTTGGAGATGTAATTACTTATGAAAGAGCTGATTTTTTTGGTTGTGCTCAGGTTCACTACATGGGGTAATTTATGCTCAAAGTTTTTCCCTAGTGTTGGCAGTTTTCGGTCTAGGTCGAGAGTTCCAGGTTTTAGTGGAGGTGTTGTTTGCTCGTGCTATAGAACTTTGTTTAGATCGATTGTGAGTTCCCATGTCACCCCGCTTATCGTGGTGGTTTGTTTAGGTGTTATATTTCTGCGCTAGTTGAATTTTTGTGGTGGGGAGAACCATTTTGTGTTCTCTCGTTCTATTGTGGTGTGGTTCCTTTTAGTTTAAATTGGGCATGGATTCTTGTTTTCTCCACCATTTAGTTGTGTGACTTTCTGGGGGAAGAAAGTGTTTGTGGTAGGGAGAATTGTCACACCCCAACTTTATAATTATTATTTTTTAGTATTTCATTGCTCCAGGTCCTCTGCCAAGTTCTAGGTAGGGTCCTGGATTAAACATTTTGTCATTTAATATCTTTAGTGTGTTGATGACCCATGCTCGGTCACCACACGGTGGGTGATAGCCGTGCGGTCAGCCCGGGTGCCTGCAGAAACTTTTATCGTATAGAATAAATAATTATTTATCTAGATAAGCTAAGCTGAATGTTTAAATTATAATAATAATAATAAAGTTATTATGTAATTGATAATAATATTTTTAATGTGGTGTCTATTTTATTATTTTTATTATTTTTATTTTTATCATTATTACTTCTATTATTATTATTATGGTATATATTATATTCTTGTTATTAATATTATTTTTATTTTTATTATTATTTATATTAATATTATAATTATTATTAATAAAAAACAAGTCAAACCATAGACTACCCCCCTTCCTTTTTCACTACGTGATCCCCCCGTCATTCTCCTATTCGGCGCACCCCCCCCCCTTCGACCCTAGTGTCACGCTCCTACACAACCTTTATCCCTCGCACCTCCGACCTTCCAGCCATGAATCATTGCATCCCGCCCCACACGTCCATCGTCCTGGCCTCCAAGAATCTGACCCCCCCCCCTTAATTCTAACCACCCTCACCACTAGCGGCCTGCCGACCCCACTACCCCTCAGCTCACGCACGCCGCACTGCCCCGGGCTTCCGGCCTCGCATCGCACTAGCTTCAGCACCGCCAGCCGATTCCGGACATTTAGCCATCAACAACACTCCATGACCCCATCAGCCCCTCGTTCTATGTCCATCCACTGCCTAGGCCCTCGTCGCGCACCTTCGGCCTACCGACCAGCCCCTGCCAGCCTCTGGCCTTACGCATTCTAGCAGGCTGCTGCGCCCCGAACGTCCATCTCTAGCCTCCATACTCTACACCACAGGAAAGGACACCTCATGCCTCTCCGGGTCTCACCATGCTGCCTCGGTACTCGGCTCTCCTCTGGTATTGTTTTCCCATTCTTCTACCTTGGTATAATATTTCCTTAATATGTTTGATTTTTTGTTCAAAACATAAATGATAGGGGTAGTTCTTTTGAGTTGTTCCCTCAATTATGGGTTTCTATGGATGGTATAGGGTTTTTTTATACTTTCGAAGCATGTGGCGGAGGTGTGAATGAGATCGTGCACTGGTTTCGGGTGTGCATTTTAATTTCCCCTGGGGGTTGGGGTTGGATTTCTTTGTGTTTCCCTTTAAATTGAGACTACATTATTTTATTTATTTTTGCACTTTTCTTATTAATTTAATAGTTGACGATGATGTTGTTTAATAATTTTAGCATGCTTGTTTTTCTTCTTGCATATGTTTTGTGGGTTGTATATGACATGTGAGATGTGTTTTTGAAAGGGGTGGAGGAGTTTGCATGTTGGAAAATTGTTTTTTAGATGGGATTATTTTTATATATATACCTTTTTTGTTATGCCCCTTGAATTTTCTTTATAAATTCTTTATGTGGTTTTATAAAATGTGTGAATAGTATGAGAAATGTGAGAAATTGGTTTTTGGTGTATAATGTCTTGAGTTTATCTTTGGAAGTGTTTTATAAATTTTAATGTAGATTATTAAATAATGTAGATGGTGTGGGTTGTGTTTTGAAAGCGTTTCGAGTTGGTTATTTTTTTATTTTTGTTTGTATGGATTTTTTAATGTCCGTGTTCAAGTATTTTCTTTATCTTTGCGGTTGCAGCGCATTGGAAGGGTAACCCCATGTTACAGTGATCATCGGTCTGTGCGTGCTTGTGCGCTTGTACAAGGCGTGTCGCATTGTCACGTTCGAGCTGCGAGTTGAGGTATGTTCCCATTGAACTTATTTTTAAAATTTAAGTTACATTATTTCCTACTATTTGCGCACACTATTTGTTTGGATTAAATATTTTATTAATTTTTATAAATGTGAGATAATATAAGACAATTAATTTTTAAATGATTATTTGGTGTAAAAAGACCTATTTATTTTATACAAGACACTTGAAATATTTTCTTGATGAACAGACACACAGTAGTGAAAGAATGCCAAAGTGGATTTTAAACATAAATAACAGATTTTCAATTATAGTTCTGGTTTTAATGATAAATGAATTCTTCTGAATCTTGAACATGAATTTTCTTCTTTTTAATGTGTTTATTGTGAAATGTATTTAATGTCTGTTTGGAACTTTATGGAAAATGATGAAAACGTTTTGATAAAAACCCTCATAGGATAACTCTTCTACCTTGGTTTCAATTCATTGTTTAGGAGGCCGCGCTTAGAGGCTCCTGGGTACTTGAGTAGTTTAAAGGCAAGAGGTTGTCCCATGCAGTGGCTCTCGGCGATGTTTATTGTGATATATATATATATATATGATTGGATGCTCAGTTGGAATCGGTTGCCTAACCCCCTTTCGAAACACTTGAGACATGGGAATCTAGCATATTGAGAAAATATTCTAAGAATGATTGATGCACTGGTAGGTTATGGTAATAACCAGTGGCCCATAGTAGGCAGATATATTGGGTTTATTACTATGGTATTTTTCCTCAACCTGCCTGAGAAAGGATGGTCGAGCATGGTGAGAAATTTGATTTCATCGTGTGTGACATGTCAATGAGGATGATTTCTCATTTATTTGTGTCTTCTAGTTTATTCTTGATCTTCAAGGTTCACCCATGTCTGTTGGCTTTCAATTACATGTTTTAATGAATATGGTACTCGTATGTACTTTATTTTCATTGCCCTTTCTTTGTAACTACGGTAGTGTTTTCATTTGTAGTGTTTTTACTAGAACGTGATATGTGGTTTTAAAGTGGTTTTTGAAAACAGTTTTCAAAGAAACGCGTTTTATACTTTTTGTGCAAATTGAAAATGTAAACATCACTTCCTGTTTGAAAAATGGTACTGTCTCACTAAAATAATGACTTGGGTTTTTGAGAAATGAATAGGGGCAATGACTCGTACTTTGTTTTTAAATAACATGTAGAAAACCTTAATTTTGTAGATTGTAGTTCAAACTGGAAATGGTGTTTCTTTTATTTTAATGGTAGTGCATTGGGAATAGATATCGGGCTAGCCTACTGAGTTTTAATACTCACGTCTATAGGGCTTTAATGTTTTTTGTTTTGTTGCAGGTTTGATTGGATGTTGCTCGCTATGGGCGAGAGTTGGTTGTGGACTGTTGTGCGGCTCTCTGATTGGTGAGGTGTTTTGTTCATGGTCAGGTTAGTTTGTTGTTGTTGGTTTCTCCCCCTTTTCCATATCCTTTATTTTCCTTGTGTTATACTATTTTTTTCCACTTCTTTTCTTGTCTTTCATTTATGGGACATATCATTCCCTCTTGTTTAGTTTTGATTCACGGAACTAGTTTCCAGCCTGTGGGGATTGGGAACACCCCTTAGTCCATGTTGCGGGCTAGCTTGGGTGACCGGTTCAGGGTCGTCCTGGGTTGGTTCGTGACAATACCCCACAAGGTCATACTTAGTTTCAGTGTGCTCCTGGTAGAGTTATAATTAGACAATGTATAATTTATTAAAAGGATTGGATTATTAATTAAAATGGATATGAAATGTTTTAAAATTGTGAGGTTTCTTCCCATTTTCATTCTAGAAATAGTAGATCCATGTCCCAATAGTTCATCAATTTTTTTGTTGCACCCAAAATATTTTTAAATAGAAAAATGTCTTTTGATATAGTATGTGACCCAAAAAACCAATCATAGAAGGTACCATTACATCATGATATTATAATATAATATTTATTTTAAATAATTCAATCACTTTTATATCATTTAATATATGCATCACTAGATTTGAACAAAAGAAGACACTCAATGAAAACATTATTATTTAAATAGGATCATTATACCCAAAGCGCAAAGTTAAATGGTGTGAATAACATTAATTAAATTATGATAATTTTATTGTTTCTAAATATATAAAATAAGTAAAATGGATATCAATTTATTAATATATAAAATGAGAATTATTTCAATGTTATAGAAATGTTTTCTAAAAATTATATTTTATCTAAAAAATGGTTGAGTCCCTCTTTATGATCATAATTTAAAATTTATTTTAACCAATTTTAGAAAATTTAATTCTTAATATGACCTTAATTTCTAAAATCATAATATCAAAATTAGATTATGGTGAATTTTTTTAAAGATTTCGTAAGGAATAATTATTTCGATGAATATTGAAAATAATGAATATTAATTGAAAACAAGATTTTAATTTATATTATTTAGTAAGATAAATTGTATTTAAAATTAATTTTACAGTAAAAAATAGTAATATTATATATCTATTAATAAATTTTTTTACATTGAAATCAATTTAATTTTTAATTTAATATATAAAAATTTGTAAACATTTGAACATTTTCTCGTTGGAAACTCACTGTCGTGTCACGTATGTGAGATTAATTTGAAATTAATATTTCCCACATCTGTGAATAGAATTAATAGAAATATATTTAATTTTTGAAATCATGATATTTTTTATTATATAATATGTTAAGATTAATATTTGACCAAAATAAATAGTACAAACTAAAAAAATTAATTACTATACTTTGGTAAAAATTTAATTAATGTGGGGTTAAACTAAAAGAATAAGTCTTAAAATTACCTTTAATCTAGTATAACATATATTTTATATTCTTATTTTGACATTATAATGTATAATTCATGATAATAATAAATTATGTTTACCTCTTTCATTTGAAATTTTTTAGTACTCCATTTTTCTTTCAGTAATTACATGTGTGTCACTCACCTCACAAATAAAAGGACGCCCCTATCCTCTCTTATTCACACCATAAAACCAATTTAATTTAGAAAATAATTTACCAAATTAATTCCAAAATTACATCCCTATATGATTGAAGAATTCATTTAGTTATAAATCTATTCTATTAATACCTTAGGTATAGTTTTATATACTTGGTACGAGAAGATGTAAAATTCCTAACTATGCGTTTTTATTTTATTATTTCATCTGAATCCTTCACTTATTATTAAAACATTGTGATATAATATTCCTATATTATTATATATAATAAGATTTTTTTATGTTCTTGACCTAAAATGACATCTACTTCAATCAAATTGGTTACATAATCATCATTCGTGTCTGTTACGGACTATCATTTTGCAAATCGATGTAATTGTTTTCCATTTTAACTTCTAATGGATGGGTATGATAATGCATATAAATGTTATATAGGTTATTAATAACATAAATTTACCTATAGAGTCAATATATCACATATAAATTTTAAATTTCTATTTTTTACGAGACATTATAATGTTGATCCTATGTACGATGGAATACCTCCTCATCCAACAATGTGAATTATTTATTATTGATGATTTAAATGGAAGGTAATAAGGATAATTTTAAAAAAATATGTGTTATATTAATGAAATTATTATTTTATTCAAGAAATATTTAGCATTTTTGAGGTATAATATATAATTTTCTTTCATACACTATAAAAGGATGATGTCATTCGTGAACATGTGGACCACTGACTTTAGGAATTAACGTTAGTCTCTTTTTTATCACCACACCACATGGATTAACATACAAGTATATTTAAATAATTAATATGTTATATATAATATTTTTATCATTATATAATGATAAATTATGACTTTCCGATTTTCAAAAATGATAATTGAAAATGGAAATGTTACTAACATGTACATATGATCTACTACTATTGGAAAATGTCCATATACCCATGGTTTTAGAAACCCATAGGTACAAGTTTAAAATTTTAACAAATACCCATGGTTTTTGAAAACCCATGTGAATATGGTTTTTTTCATGACCTATACCAACGGTTCCCCCAGAACAGTGGGTATGGATCATGCGAATACCCATGGTTTTTCAAAACTATGGGTATAGATCTCCCATGTTATGGCCGAGAAAATATTTCCATGGGACAAAACATAAATTCCATGGGAATGAATTTTGTAACAATTTTCCACGTATATACATGTTTTAGATAAATATATATAATTATATATATATCATTATATCTATAATCCAAGTTGTTGCCATGGGTAGGTGCAATAATTTCATATAGCTGATCTAGGGATTAAAACATTGGACAACACATTTTCAAAACATATAGTCCTGGTTTAAAAAATGCAGGCATATGGTTAATGACATTTAAGAATACAAATATTCCCATGGTTTTGAATCCATGGGTACATAATTTTTATCCAACCGGTATAGCTTAATTCTATAATGATAGATTAACATGCCATAGTTCTCAAAACGATGGTCATGTACTATATCAATGGTTTTGGGGGTTATACTGACCGTTCACAACCATGGGTATTGGTGCCTTTTATATTATTGTGTCATATTCATGATTGTAACATAATTCATTTTTCAAAAACAATATTTAATTAAGGGATTTAAAGGTATAATTTATGTATATATATGATAATTATTTCATTCTTATTATTATTCTAGGGAGGTTTAAATAATTATTTATTTGATTGTAGTCAACCTAACAAAATAATTTTTGGCAAATGAGTCAAATATCATGAAAAACCCTAAGGTAAACATAATAGATTATGTTATTTTATATATCATGGAAATAAGTAAAATAAATTGAAAAATAAATTTCATAAATTTTCTTATGAAAGTAAATAATTGACAAAAGATTTGTGTTTAGGAAGTTGATGAAGTTATGTGATTAGTCAGACTCAAGGTATGGTATTCTCATCTCACTTTTACATCCTTAAGTCAAACACCATATTAACATTTTATTTATTTTTTGTGGAGTATATTATACCATTTTAATGATACAACGTAAATTAATTTATCTTCATGGTACTTAAATATTCATTTAAATGTTTTTCTCTCATGGTTTTTATGATTCAAAACATAGCAAGTGGTATTCATTTATGTATCAATGGGATCATTTTTTATGAATTTTCATGTTTACATCTCCCTTGATGAAATTATATAATATTTCTATCTTAAAATCAATCTATTTTATTTTATTATTTTTGTTCATGAAATTTTAAATTAAAAGTAACATTTTTTAAAAAATTGGTAGTCAAAATTATTTAGACTTTTTTACGAAAATCCATCATTACATTACCCATGGTAAACAATGATTTTTCTTCTAAAACAACTTCTTTTAACATTTTTTAAATTTTTATCATTCTAAAAATGACTTATTGAATTCATTTTTATCAATTATTAATTTTTTTATAAATTTTATTAATGTAACAATTTTTCAGTTTTTGAGAAACATATTTTTTATCCTTTTTATAGTTCTAAAGTCATGTAAATTTTAACTTATATGTCATGCCTAGAATTGTGCATAATCAAGAACATCATTTATTTGAAGATTCAATTGAAATTTTACAAGGTACTTTTTAAAGAAAATATTTTTCCTAATATTCTAGAAATTATTAATTTTTAAAAGTATTTTTAAAACAAAATGTTATTTTCTTCAAGAAATTTACCATGTGATATTTGAAAATAATTTTTCATATCATATGAAAATAGTTGATGTCACTTGTGCTTCAATTAGGATACATTATAATGATAACTTTATAATTATTTTTCCAGATGATTTATGATTTGATTTATTTTGGGATGTATTATATTGATACCATTCATTTTAATCTACATGGTTTATGATTATGTTTATATATTGGGGAACATATTTTCATTTCATATGGAAGTTTTTATATGAATATTTATTTGAATTGGGTTTCAGCCCATTAATATAAGGAAAGATATAGACTTAGTATGTGATGTGGGATACTATATACCCTTGATTTATCAATAAGTGTAATGAGAGAGACTAGATAACAGTTTTATAGTATCCTTAATAATTTTTAAAAAAAAATTTACCCAAGGCCTCATGTAATTTATATGACCTTGAACATGGCCTCATATTATTGTTTAGATGTCCAGTATTATGCAATACATCATGATAAAGTTAGTTATTGATATTCCAAATGATTATTTAATTATTTATAACATCCAAGGTGATGTTTTATTATTCATTTGATTATTTATATGGCATTATTTGATCATAATTTATTCCTTCCATATGATGCTCAGGTTATTTCTCCATGGACTGTGTTTCTGTTATTCATTTTTCCATATTTATTTTTCTTAATTATTCATAGATTCCCCTACACTCTTACTCTTATTTATCATCTAAGTATACACCTTTCTTTTGATTTATTTTTAATTTGACTCATTGAAGTATTATTTGATTAGTACATGGGATAAGCTAAGGGGTGTAATGTAATTATCAAAGAATGTTTTAGGACTATTTTTTGTTTTAAAATTTGAAGTGAATTTAATGTACCATTCAAGTTTATCAATTATACTAAACTATTGGATACTTGAAGATGTGATTCTTTATATATTGTCCCAATGTAATAAATAAATCACTAACTACATGTAACTTGTCATAGGTTCACTACAATTGGTATTAGATAAATTTTATTAAAATACTTAGGAAATATATTTTGGAAAACATTGATTATGGAACATAACACTATAATAGACAATGATGATAAATATAGACAAAAAATCACTCTTTTGGTAATGATGATATTTTGTGGGTTTTCTTAGAAATACATCGATGTTAAGATACAAAAAGTTGATGTGGTTCTGTCCCTGATGTACCGTGGGGTAATAACTCCAAAAATGGTGATTTTCCCCAAACTGTCTCATCGCCTATTGTAAGAGAATGGGCCTTCCTATTCACCTATTTTGACAAACACAAGGGATATTCTTAGTATAATTCATATTCTATTTAAAACCCATTCATAAGGATTTCAAAATAACATTATCCCTAATGAATCCATATTTATGATTATAAGATTATATATGCATAAATTTTACAATTTATGTTATCTTTTTCCCAAGATTTTTCATTAAAATTTATGTTTCATAATGTTATGATCGTATCTAGTGTATCTCATAATTTAAAAATAGTACCTAGAAAATGAATGGAAACAACATCAATACACATAATCCAAATAATAAGTGTGATAATTTCTTTAATGGGATTAAGCCAATTATTGGAAGGTATCAAGTATTCCAAACACTATCATCTTATGAGGACATATTATAATATTCTAACCGGATTGAGAAATAATACCCAATGTACTATGTATTTTTTAGGAATAATGTTTATAATAAGATGGTAGAGAAAAATATTGATTAAGGAAACAAGGGAAATAAAGATTTTCCCGCATGTGATAAATTTGGAAAGAAATACCCCGATAGTTTCATAAAGGGATATGGAGTTTTCTAAAGGTGTCGATAAAAAGGCCGTAATAATTATGATTATCAGGGAAATAAACATTTTTCCAATCTTCAATGATTCAAATATAACAATACGATGAACTTTGAAAATATCATTCCCCAAGAATCAAAAGAATATTCCTCAAAATAAGCTAATAGATTACAGTCAGGTTGATACAATTACAATAGATAAAGTGGAATGATTAATTTAATTTTTTCAGATATATGAATTATGTCATTTTATTATTATATCAGTGAAAACCTTGTCAAATGAATTAGGAAATGTACACTGATTACACTATAGTACATTTCCTTATGTATTTGAATGTTTATATTGAATGGTACCAATGACAATGAAAAATGATTCAGTGGATGATTTATCTTTTTGAAAAACCCATGATTTATAGTAAGATACAACATAATACATTATTGATGTTTAGATAATGATATTTCAATAAATATTAAATTGATATGATTATTTTAAATTAGATAGAAATTACAACCTTGGAATCATTTAATGATTTGATTAAAATGTTTTTGACCCTATCATTTACGATTTTTAAAGAATTTTTTGATTTAAATAATATATCAAATAATCTATGTTTTTTTATAGAATAATTAAGAATTCATGTTTTCAATAATGTTTTATGATAATTTAGTTTACTACCATATTTCAAGATAATACTTGATTATTGTATTCACATGTTTAGTATATGATGATTAAGAGATACTTTATATTGTTTGAGGGATTTATGATCAGTTCATTTTGGAAATATAGTGACCTTCTTTGTAATTTTTTTCATCATAATCATTAGGTGTATTTATATGGTTAACAGATTACGAAATGGTTTATATTGAAAATTGGATGAGGTTATTGGGATTAAGAGATTACTTCACCATATTATGATTTAAAAATATTGGATAACACATGCAAACCATTTGTTTATAATGATAATTAGAGAAGTCAAATATAAATATTGATAAACCTAATGGGTATCTGTGGGTCCCCTTTTTTATATAAATAATTAATTTTTCATAAATTAAATATTCATAAAATATATCATATATATTTTATCGACTAAAATTATTTATTTATAAAACCTTTATAATTTATTTCTCAAACCTTTATCATATATATATATATTAAACATTTTTTCCTAAAATATATCATATATTTTTCTACACATTTTTTATTTTACATGTTTGTTTTCCTTTTACCCTTCTAACATATGGTTCAATAAAGATGTTTCCACTCCATCAAGACTCGTTCCCAAAACATGACCCCCTTCCCCAATACCCCACACCAAATGCAACACCCATTCCTCTTCTCTCTTTCTCCCACCTATCTCATCCCCTATAAATCAATCCCATAAATCCCTCACATCCATCATTAAAATCACCTCAAAATCACTCTCTACCACTCTGGATAACCATCCCTATGGATTTATCCCCATAATTGAGACTCCATCCTCACCCAATGACCGATGTGTCTTTCTATCGCTCGAGATGAAAATTAATATGACTTATTTCTCTCTTCGATCCATTCAATGATCATTGTAGCTTCATTGGGTCTATCCAAAGATCATCATGACTACTAGTGATTCCTATTATTTTTTATTTATACCCTATATTTATTGTTTTTTAAATCAAGTCTTACAGACTATGTTTTTATTTCTATATGATGATTATTTAAATTAATCATAGAATTTTATATTATATTTTTTAATGGAATATGGTTTTTTCAATTTTTAGTTTTCAATTATTGATGTTTTTTTAGATAGAGACACATGATTGATTGGGAAAATATATATTTATAGGTAATTTAACAAACTGATGTTTGTTTCAATTTTTTCTTAAATTAAAGTCTCCCTATTAAAATTTGATCATTAATTTTGATATATAGATAAATAAATATAATTTGAGCGATGATAATACAGTGAGAGGATTCTATTAGTGTATCACCTGCTAATTATTTTGTTATTTACTCTATAGTTTTATTGTAGGGATTTAACAAAATGCAATAATCCATATCCCCTAAACCATATGTAGGAATAATCCCTCAATAAACTAGGTTCATGAATGAATTTAAATTAAACAAATAACATATTCTTAAATAATATTTGTATTTTTTACATTTGAATCATGATATTCTCGATGATATTGGAAGCAATTATGATGATCTTCCTTCATAACCAAAAAATGTAAAAATATTTTTGAGAGATAAAATCAAATTTTCAAAATTTGTGTTATAGTAGGGAAAGTAAATATAGAGCCTAATAATATCATACAAACCAAATAAAATGATTATAATTAGTGGAAAAAATGATAAAATCTATGAAAGATGTAATTTAGGAGGAAAATTATTTGTTTTTGGAGGAAAATATGTTACATCTGAAATATCTATAAATTTCATAAGTCGTAATAAGAGAAAATATAATGGTGATGTGTCAAAATTGGTTATTGATCATGGAGGTATGTTTTTTCTAGGAAACATGATGAAAAACTAGTTTTCGAATGCTTTTCCATGTGTATCATAGAGCATGATCACTTGTTTTTGGTTGGGTATAAATGAATCAGATAACGTATGATTTTTCTTAACAATGATGTCTTGAAATATAGTATAGGTACTTCAACATGAGTTGTTTTGAAAATTTATTCTACGAGGAAGTAAAAGATAAAAAATGGATTATAGTCCAGGAAGAATATTCTTAACATATGATTGTTGGACTGCTTGCAATATTAAAGGATACATATGTTTGAATTCTCACTTTGTGGGTAATAATTGGATGTTTAATAAGAAGTTATAATGTTTATATAAAATGAATATTTCCCATATAGAATTTGAATTGGAAAAAAGTTTATGTTTCATTGAAATATTGGGTCGTTGATTAAAAATGTTCTCTCTTTCCATAGACAATGAATTTCCTGATGATAACATATAGGAATTTTTTTACACAGTGTTTTCAAATAAATCATGTTTTGTGTTGGAAAATATTTCCATGTGATATTTTGTGCTAACATATTAAAATTTATTATTCAATAAGGATAAAAAATATCTTGTGATTAATTATTTAATATTCTAGAACATTTAAAAAAAGTTAAATATTCATAGCCAAGAATAAATTATTTTTCATGTTTCTATTAAGAGTTTTGGTGGTGTTGAAAATAAAGACAGATTGATTTTTAATGTTTCAACTAGATGGTATTCAACATTTAATTTGCTTGAATGTGGTATCAAACATAAATGATTTTTTATTTTCTTTCTTTGAGTGATGATAAATATCAATACTTCCAATTTGAATAGGATTGAGAAAGGGAATCAATTATATGTGTGTTTTTAAATCTATTTTATGTGATGAATATGTTGATATTAAGATCATATAAACCAAAATCATATATTTACATCATGAAAAAATATAAAATTGATTGTTACTAAATAAAAACATGATATGTGATGAGGATCATGTTACGAATATGGATTCTATAATGAAAATTAAAAAATGACAAGTATTCGTCAAAATATATTGTTTTTCATTCACATAGAGTAGTTCTCGATCAATGAATGATGCATGAATTGTTAACGTTTTTTTATTGAATACATAATCCTTTTACATGTGAAGAAAAATTTTGTATGAATATTATGACGAAAAGGATTTTAACAATGAATTAGTTGATAACTTTCAAGTTCAAGCCTCTACATATTTCTCTAAACAATCAATGGGAGGATTTTATACATGCCTGGATTTCTCTGAAGTATGTATTATTTTAATTATGTTCTAATAAATTTATAAATTCATTTATTTTTAAGCATAATCATTATTTTATTAGTTTGAGAATATCTACAATATGAGAGTCACTATTTGAAAATAATGAGAAACTCTCATTTAGAGAAGTTTTAAGATGACCCAAAATAAATAATGAACCATTTTGAGGATCAAGATATGCTCAATATTAGAGAGCGCACTAGAATCAATTTGGTGCTCTTGCAAAAATGGAATGTGATTTTTTAATAATTCAAATTGAAACAGTTTCTTATGGATCTAAATTTAGTATTTTAAGTCATATTTTTAATAATTATTAGTCTTTAATTTTTGATAATCTTGTTCAATATTCCATATGTAGTATAAATTTATTTTGTGGATTTAAATCATTTGAAAAGGGTATATATATACCAATTTTTTTTATTTTAATTTATTAATAAGATTGATCCATCTTTTTTAAAATTTCTAATAAACTTTTTTTACTACATATAAATATGACTATCATGTTATTGAGAGATAAGGTTTGACTAAGGATGTGTCTAATTCTATAGATATCCATGGAGGATACAATGGTATGTGGTATATCAATTGTCTATTAATTTTTATGATTTTATTTCTTAGTTTTTTGTTTTGAGTGTATTTTCCTTTCCATTTTACAATTTCATGTTTATAATTTAGTATGTAAAATATATTTTTAATTAAAAACATGATAAAAAAATTTCTATGAGGAAAAATTATTTTGATTTCTGTTAAATATTTTCATTGATTTTTTATGAACGATATGAATTAAATAGTAAACTTTTATTCAATAAGAATATTTTTTATAACCTAAGTGGTGTATACATTTTACTATATCTTGTTCTAATATAAGTTGTTTTTTTCATCATTTTTAAATATCCCCACTTCTGATTTTATTCTTTTTCATCAATTTTGAGTCAGATAAAATGTCTTGGAAGATGGGATATATTGGGTAGTCCACTTTGGTAAGGTTTTTTTAGTGATTTGATAAGATGACATGAAAATATGTGTTAAATGTAAATGTCATTTATTGATCATGTATATAATTATTTTTCATAATTTGAAAATAATTTATAGGAGGTAGCATTTTCACCTAAAAAATAACAGTCTATTGAATAATTGCATTAGTAGGAGAAGTGAAACAACAACACTTTATTATATATTACAAAAGATTCATAAATATTGTCACCTCCATGATTCATGCACTATCCATGAATGAAAAATAAAGGACTTGTGAGTTTAAACCAATATAGTAAGAAACTATTTATTATTAGATAATCTTTATAATAAGTTTTATGTTTCCATTATTCTATACATAAATATCATTTAATTTTTTTTATTGAGAAATAATGATTCTCATGAAAATCAGGGATTGGATGCTTTATGATTTCTTTCCAAAGTAATTGGAATACAATTAAAATTTATATATTAAAATATTTTCCAGTAGGTGTGTATGTTATTTAGACCAAATTTGATGTTTGGAATACAATTTTAGTCATATTTTTTGGACTTTAGGTTTTTCCATTGTCTATTTTTCCATTATTATCTATTTTTTCAATATATATATATATATTAGTGCCACAGGTCGATAAAAAAGAATGTTGGTCGCTTTAGTTTAGGGTTATGGTCTTAATTTTATGGTTCACATTTTATTGAGACATCACGTATCTGCAATGTTAAATCAGCAGCCCCCTGTGGCTTGGCTTGACACAGTCTGTTATCTTCTTTAGTGACAACTAGAGGTATATTGAATGACTTATAATTTCATTATGGGTCATATGAAATATTAGTTCATTAATTAAAAAATTCATCTTCATTCATACAGTAAGAAATGATGTGGAAATAGATCTAGGCACAACCAAAATTATTAGATTATTTTTCTGAATTAGAATGAAATCAAGAAATTATATATCGTAATGAAAATTATTCAACATTAGTAAAATTATCATGAAATTAAATTTTATCTTATTACCACCATTTAATATCATATCAATGACCTAATCACACCTTTTTAGAATTTTTTTTTTGTTTTTTTGTTATCTCTAGATCATTTACCTTCTTATAATCAATGATCTCTATCCCTCCACATCATTTTTTAGACATTATGATTTTTTTTCAACACCCAAATCGTCACTTCCAACCTATGTTATCATATTTGGGATCGTAGCCTGATTTATTTTAGCTAAAATACATATATACCTTTATCTATTATAAAAATTCTTTTTATTTGCCTTTTTTGTTGTTTTCCAACAAATTCATCTTCAAATATCAAAGCCTCAATTTCTGAAATCCTGATTAATTTGTGATTATGTGATTTATTTGAGGGGGTATAATGAAATACCCCAAGACATTAAAATATAAACTTCATTTTCAATAGCTTATGTGACATGAAACATAAATATGTTAATGTAATATAATACCCTATGACATTATTATATATTTATTTTTAAATAATTCATTTTCTTCAATATCATATAACACATCCATATCTAGGTCTGAATGGAACATTATACTATATAAAAATAATTTTAATTAAACATGAGAATTTTAAAATAGCCATTATGTTTTCAAGTGAGAAGAATAATGACTGAAAGTTAATTTTTTTTCAAAAATACTTTTTGGAAAAGTGTGAAACCTCACAGGGGCATGTTAGTGGATCATTAAACATAGAATGAAGTAAAAAAATCAATAAAGACAAGTTTGAGATTTTTATAACAATTAAATAAATATAATCCTCTTTTCAATTTAGTTACATTATTATTTGGGTCTTCCTATGTGATATCTTCGAATATTATTGGCTCTCATTTCCCTTGTGTGAATGTATTCCTCCATATTAATCATATTTCCATTAAATCCTCATGAAAAAATGTGATCTTCTTTGTTGATAGACAATATTTGATTCTCATTAATATCATATTAGATCATTCTATTATATACATGATTTTCCTCCTCCATTATACCATTTATATCAAATTATTTTTCATGAATTTCTAATTTCAACTGGAGAATAAGTTCCAGGAATTATTATTTCCATTGTGACCTTAAGTATTTGGATGCTTTTCCACAATATTATTTCCTAGATTCCTCACCCTCTACTATGTTTTTAACCTCTTGGAGATTAATATCATTCTCATGAGACTGATCTTGTAGAATGAATTTACTTTTAGGTGCCTTGTTTTACCAAACCTTTTTAGTCAACCGTGTCTCTATAGGCTTTGGTAGGTAGGAATAGTATTTACTGCATTTATATATTTTCACCTTAAGTACAATGTCACTCTCTTAGTCATGGGTCCCCTTTGGCCCCTTATTTCTTCTTGGGCTATAAATTCCTCAACCGTGTTTACCTTTAACGTTGTCTATTGAATGGGGGAAGGACCTTTCATCTCTATTCATGTGACTAGGTTCACTATTAGATATAGATAAATAATTTGTTTCTCAGATTCCCACAACTAGATCTACCCAGTTCTAGGAACCAATAATCTTCCTCTTCCACGTGGGGATCACCATCTTCCATTTTTCCTAATTATAATCACCAACAAGCAGTTTACTCAAGGACTGAAACTGATTGTGTTGGCTGACTAATCCAAGGGTGTCCTACTATGCTAGAGACTCCAATATTGAAGGTACTCTTTACTCTACCCATTTCACTATTTCACCATGAATAGAATACTCTAGGGTTATTCACGATATACCATCCACTTTAGATTCCTTATCCATTGACTCCTAAAGAGAATCACCAACAGGTCACACGAAATCAACATAAGAACACTCTATGATGCAATGTGGGACAACAAACCCCCCCCCCTAAAAACCGCATTCACTAGCTTGGACATGTTATGATGAAATTTTGGTGCCCAAATAATTCCTTATATATACATAATAATCCCTATATTTTGGCGCAGAAAATTTGGTTCTCATCTATTTCTGGGTGACTAAAGAGTGACCCCTCTCTCATGTAATCCTATCTTTCTCAGTGAGAGGTTTTTACTATGTACCACTCTCTATATAAATGGCCTAAATTATCATCCCAGTCTTCACCATAGTCTTCCAAGGATGATCCAGACCTAGGAGATCAATCTGACAACAACCAAATGACTGTCAGCATTTGAGATAGTCATGACCCAGTAATCAACAAATTGGAAAAACAACCCATGGTTCATAAAATACCTTTTTCCTCCAATGGAACTCACCATCAACCTCAATATTGATAAAATCCATTGTTTCCTTGGAACCATTGACTTTCACACAGATTATTAGATAAATCGAGTGGAAAATAGTACAGGTTCATTGATGAGAGAAAAGGTGACGACTCACCATGTTTCAAATAACACAAAGGATCACCGGGTTCTAAAACATTCGGGGAATCTGAGGAAGGGAAACCCATGTCACAATAAATATGGAAATTTTAACTCCTATGAATGTAAAAATATAACCAAAATTGGGATAAATGAGAACCTGATATAACTGAAGGAGAACTCACCCTAGTGAAAATTATGTCTTCATTGGTCAAGAATTGAATCATGAAATGCCTCAAATACAGCATCCGTACAATTTCCCAATCTTAGAATCATGGGGGAGAGAAGAAAATTATATCAAATGCATCCACATAGGGTCTTATATTATAGAATCATTCCATAATTAGTGATCTAAATAAGCCTAAGCTCATGGGAACTCCGTGGTAAATAGCGAAATAGCATGAACTCCATCTAGGAATGGCTGAAATTTATAGGAAACCACTATTAAGGTAAATACAGGGATAAGTGATGAGTCAATGAATGGATAAAAAATGGGATATATATATTAATCTAATTTAGTTCATTTGAAACAATTTACTATTTAATTTTGATATAAAAGCATTACAATTATTTGAAAATTTTATCTTTGAAAACATTCTTTCTCATCACGTTTGTGGGATGAATTATAAATTAAAACATTCCACTAATATATAATGAATTTGGAAAAATAGTTTAAATTTAATAAATAATCATAATTTATATTATCTAATATTTTAAACATATTTTTTGACGAAATTTATAATAACAATAGTAAATATTAGTTACCAGAGTTAAGGTAAAATGGGTTTTCTGGGGGGGTTAAACTAAACATTTAAGAGTGTAAACTACCTAAAAAATTGTATAAAATATAATTTTTTGGAATTATTTCTTAATTATCTTGTATAAAGTTCCAAAATAGTTCATTCTACATCAATTGTAATTCGAGAAACTTGGATACACCCTTTTCTATTTGAATTTTACAAGTATACCCCGCACCGATCATAAAAAAGATGCCCCCACAATAGTCTTCTCCACCCCATAAATCCTATTTAGATCAGACAATACCTGAAACAATATTATCCCTATATTCATTCCATCATCCTAGAATAATTTTTGGGTCATAAATAAATTCTTCGAATACCATTGGAATAATCCTAAAGAGGTTGTCCGAGATGTGGTAAAATTCCTAACTTTTTTTTTAATTTATTTCTTCAATCACATCTATAAAGTATTATTAAAACCTAGTGATATAATAACAATAGTATCATCTATATACTTAGATTTTTTATGTAAATTTCATTACCTACAACCACCACCAATTCTGTCAAATCGGTATCGAACCATTATTCCTATGTACGGATGAATACCATTACTAGAACCCATTTCATACATATTTGGCTTACCACATATCATAGTTAGTTATGATTATGGATATAAAGTATATAACTGTATATATATGATATTTATAACATAATTATTCCTTTAGAGTAATTATACCTTATTTAACATATAATTACCCAAAATATTTTCAATGAAATTTTCATTCATATACTTATTTTATAAAGTATTAAAAAAATCACCTAGATAACCTAATAAAAACATTATTATAAACATTATGGATGAAATAAGTGGTATTCAAAGAAATTAAGGAACCCATCCCGGTGAAATAGTAACACAATCTATGGAATAGTAATATAACCATTAATAATTATAATCTGTCTAATAAAATAGTCACCTCACCTTTGAATGTATAAGTAAAATATAAGTATCTTATAGATGGGAATATGATATATTTATGTCTTGGAATAAGTTAATAAATGTTTTAAAAATGACAAATTAACTGCTGAAATATTTTTCAAATATAAATGTATATTTACAATTTTATAATTATTGTAATGATTCAAAATTAAATTTATTTTCATATAATAGATTAATAAATTAATATTTTGTTTCATTATAAGTATATGGTAAATTTTTTTGGTCATAATAAATTTTTAAAAAAAAATTCATAAAATATTTAATAACATTAAAATTAGTACTTTTCCAATTAATGATGATTTCAATTAAAAATTAAATTTATCATTTATAGAAAATTATATTCAAAAAATGGAGTCCATTTTTGAATTATTCACATCAAAAAAAGTTTGGGTGAATTTTTGGACATTCTAAAATAGTTGAATATTTACTAAATAGTGATATAGGGTAATTTATCATATTTAACAAATAAATGATTTATTGAGTCATGGATGATGTATATATGAGTTAAGAACAAATTGATTCACATTCTCCTCCACAATTTATTATATTTACCCATGGTAATCAATAGTATTGATAGTCTTGAGCCAAACATAATAATAAATGGAATTAAATAATCAAAAAACCACCCCTCTCCACCCACTATAAGTATGAACAATCACCCCCTCTACTCTTATCACCTTATAAGACATAAAGATTGATAATATTATTCCCAATTACCCTCCCAAACCATGTCCCCATTTTATGGTCCTTTTTGTCTCTCCCAAAAACGATTTCTATGTTCCATATGGAGGTTCTCATTGGGACAATACTCAAGTGGTAAACCCCCCCCCCCTTTCTCTTTTAATTTATTTAATTTTATAATCCTTCCATCACCTCCTCTATACATAGTAAAATTATAAAAATATTGTTATATATATACTATAATTTTATTGGGTCAATTTTGTATTCATCATCAAATCTCATCTACTCTCCTTTTGTTCTAAAATTGGAAACATCGTTCTAGAGGTGGAAATTAATCGCTTTCGTGGATGGGAAGTTTTATTTTTTCATTACCACCTTCTAAAATAATCATAATAAAAATTATGGTTAAAATAGATTAATATATTTTTATTAAAATTTATTTAATGTTTTGGAACTAGTATATAAACATATTATTAAATAAAACATTAATAATTCACGATGGTCTTAAAAACCCAGAAATAAAAAAAATAGTTTTTCCCTTCAATGTTATTTCAAATGAATAATATTAATTCCAAAAAAATTGGAACAATTTTATCTTATTTAATCAAATAATGAGAATTTAATTCCATTTATGGTGTTTTTGATCCGTTTTATAATAAATGTTATAATTATACAAAAGCGAACCGACAATGAAAACATGAAAGGAAAACTCCCAAAAGTACCAAATTTAAAACTATAAGTAAAAAAAATTGACATAAATGAACAAAATACAGTTATAAAAAGTTTAATACATGTATAATATTTCCTTAATTCATTAATTACTATATTTAATTTTATTATCTAGTACATTATGTACAGGTGCATAACACTTTCTGACATAAGGTCAGAGATTCTCTCTTAACCTCCATTTTTCCTTCGTCTTACCCTTTCTCTCTCTAACAAAATTATTTCCTTAATTATTCTTCTGTAATCTTCCTAAATTCTATATTTATTTTGAAACAATATTTTCTTATATAAATTCTACTTTCATTGACAATGGAATACATTTTTTTAGAAGGTTCCCATTCAATTCCTCCCCGATAAGTAAGCCTAATTAAAGGGAACATCCCAAATTCTTACACATATTCATGTACACAACATAATCTATTTTATCCACCATTTTTTTATAAAATAACCAATTTCATCCTGAAAACCCATTACAGTTAATTTCTATTTTTATGAATACAATTATTCCTTTATCATGACTTTTATATTTTCCCTTAAACCGCACCAAATTGGCTCATTTATAAAGTTTCCTAAAGACACTTTTAACACATTTTCACTTATGTTGGGCATAATTTATCTTGATATATTCTTATTTTATATTATCAATATAAAAGTATGACTTTAACCTAGTCTTTCATATACACCATTATGATACTACCTTTGTTTATGAGTTATAACGTGTTTATGATACGCCAATTGCTTCCATGGGTAACCTGTATGCTTGATTATTCATGCGGAACACATATTCATGAACATGTTATGATGGGTGAACCCAAATATTATTATTATTAATTGGTTAATGTTTTTTTCTCATGATATTTTATATTGGGATATGAAATAATCCTGAATCATTTATGGGACTTTGTTCGCCATGTGATATAGACAAGGAATTTACCCTGTAATCTTTATTATTTTATGTAATATATTGCTTCCACATTCAAATTATTCTACGATTACATGTTCCCATGTTCTATATGCTATTTGTATATATGCTTACTCATTTTATATTCATTTTTATGTCAACGCATTATGCCTTCTAACCATGTGATATGTTTTAACACCATGTTTATTCTCTTATAGGACATTTGAGCACATCCCTTTCATTTATGTAATCCCCATGTTATCCTACACAAACTTAAGAGATAAGAAGATGTTAGGATCTCAGTATGGATGTTAAATATAATGTTATTTAACTCTATTTCAATTTTTTTTAGTTTCATGTACATAGTCTTCCAATGAAATTATACATTATGATCCTTAGTTTGTGATTAAAGGTAATTATGCTTAAAATCATCTAATAATATGTGTAAATGGTTAAGTCCATTAGATTCAGTATTAGAGTACAGTCTAGTTATTTTTGGGGATATAGATTATAAAAATTCTTTATGAAACCTATGGATAATTCTATCATTGTAGATAACTTATATTGAAACATATTTAATCTCAAGATAAGATATAATTTCTATTTACATGGTTATCCTTTTATATTCAATTTTTATTTTTTTATGGGAACCTAATAAAGAATTTAATCCCCCATAATTTTTATTTCAGTTTTTAGTAAATGGATGAAAATAGGATAACATGTCCCAATAGTCAATGTGGTGCCCAATGTTATGATTTACCTAATTAAGTACCAAATCTGATGAAAACATGATCTCAATACTTCTTGATAGATCTTTCTCAACTGGATAAATTTATAAATAATAACGTGAATCATGTTGAATTACATAATTATCTTATGGAATAGAATATTGTGGTAAAATGCTTTACATGAAAAAGGCCACCCATATTTATTAGATATTATGATCCCAACATCATAGAATAATTAATTAACAAAATTGAGATGATATTCTCTATCCATCAATGCTTAGAAGAATATAATGTTGTACTAGTAGTCTATCGTTTTTATGGGAATATGATGATTGTTAGGCACTAATAAAAAATAGAATGTCTAATGAGGAAATTGATTCCATGGATTGGGATGATTTCAATAAAATATTTTTCAATAAATATTTCCTCTCAAATTCTACATCATATGATGGAAAGGTCCTTCCTTAGACTAAATAAAAAGGAATGCAAGTTTATTGAGGTGTTTGGCGAAACAATTATCGTTTTTTCACGATACAACTATTGCTTTTTTATTAACACTAAATGAAAGGTTGATCACTTATTTAGCGGATAATATATGAGTCTACGAGAATGGTTGGAGATTGAAGACATACAAATCATGGAAGAGATTTTTCGTTGCACACATATGGTTGAAATGGATATAAGATACTCTTAGTTCTCTCATCGCCCAAAATATTAAAAGTAGAAAATGAATTTCAACATGGAAGGATAAATAGATAAATTCCCTGATTAAAATAAATCCCAACATACCACATGTCAAGTGTGTGCTCAGACGCATCTTGAAAACTGCCTATAAGAAAACCAAATATGATTATAATTTGAAAAAGTTGAATATCTTACTATTAAATTATAATGGGATATGAAGAATCTCACTAATGTGGATGTTTTAAGGGAGGATTAGATCAACACTCAACCAATAGTGTAGTTTTTCAATTGCAAGGATCATGAGAATTGTGTGATCTAATTCCATAAGCTAATGGTTGTCAGAGGCAGTCAACACCATAGTCCAAGGAAGAAAGGAATGAAATATGCTATCACTATTGCTGAGGTGGATCCTGATAAAGATGTGGTGACATGTAAGCATGTTATTCTTGAACAAATTGAAATCATACTATTGTATTCTTATCGTACCTGTTTATTCATATCATGAAATTTTATTATAAATTGTATAACACAACCACAAAATATGATGGTAGAGTTATATATGAGAATATAAAATGGAGATATTATTTCCTCCCACGTATATAATTCCTCCTTGGTTAATATTTTTTGACTTCTCCTCCCATGAAATATTTTCATACTTCAATTGGTGAAATTTTATTCTATATTTTTAATGAATTAGCTATCTTTATATAAAGCCAAAATCATCCCCTGGGAAAGGGAGATCATTCTTCGCACACTGTGGAATCCTCCAAAGCTATAAAATTGTAACGTAGAGGATGAATCTATTTCCATCTTATCATCAAAATATTAAATATTATTTAATTATGAGAACTCATATATAGATCATGTGATTTATCAAAATGATTGAATCATGACCAAAATCATTACCAATGTGGGGGAATACAATGATGTGTTCCCTGCAAAATTTTATAGCCTTCATCCTGATAGATAGGTTTTGTTCATAATTGATACTATTCCTAGATCTCTTCCTATATCAATTACATCATATAGAATAGACACTATAGAGTTGTAGGAACATAGGAAGAGATTTCAAGAGAATCAGAATAAGGTTTTTACATGAATGAGTGCTTTAACATGGGGTGTATAGGTCCTATTTGTCAAAAAGAAAGATATATTAGTGTGCCTCTTCATTAACTATAAAGAGCTCAACAAAATAACAATAATGAACAATTATACCCTTCTATATATAAATTATATTTCTTATGTGCTATATAGGAAAATTTATTTTTCTATGGTGAACCATTGGATGGAATATCACCAATTAAAGGAGAAAAAGGGGGATATTACCAATACTACATTTCTAATGAGGTATGGAAACTATGATTTTACAAATATTCCCTTCAATATCACAAACTCTCAAATAATCTTCTTGGGCTTAATGATTAGAGTCAGTAGATATTACCTTGAAAATTTTGGGGTTGTCTTTATTTATTGTATTATGATATACTCTAAGAGAAATAAGGAACATTAGGAGAATTTGAATACTATGGTAAAGTAATAATGAAGGTACAATCTCTATGAAATGTATAATAAATGAGATTTATGGATAGAGGATGTATCAGTAATTGGGAATTTTATCTTTAGAAAAGGAATATTTCTAGAGCCTTCCATTACAAAGATAATCTAGGAGTGGCCTAGACCAACATCTATAATGTAAATCTTTAGTTTCCATGGTCTAGAGGGGTATTAATGATGATTTATGAAGAAATTATCATGATTTTAAATCACACTAACTATGACTAATCTAAAAGGATAAAAATTTACTTGGACTTGTGAATGTAAAGACCTCTTCTTGGAGTTCAAAAATAGTACAATAACATCACTGGTACTCATAGTAATAACCAGTGGGGAACTCTTTCTGGTATACATCGATTCTTCCAAGAAGTTATTATATTCATTATTGATAAAAAATTGTAATGTGATAGCCTATTCCTAAAGGATGTTGAAAAATCACGAGAAACACTATCCCACAAAAGATCTTTAGTTGGCATCTTTGATTTTTTGGTTGAAATAGGGTGGAATTATCTTTATAGGGATAAGAGTGAGATATATAATCTTCATAAGTTCCTATAATATATATTCAAATAGAATGATCATAATATGTTGTAGAGAAGCTGGATAGAGCTCATCAAGGATTATAACTCCCCAATACACTACTTTCTTGGTAAACATATTTATGTAGAAGATGCTTTAAGTAGAAAGGATCCTATAAATTTATCAATGATAAAAATTGAGAAGGATCCAATATTTTTAGACCCATAAGGTATAGTGACCATAGACTTTTAAATATAACATTAGATGTTTTAATCATAATTATATATTATATTACAAGAAAAGGATAAATAAGGCTAGTGTCTTAGAAGACTAAGTACATAAAACTGAAAACATGGAACAAAATAAGAAATTTATTTATTTAATCTTCAAATTGATATTATAACATCCATTTTGTTCAAAAATCGCAATAGGGTACTTTGGGGAACACATTAACCAAGTGATATGCTAAATATCAGAGTAAGGGAATTACTATAAGAAAAAAGCATTATCCCAAGGGATAAAAGACATTCCATGATGATATAAAAAGGCATGTAACATAAGGAATCAAAACATATAAACAAGGAATCATATAAAGATGGATTAATAGTAATGTGGAAAAAACATAAAACATGAATTCATCATGATTCATGGTTAACCTCCAAAACTCTGGCACATGGTAGCACAAGCCATGGCTAACCGCCAATAGCATTGCACATGGTAGCAGAAGCCAAGGTCTACCGCCAAGACCATCACACATTACTTCTCACAAAAATCAACATTACCCAATTAATTGGATCACTATTTGGGTGCACGCATCATAACATTTCATGAATATTTCTTCCACATAAATAATCATACATAATAAATATTACAATGGGGTTACCTGTAGAAAGAATTGTGTATTATAATCTTGTTCTAAAGCAAAAAATGGGTGTATCATAAAACTATCGTTGCAAAATTGGAACTAAAATATAGATGGAAATTCATAAGGTAAAATAGTAATGTATCATGGTAAGTTACTTCATGTATAAGTGACAACATGTACAAAAATTATTTCATAAATTTTAGCATTGATACATTTTTTTTGGGTTTTGGGAAAAATACTGTAGAGCCTTTAAAATAGAAAAGGGACAATCCTTTCAATAAAACTATAAGTAAACCAAGAATGTTTTCATAATAAAAAAACTGATCATATAAATATATTTTTACATACAAAATAATATAGAGTGCACTTGAAATTGTTTAAGAATTCTAGAAGTTCCCTCAAAATAGGTTTTCTTATCAGGAAGTATTGAGAAGAAAATCACTTAAAAACATGTATATCCTCAAAAGTGAATGATGAAATGATCTGGATAAAAGTATTTGGTACATGTAAAAAACATTTATATGATACACATATAAATATAAAATAAAATCAATTTGGTAAAAGGATATAACGAAACCTGATGGAACAAAGGAATTTTGTGTAGAATCGCTTGCGGATTATCAGCATCGTATCTGGTATACTTAAGAGGGCTTAATGAGAGTGAAAAAGGTTTCTCATCACCTATAAATCATTAGGGTTGTATGGTGGAGGTTCTAACTCATATCTAAATATTAGGGATTACACATTGAAAGGCATAACATATTGGACATTCTTGAATAAAAGTGAGATTGAGTGGATCCCTTACCTTAAGCCCACTGGTGTTCTCCACTTGATATTAGTGACCTGAATAATAAATTTATGTTCATAAATTAATAATTCCAGAACCTATACAATATCTAAAATACATATTATAACCATTTTAAGTTAATTCATGACCTTTTTATGGGTTATGTTGTTCAATTTCATTTTTAAGGTCAATTTTTGTTTCTTGGGTTTTACGATCGGTTAACTTATTTTTATGAACGGAGAATCATGAAAAATGGGGACGGTTGTCCAGAATAGGAGTTATATTTTTATTATTTAACATATAGACGTTTAAGTGGTTGGAAATTTTAGTTGGATACTTGGAGTGTAGTTAAATCCTTATATAAAACATTAGTGAAAACATTTTGGATTTATTAGCAGTTCTTGATCCCTATGAAATCATTTTTCATGATAAATTAATATCCTATGATATAAAAGATTATAGAACCTTATATAGGATATATTAAAAAATAAAATTGTTAAATCATAACAATAAAATGGTTTAATGACCAGAATTGAAGATGATAAATGAAATTGAAAACCTGTTGTCCTTGAATGTGGTTAATTAACACATCTCGGACGGTGTTTTGGTTTATTTCGTATAAAATAAGGGGATTGGAGATATGATAATTAATTCTCCCATTATCATAAAAAAATTATTGTATATGTATGTTATTGAATATTTCATACCATTTGTATGCTGATAGGTTAGGAAGGGAAAGAGAAAAAAATAACGTAAAAAGAAAATGACTGAAAAGAATAGAGGAATTTACCTCTTGATTTAATATTCCTTGAGAGTCTCTTAAGAATAGAGGATTTGTTATTTTTAGGATGAAAAAGGATTATGGACATAGGGGGGATCATTGGGATATATTTGGGAATAATTTAGAGAATTAATAATAATTTATAAGAGTGATGAGAAGAGGAGAGTGGGGTTGTTTTTATAGTGGAGGGGGTGAGGGTGTTCTTAATATTTTAATCATTAGATTATTATTATTCCACAAGACAAGAAATAGTGATGATTCCATTAAATAAAAGAGTAATAATTTCATGTCAATTATAAATAATTTTTCTTACATCATCAATGATTCTTGGAATAGCCCATTTAGCTTATAATATATATATACAGTAAATTACCATATTTCACTATAAAACAAAAATTCATATATTTTAGAACTATCCCTAAATTTAACCCTAACCATTTTTTGATCTATAGAATCCAAAAAAATAACTTCATTTTTACAAAATTAATTTAATAAATAGTATTAAATTAATTTATTATTAAAATCCTAATTTACATGAAAAATTCAAATTTTAAAACTATAACTGATTTTATAATGACTTAAAAAATTACATAAGGTCTTATAAAATTATCTTAAAATGAGTATAAATAAACATTTTAATTTATAAACACATATTTGGAAAATAAAATTTCTTTAAAATTAATTAATTAAATTTAATTAATTATTTATGACTTATAAAAATATTAATACTTTTACAATGATTATATTTTCACATAGAAGATGCCTAAATTTTATTTATACATTAATGGGTATGGTTACTATTAATTTAGATGATTTACTATTCATAAGGGTAATATTACTATTCATAATGGTAACATTACTATTCCTAAGGGTTAGTTAGTATTCACTAAAAATTAGGTTTTTCTTAATAGACTCCAAAAAACATAATGATCGCAACCATATATGTCATATTTTTGAAATTCAAATCACATAAGTGACAATGTTATGTTTAAAGGTCTCATACTACTTTGTAGTTCATTGTGGTGTTATTTCATTTGATTATATGACATAATTATAAGAAGGGAATTTCCATTGATAAACTAGTTGGTTGTTTTATTATTCCCACCTTATGAAAGGTTTCCCTTGAAATTAATTTTTTACATTATAAGCCATAAACAGGGGTGGGTAAATTTCCTTCATTTCTTCCTCCAGATCCCATGCTTCCTCTTCATTCATAAGGTTCTGCCATAGTACTTTGACCAGGTGAGTAGCCTTTTTATGTAGAACATTATCTCTATAATCCAAGATCTTCACTGGATGCTCCTTGAAAAAAATATCATTCTCCAACCTTAACCACCTATGAAGAGAGTACATGTGAAGGGTCTGGTATGAACTTTTTTAAGAGGGATACAGACAAGACATTGTGTACTTTGGACCTTGTAGGTTGAAGTGCTAGTCGATAGGCCATATCGTCGACATGATCAAGAATCTATAAGGTGATGATGTAACTAGTACAGAATATTACATTCTTCTCAAACATCATGACCTTTTTTCAAGAAGATATGAATTGAAATACCATGTCTCCAACATTGAACTCAAGGTCTCTTCGGTGATTGTCTTCATAACTCTTTTTTCTACTTTGGGCTTCCTTGATGTGATGTTAAATGGTTTTAACCTCCTAGACCATTTATTTAACAATTTTATGTCCTAGAAGCATATACTCATTGGCTTCATCCCAATATGATGGTGTTCTTGACCTTTTCCAATAAAGGGCTTCGTATGAAGACATTGAGATGCTCGAGTGGAAACCCTTATTTTAGGATAATTCAACCCGTGGAAGATGTTGGTCTTATCATCCTTTGAATTCCATAGAACATGATCCCAACATATATTCTAGTGTTTGAATAGTTCACTCATATTAGCCATCAATTTGAGGATGATATATTGTACTGATGTTTTGTTTAGTGCTTAGAGCAAGTTAGATCCATTTCTTGAACATCGAGGTGAATCTTGGATCACGACCATATACAATTAATAGTGGTACACCCTATATCCTTACCACATCTTATATATATTTCTCTAAAAATATGATCCATTGAGAAGTCCTCTCGAATTGAGATAAAGTGATCTGTCTTTATAAGACAATCAACAATGACCCATGTAGCATTGTTTCCTCTGTATGTCATTGGATGTCCAGTGACGAAGTCCGTGGTGATGTTCTCCCACTTCCATTTTTGTATGGGTAGTGGTTGCATCATCCCCTTGTACTTATATCTTTTATCCTTTACCTATTGACATACCAATCACTTTGATGTCTATTCAGCAATCTCATTATTTATATTTTCCCACCAAATGTTCTCTCAGAGATCTCAATACATCACTGTGCTCCCTGGGTGAATAAAGAAGGTTGAGCTATGTGCATTATTCAAAAGATCATTATTTATTTCTAGATTGGATGGTACAAAAAATCATGAATAAAATAATACAAAACCTTCCTCATCAATCATGAACTAAGTGGATTTTTCTTTTTTAATAGCTTCCACCATTTTCTGAATTTCCACATCTTTTTTTAGAATTCATTATTTTCTCTATGAGGGATGGTTGAGAAATCATTTGAGAAGTGATTGATGATGTTCCTCCCTTAATTATTTCCATATACATCCACTATAAATTTAAGATGATTTTTCTGGCTCTATGTAGGATGATAGATGTTTTCGAACACGAAGTATTTTCTTCTGTTGTCAAGGAATTATGAGAAGAAAGGAAATTACTTCAGTTTGTATAAGTGGGTGAGGAAAGACAAGAATGATACAATACATTCCATGGTAAATATGAAGATTATTTTCTGGTCTGTATTACAAAAAGATCATATTTTTTTTGGAAAACATATAATTCACGATATATAAAGGAAAGTGGGAGAAAATAAGAAGTAAATTAGTATGTTTGGTCTTATAAAAGCAGGACCCTATGATGGCACAATTTTCAAGTGTTTGCAAAAATTTTGGTACCCAAAAATTGGAGATTTGATATCATTGCAAAAATCGTATTTCTTAGAAGATCACATCATAATATGGAAAAGGAATGAATTTTGTGAGGATGGGATTCACAAGAAGATTTTGTGAAGAATGAAGAATGTGGATAGTGTTCAATGTGATTACGACGTGATTTTAAAATGTCTGAGTAAGTGAAATTGTGGGTGAGAATTTCAATGATGAAGGTGAAGAAAATTTCAGTGACGTAGAAGAAGAAGGAGCATCAAAATGGTTCAAAGTATTTGTTATAATTACTCTTCATTACAATGAGCTTTGAGAATCCCCAAAATAGTCCTGGTGCTTTGAAAAACATAGTGAATTTTAGTGGAAATATTTGAGCTCTATGATTTGGTAATGACATGGTAGTGAGGTGGATGGATGGTTATGGATTCAGTTTGAAAGGACTATAAATAGGCCCCAAACCCCTTGAAAAAAGTAGACAGACTTAATGGGAATATTAGAGCTCTCAAATTGCGAAGAAGGTTTATGGAGAAAGAGAGCTCTGAAAAGGTAGTGAGCACTATAAATGAAAGGAGATTCACAGCGAGCCGTTGAGAATTTTCAAATAAGTGACCTTTGTAAAGACCAATATGTGCTCCCAAAAATATTGAGATCTAAAATCTGTTGAGCTTTGCAAACTCATGAGCTTTGCGAACTAGATTGCATAGCAAAGAAGGGATATTTTTTATGGAACTATGTGATCTGATGATTTGAATACCCAAATTAAGTGAAAAGTGATTTCAAGTGCATCATAATATGTCTAGGGTATAAGACTACATATTTTTTTGAATGCTTTTTAGTTTCTATTAAATTCCATATAGGAAATAAAAGGGGTTTTTTCAATGTTCAGATTTGTGAATGTTTTTCAAGAAGCACAGATATATTTCATTACCCTATTCTGTGCTAAGAGGGTGGAAACACACTTGAGGATTATCTCTCAAGTACTACATGAGTGAAAATTCATATCCAAATTAATGTATTCCACAGTAATGTATTATCTCTTTAGTAGATTGTGTGGTGAAATATTATCTCCATACCATAACAAGGTATAACAACTCTCATTGGGTAGTGATCCTAGTAAATTATTTTGTTCCTATGGATCTGTGTTTGGATCGTGATCAGAAGGGAAGGAGATTATTATTAAGAGAGAGAGGTTGTTACATTTTAAAGGAAACATAAATAGGAAATGTCTCACTAATTCACCCATCCCCTCTCAGTGATACTTGGATCCTGAAAGGGTAACTTCAATTGGTATCATCACGACATGTTCCCTTCATTTATTAATTCCTGATGTTTTGAAGAGAAATCATTATAGAGGATCTAAATTGTGTGAACAGCAAGGGGATTTTGATATTTGGTGAGAAGAATTATCATATTTTGAAATATATAATGATTCCTTATCTTATTTCTGTTGAATATGATGTTCGTGAAACTACAACAGATGTATTTTCTGTTATTTTTGAAAAGGTTCCTCTTACTGATGTGGATTAGAAGAATCATGAGAATGATAGAAGAGATAAAAATTAATTACTCTCATCTCTTTCTAAGATTTAATTTTTTACAGTGAAAGGTTTCGATAATACCAAAGTAATCCGAGACAAACTAAAACACATATGCAACAGAATTACATAATTGAAGAAGGAAAAACATCGAATCTAGAGGATGAAGTATGAGTTTTTGAGTAAATAAGGTTTCCTTTTGACATTTCCATTTCTCTATTTCTTGAAAATCAAAAACAATCTATCTCAAGGAAAATTTTATTTTCCCTACGTTTTTAAGGAAAATTTCTTCTTAGCCATATTTTCTTTAAAAAATAAAATTTATCCTTACCTATTTTTCACGGTATATATTTTAGTTTCTCTAAATATATGTTATTTTATTCCAAAGTGAAAATTTTGTTTCACATCTAAAAACTTGGAATTCTATAAATACTTAAATATATAGTATAATATTTTTAGGGTTCAAATTGAGGTTCTGAATTCTCTGAAATTCAGACTCTGAATTCTCTGAAATTCATACTTCGAATTCTCTAAAATTTTGATTTTGAAATTTCTGAAATTCCGATTCCAATTTCTCTGAAATTTGGACTTTTAATTCCTTATAATTAATATTCCAAATTCCTTCGAATTAAGACTCTGAATTCCTTAGAATACTGATTCTGAATTTTTTAGAATTAAAACATTGAATTCCTTCGAAATATGACTCCAAATTATTTAAAATTCAGATTCTAAATTCCTCAGAATTCAGAATCTGAAGTCTACAAAATTCTGATCCTGAATTCCTTGGAAAATAGAATATGAATATCTATGTATTATAAGCTCGGAATGTTTTCCTATTAGTCTTTGAACTTTATTTTTCTATATACAATGAAAAATAGATTTGATAGAGAAACCATATTGTACTTAACCTTCTTATAGTTATGAAACGATGTCATGCATTCTCTTTCTAACCAACCATTGTTTGAGTGACACGTGTACAAGTCCCTTCGAGATTCAAGTAAAAATATGACCATTAGAGGAGGAAGCCTACCGTTGAAAAAAATGCCTATAAATAGGAGCTCATATGAATGGGATCAGTACATTTGATGACTATTCTACAACTCTAGAGATTACATTCTACTAAAGTGATTTCTAAAGAGAGAGACTCTCATGCCTTGTGTGTAATGAAAATCGTGTTCAACATGCTTCATGTGACTCTGATTGTTGCTGTGTACAATCAAGGGCTTCCAGAGATAGGTAGATAGAGGTTCTGAATACCCTGAAGTTCGAGGGCTTGTGGTGATAGATAGATAGAATCCGATATTCCGATCGAGGGCTTTCCCTGGAGTGGGTAAGATAGACTTTCATAAATGTATAAATGAAGCCACCCTTGTCCAAGGTTGTTGGATACCCTACACATTGGGTTGAAAAATTATATACGTGTTACTTATGTTGTTTCATGTTTTTTTTCTCATAATTTTGATTAATAATGAAAGTATAACTATTTTATACTATCTTATATTTGTATACTCTGGTTAGTAAGATTCTAAACGCATTAAAGTAGAATCTTTGTTCTTGTAAACTTCACTTAAGTTTCATTTCTGGAACCATATTTCTGGTATCTATAATGTTTGTAGAACTAATAGTTCTTGTGAATTTACCATGTTTAACTTTGTTAAACAATATAAAGTTTTATACTATCTTTAAAAGTTCTGAAGGAATGTTTAAAAGTATACAATTCACCCCCCCTCTTTTATATTGAGCACCTACCTCATATTTCAATCCTACAATTGGTATTAGAGGAGGACTATGAAATGCTTATATTCACATATAATTATTCTTGCTCAAGTCTTCATTGTTCATAATATTTTCCTTGTATAGGTATTTTTATCCTTATTTACAAACATCTATTATTAACAAGTCTGTGGGGAAAGATATTCTCATTTAGATGGCAGGAATGAATGTTGGTTCGATTGACAATCATAATCCAACTAGACCACCTATATTTGATGGGAATGATTATGAATATTGGATAGATTGTATGAAGAATTTTTTCGTTAACACAAGAGTGGAAAATTTTGTAATGCTAACTGGAGATTACAAGATTCATGATTAGAAAGTCAGTACTTTCACCAACCAAGAAAATCATGAATATCA